>WEIV01012558.1:144615-176916 GCA_013390005.1 Calyptomena viridis
TGGCATAGGGAAGACAAATATGGAATATAAAGTCACCCCGAGACAGTGGTGTTTTCACTCATTGTGTTCAGAGCATTGCATGATGAAGCACAATGCAAGTCAGAGCAGGCTAACGTGTGACATAATCCAGATAACTTATCTAGTTGCGTGGCTTTAAGTGTAAGTTTGGATATTATTTTGAAACACATGTCCCAGATCAGTGGATTAACAGATTGTGAAGTGTTTTTTTATTTTGCCTCAAGAAAGTAAAATATTGCAGTGAAAGCATGTCAAAAGAGGGAACTTGGGGCTAACATGAGATTTTGAACATGTTGGTTTCTATTCAGGAAAATTCCAGTGACGTGAATAACATTATCCTGTTTTCAAACAATCTAATTGAATCCAATATTATTCTCGAATTTCTCTAGTACCATGCGAAACAAAAGAAATTTGAAAATATTTGACAGTGTTCCATAAGAGAAACATATTACAATGTATTTTCCCAACTACAGAAATGATTAATTCACATGCAACTCACCACCACACTATATTTTACAATCCCACTCAGAAATATACACATGTACTCACTCTCACAAGAGTATACAGTAGCTGCAGTCAGATTTATGTCTCTGTGGAGCAATTTGAAAGAGTGTGATCCAGAAACTAAGCTGAACATTAAGCCTGGAGGAGCTGTTAAGCAACAAGGCTTTGCTGATTAAAACATGAACTTTATTTTAGTTTATTTAATTCATTTTGCGTTCAGCTGTTTTATGTTAATTAACTCTTATGCAATTTTTATTAAATTTACTTTAGGCCTTAAATGAATTTTTCAACTTGTTATTGACAATTGCTTATTGACTATATAACCCATGTTGAATGTATTGCCACATTTAATTCCCAACACAATTATGAAAAAAAAAAGTTTCTTAATGGTCAAAGACAAGGATAGAAAGTCAGGAGGCATGAAACTAAATGGAAATCTGCAGTGGATTCACTGTGTAGGCTGGAAAGCTATGACTACTTTAGATGGGGATGATGGCTGATTTTTGGAAAAGTAGCAACTCACAACCTTTCAATGCTTAGAAGAAGATACCTTGGAAGATCTGGTTAGAGTGTGCTCAAGCCAATAGTAGTCCCCAAAAATTAATTTGAAAGACTGCTTTGTACTGCAGTGGTGGATAGGGAGAGTTACCTGGAGAAAAATCCAAACCTTGTATTTCCGTCTTCTCATTTGTATATGGTCATGGTTACTGACATGTTTGAAGTGTTTCAAATTTAATAATGCCTTACAAAACAGATTCAGCTTTGGTATAAGCAGATACAGTTTGACTGGCAGTTGTACTACAACACTGGATAATCTTTTAAGTAATAAGTACTATCAGTAATGACATTATTAAAACGCATTACTATTTTAGCTTCGCAGTGCAAGGCAGAGTGGAAAGATGATCTTGTTGTTACAGGACAGAAGTTATGAGTTCAATATCCAATATCCAGCTTTATTACACACTTGCTGGGCAAGCCAGGTGAAGTGTCGCCATAGTTTAGTAATCCCCTTTTCTGAAAAACTGCATAAATTATTGAGATTAACTTTTTTTTATTTCTATGTTTAAGACCACCACAACAGGACAATTAAAAGGTATTCTGAGACATTAGTAGTGGGTTTTTTGTTTGCCGTGCTGGTATCCTCTGAAACACTCTAAGCAGTTTAAGTACTGTTATCTGTGACTATGCTTGCTTTTCCTCAAGTTAGTTTTTAATTTTTTGAAAAATGCAAAGCTGGCAACAATGGAAAATAAAATTCGTTTATCCACAGGCTAGGAACATTAAGAAAGTGATGTGCATTAGACCATTTCACATCTGGAAATTTCGGCAAGGTAGTTCAGCTCTCCAGTGTCTTCTCTGTTAAAGCCACTTAAAGATAGTAACATCTGTTCTAATGGTTTTTGCTGATTGGTATGCCTGATGAACAGGAAATGAGCTGAAATCAGCAGTTCGTTTTGTAGGCCAAGCACTGCAAGTAGAAATATGTCCAGACGGTCAGTGTCTCTAAAAACCATGAGGTGAAATGGTCCTCTCCAGGGGCAGAAGGACTTGCAAGCCCTGGCAGATGGCGGTTTTAGTCACAGGAAGTAGGTCTAATAGGGAGGTTTGTAGAAAGATGCAAGATTAGTGAAAAAGGGTCCCAGCCATTGAGTTAAATGACTGAGGAAGTATAATGGCTTTTATCACCTTGCTTCTGTCATTTTGCTGAAAATAAGATATGATGTTCTTTTCTCCCTGCAGAAAATGGTACTGTATTATAAGCTGTCCACTGACCCTATGACACAAGTGATAACAGTTACTGAGTTCATAAATGTGAGAGGTCTTCTAGAGTTATGGATGAATATAACCATGAAAACATAAGGAGATGAAAGGAAAAAAAAATATATTTTTATGACCTTCTCTAAAGAGAAAAGGCAATACTTTATCTTGGATTTGGTGCTTCAACAACTACATGCAGAACAGTTCCTTTGGCTAATTTGGAAAATGGCAGTAGTGTTATAAAGACAATGGGGATTCCTTTGTTTATTTGTTTGTTTTCTGATCACTATTCAGGAACAAGTCTTGAAAAAAAGAATTCTTAGAAAAGTCTGTAATACTTCCTTTCTTCTTTCTTATATCTTCCTTTTTAGGGGCTTGCTGAAATCAAGCCAACAGTTTTCTGTTCCACAGAAAAAAATATGAAAAGGAAAACAGTGCTACGGGAAGAAACCTCTTCCAGGACCCCAAGCAGAGTAGTTACATTATGGCAGAAAATAGATGGCAGATGTGAGTATGGGTAAAAGAATATACAAGAAGTTGAGTTCATACACAGTGTGATTTTTTTTCACTCAGCGCTTGCTTCTCTCCTGTGTTTCTGGTACACTGGCTGAACATGGATGACTGATAACCTGAGTTCCATTCTCTCATTAGTGTTGCTAACTACTGGAAGAAAAAATGCTGGTTTGCACTAAAATCATATTAATCATTAAAAACACATACATATTCTTTTATGATCTTGAACTCTTAAACTGAGAAATAGGACAAATGCAATTTGTTAAAATATTACACTCAGTGAAAATAGTGATAAAGTTAAATTCCTACTTAACATTATGATCTGATAAGGCTTTTCTCATCTGACTGCTGCACAAAGGCAAAAGATAAACAGCATGTATTTTAGATGCTTGCACTCTCTGGAAGAAAGGGCCTTTGACATTTACGGTGGGGGTTTATATGTTTATTTTATGTGTGAGTGTAAATCCCCCCTGGAAAAAGCACTGGGGATGATGGCAGATTATAGGGTGCGATTTACTCACATCCATATTCTGAGAGACAAAATGCCTTTAAATGGTCTCCTGTGTAAGCTGATGTAAATTATTGTGGAAGCAATAATAGTAATGAAGAATATGTACTGTTTCATATGTAGAAACTGTTACTTCGCATATTTGAGAATCTCCTGCCCACCCTAAAGAAGTCATGCTTTTTCTTGTCCTGTTATTTCCAACAAATCATACACGTGCTTTTTTTTGTTTCTATTTGTGGGGTTTTTTTGTTTGTTTTTAATGATGTGCACTTTTGCCCCACCCAGTGGCCTTTACCTAAATTGCCAGTTCTGCTTTTTTTTCAGTGGCATTTTCTCCCCTCCACCCCAGTCTGCAGGGTGGATCTGCTACTGAAAACTGAACAAAAGCAGCATCTGTCCTCTGTTGCTACCCTGAGTATATTAGGCTATCATTATCTGCAATGACACTACCATCTGTAATGTGCTCTGGGGCAAACACAGACACTGCCAGTAGCTTAAGCACCACAGGCAGATGCTTCATCATGCAAGAGATACATGAAGCCAAAATATGCTACACATGAATCCAAGTGTGTGAGAAGAGAGAGGGAAGGAGGGAAGCAGAGAGAGAAGCCAGGAAATAAACGCTGTTCATGAGTTTCATCAAAAAAGAGAGAAACAAGGAAACAGACTAGGTCAGGTACATTAAATAAAAGAAATAAGTTAATAAAGGTAAGTTAAATAAAGGAATGAAAGGTCTAAAAAAGATACTCAATTATTTGCACTAGGAAATCTGAGAGTCTATAACTTTTTATGGACTTCTATATCTTCCCTCTTTTCACAAAGAATTTACAAAAAATTGGTTTCAAATTAAAGTAATAAATAAAGGGGTTTTATTTTCTCAAAATTCCTGCCTTCACTCATTTGTAGCAGAAAACAAGGCACACACAAACAAAGATGGAAAATAAAAACAGAGAAAGGAACTTCTTTTTTTTTTCCTTGTAATTTTGTGATTTTTCTTCTATCTAAATCGCAGAACTTTTATGTAGAACTCTACCTTCCTTTTCCTTAACCAATGCCTCCGTCATTAAGTTCTCAAGGAAATAGAACTCTTTTCCTGAACCTCATTGTCGTATGCAAAGGCTCAAGTGCAAAATAGAGACAAATAAATGTTTTCAGAAACCACAAGCATTCTGGCCAATACTCTTTTGTTTGGTTGGCTTTTTACACTGTCTTTAGAGGCAGGAATGTAAAACCATGTATTTCAACCCATCTCTTGATTTCTCTATCTGCAAGACATACCATCAAAGAACACAGTTCTCTTCTTTTTATAAATCAAATGCTTACTGAATATGTGCATTATATGTCTAATACAACACTAACTAGGTCTCTTGGCCAAGATTTGACCTTCATCTATTCTTCATTCTTCATCATACATCTATTCTGTATTCTCTAGTATCAATAAAAATGTACTTTCCTTCCTGAATGAAGTGTCTCTACAAAAGCTACTTCAGTACTCTGTAAAGATGTTAACAACATTAATTTCTAGAAGTCCCCTAACACATGAGTAGCATCAGATCTGCATTTTGCTGTAATTTCTTTCTCCCCTCTCTTTCTCCCTTCCCCCATGCATGTTCTCACGAATTTACTTTGGACTTTGTTCCAGAAATGGACTGCTTTGCTGCAGGCAAAATTCATCTCCTGAAATATGCAAAATGCACACAATCTTACGTGATTGTACCCAGAACATGTACATATTACTAATATTTTCCCCACTATTTCATTGGCTTCATCAAAAAAAATTAGTCATTAAGGGGTGCACTAATGAAGTAGAGAAAGATTTTTTTTGTAAATGTGTCCAATTACACAATCAGCTTTAATCACAATTAGGTATGGAAGAGATGACTGTAATAATTCTGCATTGTGCAGAAAAAGACTGAAGGATTCTGACTTCCCAATCCTCAAATTGTTGTATGTCACCCTCCAGTCACTCTTTTATTGAACACAAGGACATCGTCTCATTGCGGGAGAGGAGGTATCAAACAATGCCTTTGTATTAGGTGGTCCAATGCTGCCTCTATCAAGATTAAGTAGGTCATTTATAAGAACCCTAGCACATACCATATTTTGCAGTAGGAGTTTGAAGTTTAATAGACAAGCAGCCATCCAGGCAGCAGATTAGATCACATTGCGTATGAGACAATATTTTTCTGAGAGACAATCCTTCCAGATAAACAAAGTATCTTCAGCATGTCTAGAGAGAAAATGGTGGTTTCACTATGTTTTCTCTTATGGTAAAGGTTTTGTAGGCACTGATTACACATCATTGCGAGAAATCTTTGATAATTTTCTGGCCATTTGTACAGGCTTTTTAGAGTATTCCATACATTGTTTTTTCTTTTCTAAGAATACAGTCTCAAAGAGTTAAACCAGTTCAAGCTATTCTAAACTTGCCACATTTGTCTAGGGGAAGTTTCAGGGGGTTTGTCAATTTTAATTAGAAATGGCACAATGATTGTGCACAACGCAGCAGATTAGCAGGGCTACTTGTTAAATTATAAAAGGCTGGCTAAGCTTCAGAGTGAAGCTAGTGTCCAAATTAACAAATTTGATAGTTTATAGTTTATCCTTACAAAAAATAATTGCTTTTTCTTCCTTTCTTTTGCAGATTGTTTTCTTTATCTGAAAAAAATGCCAGGCCTATAGATCTCTAGCTAATTTCTATGAATTAAACCTCTGTTCACAACAATAAAACCAAGTAAAATGCCATGCCCTTTTATAAGCCTTGTCTCTTATATCTTTCTTATTTTTATGTTACATTCATAATATACCCTTAGCTGGAATATAGCATTTTTTCACCTCAGAAGGTCATTTATTGTGAATTGTGAGAATACATGTTGAACTAAAGGAAAAAAAAATCTACGTCTAAGGAGTGATATGCATGGATGAGAAAGGGGAAGGGGTAGTCCACTGTACGCCTTTTCTATTAGTACTGTCTGACGTGAAAGACAGCTCCCCTTGCCCCAGCACTGAGGCAAAAGCCATGTCTTCCTCTGCCAATGTGGCCTGCAGAAAACTGACTTTGCAATGGGCACAAATGAAGCTGAAGCATGGGCTCCTGCATCATCCACCATCTTCCTTTGACGATTTGCAGTGTTGTTTTAATTGGACTTGTGGCATAACTCTGATTTCACGCCCAAGGTAATGTACTGATTTTCTTGCCTATAAAGCTAACTCTGGAGACAATACAGTCTTTATGAAAGCTAATCAAAAGAAAGAAAAGTATCAAACTCTCCAATTGTAAAAGTCTCAAATGATAATCCATGATACATCAGCCATCTAATAACCCTACTGTTGGTCACTGGAAAGTTATAAGACCTTATGTTCAAACACAGTTAAGAATATAACTTGTAGGAAGCAAACTATATTTGCAAATAATCAAAATAGATTTCAGGGAAATCTATTATCAGTGTGTGATCTGAAGATTGACTAGAAGTAGCTCTTAAGGTGTAAGCAGTTATAACTATCCTTTATCTTGGATTCATTAATTTATTTTTTGTTCTTTTCTAAAACAGTCTTCCTAGTTGCATAATTGCATGTGACCTCAAGCTCAATTGACAGTGCACTATTAAAAAACAAAAAAGAAAAGAAAAGAAAGAAGTTGGAGTCTAATACTCGGAAGAGACAAGTGAACCAATGACTCTCTGATTTTGTAAAAAAAGCACTAAGGGACAAAATAGGAACAGGAGTTAAAATCCAACTTCTCTATATCAAGTCCAGCCTCTCTACTGATTATCTGAATTGCACTGACACCTGTGGAGCACGATAAAGACAAATCAAAAATGTACAAAATTTGGTACACTGTACAACACATCTTCCCTCTTTATCATCATTTAGTCATCTTCCATCTATCCTATGACCAACAACCAGATCAACAACTAGATGGTTTGCTGAGGTCAAATGATTCCCAGTACATGTCAAGCGGACAAGAGAAAGGGATGATAAAGAGCTATTTCTTCTTCTCACCCTCTCTTTCAGCCCTCTCTTTCCTCCTCCCTTCCTTCCCTCCTTCCCTTCTTCTCTCCTACTCTTTCTTTTTCTCATATGCTATGGTGCCTGTCAAAACAGCATATCTGCACTAATATATTCCATCTAGAAATAATCTCTTACAAAGTACCTTATTAAAGAATAAACCTATATAATGATTAATTTCATTAGGCAAGATTCTTCCCTGAAGAGGCTTCTGTTTGTAATGAAATCTTCAGACAATCACTACCTAGGGAAGCAATATGTCTGGTAAGAGCATTGCAAAATAATTATCAAATGACAAAATATGACATAGCAACCTTTTTAGATGATTGAGTAATAATATTCTAAAGAATACCGCCCCCACCCCCTCACCCTTGTTTTTTGATGTACATTCAAGCTGTTTGCACTGCACAGTGCAAAATGATCATTAACTTAACTAAAACTTCACAGTACCAAACCACTCTCACTAGAGCACACTGACAACATGCAGAACAAAGACAGTGATCTAGACAACCCTTAATTTTGAAATAATGCCACACATTGTGTATTCCAGAACTGAGTATGTTCAGTGGTCATATTTATTTATGGTGTGTCTCTATGTCACAGTAATTTCGTGAAATCCTGGTTGGTTTTTTTTACAAATTTTATCAAGTGTAAGAAATGTGAAAACTGCACAACAAACACACAAAATAAGCTTTTCTTAAAAATGTAATTTAGAGACCTGAATAAAGCCCATTTCAGAATCTGTAATAAGGATCTTGTTTATACATATTTATTGCATGAAAATATTTTGATGCTGAGACTTGAAAAAGTCTTATTTCAAATTACAATAAACTTCATTTTGGAGCAAGAGATAAAGTGTACAGTGGGCAACCTGTTTTTTTCTTTTCTCTGCACAGAAAGCTACCTCGTATTGACAATGAGCTATACTGAAGAGGCCTTATTCTGAAGGAATAAAGAATGTCTGCATTATGCACACATTCTTCTACAGAATATTTACATTTGCCTGCAAGAGTTTAGACTCCAGTAAATAAGGATTATGCGGTGAATCTGCCCTTACAAATGTTTGCTTACTGTGTGAAAAAGCTAGCTTCCTCTATTGCTCCCTTTATTGATAATTTTCTTTTCAGCCCTCAAAATTCAGAGATAAAACATGTTTTGAACCCCTTTTAGACAAAGTTGCCTCATACCCACAATTCACCCTGTATCTCAACCTCTACATTTTGCTAGATTGCTGTAATTTGTTTAAATGTAAGCATCATTCAGCACAGACTTGTCCTGTTCTATATTAAAAAGATTGCAAAGATATTAAATTTTCAGTATAGTATATTCGCTCAGACTACAGAGTGGGCATACTTGTAGAAAAATTCTGATTATTCAGCAATGCAACTCATACTTCTAATGTTCTGCACAGGTCGGACGATGTTATCCAAATTGCCCTACTGTTTGACTGTCTGAGGTAGGATTTGAGGAAAAGAAAGAAGATAAGAAGGAGGGAAGCATGTCTATCATGATATGTTTTTTTTTTCCAATTATATTGTTTTGAGTTTTAAAATTATCAACTGTAGGAAAGTACTGGTTTTCATTATTTTTTTCAAGGTTTTGAGAAAACAGGATTCTTTTTCCTTAGTCTATAGCCATTTCATTTTTAACATTTGAAAAGTTGCAAAGTATTTGTAATTTAGTTTCTATTATATGCAACATAATTTATTCAGTAATTGAAATTCAGTGATTGCTGTAATGAGTTCAATATTGGCTCAGAGTTGTTGCATGTTGCTATCAGAGACAATCTGAAATTACACTTTCCTTTCTATGGGAAGGTATGGCCTCATTTATATCCCATGCAGAGCACTGCATTAACCACCACTGACACTCTCATTAACTCCTAAATCTTTGCTTTAGAGCTATATTTGGTATGCTGTGTAGGATCATCTTTCATGCATACTCTCACCATTCTGTGTAGGTACATTTGTCTTTTACCTTTCATTTCCCCTTTTTCATAATCTCCAAATGATGGGGCTAAATGAAAGCCATTTCAATGAAGAGTACTGTTATCATTCCTTAGCATTGCCTCAAGTACCTGAGCTTTACAAGTGATTTCTGTAATCTTTGGACGGACACAGCACAGCTTTGTTTCTGGGTTCAGACAAGAGCTCAGGTCTGCACCTGCCATTACAGTAGATAAAATACTTAATTGCTATGGTAATTTACTTCCTCACTTTTACCATTCCAATCAGATGGTTAGTACCAAAACTAAGTCTTGTCTAATGGGTTTCAGGCACTATTTTCTGCTTTGAAAATGTGTCTTGGGTGTGTCCTGCCCAGGGATTCAGAATGGGAAGCCCCTGGAATAGGATGGGCTTGGAGAACCTTCAGCAGCACCAGATTCTCCTGAACAGTGAGACTATGGGTTTGCTTGGACTACTGATCAAAACTGCAGCACAGCAGCATGGGGTAGGAGAGAAGGTGACCTTTCAATTATGTTTTTTCTTAACTTTCTAAGGAAACAGATAGTTAAAAAGACATTTGTTAAAACTGTGTGTACTGGGTTTGCATGGCATGGTTTTGGTAATGGGAGTGGGGCATGGCTACGGGGGTGGCTTCTAGAAAGCTGCTTGAAGCTTCTCCTATGACTGACAGAGCCATTGCCAGCTGAATCCACCACTGTCCAGGGCCAAACCCATCAGCGACAGTGATAGCACCTGTGGTATAGCATAGTTAAGAGGGGATAGTAATAGCATCCAGAAAGAGGAGTGAGAATATGTAAATGAAAGACACCAAGACCAGTGAAGAAGGAGAGGGAGGAGCTGCTGTATCCTGAAGATAAAGCATATTGCAATAGTCTGCACTGACTGTGGAAGGAGAAACCCGGGTACTAGCACACGAGTCCTGCTGCAAACAGCTGCATTGCACACCCCAAACCCACTATGACTCTCCCTGACCACTCCACTTCCTCTCTGCTTCACTAAATTAAATTTCAGCCTACTAAGCTCAAGAGTGAAGGAAAAGAGCCTTAAAGACAGTTACTTAATATTAATTTGTGCTCCAAGGTATTCCATTAAAGGAAAAAAATCAGTGATGTTAAGATGTTCAATATTTTACATAATGAGGAATAAAGATAAAAAAAGTTCAATATCTTATTCTCAAAAACTGTATAATCTATTAAATAAGCTTTGGTAAAAATATTCATAGCTCTTCCAACTAATCCCACAATACACAAAATAATATATACAAGATATTTTTAAATGCTATATAAAAAATGTGAGAAAATATATTACAATTTGATGAACAGCATAATAAGACATCAACAAAAGCTATTGTTCTGCATGCACATTGAGAGTAATGCTGTATGAATGTGTTGCTACTGATTAGATTTCCACGGTTAATGTTCAATTTATCTCCTTCTCTGGATACTACTAAGTGAGCTTTTGCAACTGGTTGTTGTTCAAGATATTTAAAAATAAAAATAGTTATTTAATTTCCTTTGAACTTGATGAACTCTGACATGTTTAAAAAATCCTTTACAAACTCTGTTTAGAGATGCTAAATTTACCTCATCAAAATGATTAAATTTTATTCTTACTGCTGCATTTTTTAAAAATTAAAACTTGCTCATATGAAAGTTCATATGATGACAAGATATGTGACTAAATTATGGTCAGGATTGATTGGATCCTTTGAACTTGATATTAATGTGTCAACACCATTCCTCTCTATGTTGAATGCTGGGTTTTTTGATAAACTTAACACTTAGCAAGTGCATTCACCATACAAATACATGAGAAATTCAATAACCAAATGGTCCACTAAAGCATCCTCACTACTTTCCATCATTTATACCAGGAGAAAATTTGACTTATAAAGCATAGTGTGTCTAATCTTGGAGTCAGTGCAATCAAAATCAAAAACCACTGAATGTGATCCAAACAAATCTGTGGTGGTTTTGCTCATCAACACCTTTCCTGGATCCTTAGAGATTTCAAGATATGACTTCTAATTGGGGAATAATTCTGACTCTTTGAATTATGAAGAATGGTGTGCAGTCAGACATCATAGAGTGGGAAAAATGGATTTTTTTTTTGTATATTTGAATGCATTATTCATAGAATTGTAGAATCATTTAGGTTGGAAAAGATCTTTAAGATCATTGAGTCCAATTGTAATACACTCGATTCAATGGACTAAGGCCTTTTTCTGCATTACAAATGTGTGAACAAACAATCCTTGTGATTATTCTTGAAAGAGAAAGCAATTTTTTTTTCCAAAATTGTACAGTTTCCCACAATACCAACCTCTTGCATGTAGTAGTTGAAGTTGGAATCCCAGCCTGCTGGTTAGTTAGTTGGCTGGAATTGCACTCTGTAGCACCGGGTCTTTGTAATGTCAAGATTACAAATAAAGCTTCCTGAGAATTAGGTTGTTTTCTATGTAAAATATTTGAGTTACAAAATCACTGAATTTTTTCCATAATAGTGTCAACTTTCAGAAAATAAATATATTTCTCCTCTAGGAGCTGAAAACTCAGTACATTAAAAAAATAGTCATGTTACATGTTGGCCAAAAGTGCATCAAGGGGAAAAATCTTTGCTAATAAACCAAACCTACTGAGAGTAGTAGCATGAGACTTCTGAATGCCCATGGGGCATTATTATCAGCAGATGTGAATAAAATGTTTCAGCTGAGTATTTTTGACATTCAGGTATTTTGTTTATTTGAACAGATGCAATTTTCTGCAGAGGGCAGACACATCTCTGTAATTTTTATTTTTGTCAAAATCTATTAAATATGTTTTGAGAAAAGATTTTTATAAGATATTTGTGTATATGCATCTCTTTCTTCTACCCTACTCCCTACCTCAAAACCAAGACTTATTCATTACAGTTGGATTTGTTTTGCTTTCTTGCCCTCACAGAGGCAGTGTGCTTGAGAGAGAGCATCCTTTCAAACACAATATGCGCTTTGATATTAACAAAAAAAGTAATAAAATAAAATAAAAACAGAAATGTAATTGCTTTTGCTGCATGACTGATTGCTTCCACAATACAATTAAGCAAAAGGGAAAAATTATTGCATCTTTGGCAGTTAATTCAGGGTGTAGCACACCATTAATCCTCAGAGGATCTTGTTTTTTCCCAAAACTAAAGGAAATATATTAAAAAAAAAATCTAATCACCAGAAAATTCAAACACTTGCTTATGGGTATTGGGACCAGCGCTGCTTAACACCTTTGTCAGCGATGCAGAGAGTGGGATTGTGCGCACCATCAGAAAGTTTGCTGATGACACAAAATTATGTGGTGCAGTTGACACACTGGAGGCAAGGGATATCATCCAAAGGGACCTTGACAGACTTGAGGAGTGCTTATGTGCAGACCTCGAGAAGTTCAACAAGGCCAAGTGCAAGGTCTTGCACATGGGTTGGGGCACAAATATAGATTGGGAGGAGAATGGCTTGAGAGCAGATCTAAGGAGGGTGTTGGGTGATGAGAAGCTCAACATGAGCCAGCAATGTGCACTCACGGCCCAGAAAGCCAGTCGTATGCAGCCAGAAAGCTGCATCAAAGGCAGTATAGCCAGCAGGCTGAGGGAGGTGATTCTGCCCCTCTACTCTGTTCTCATGACACCCCACCTGGAGAACTCTGGGGTCCCCAACATAAAAAGGACATGAGTCTGTTGAAGAAAGTCCAGAAAAGGGCCATGAAGCTGATCAGAGGGCTGGAGCACCTCTTCCATGAAGAGAGGCTGAGAGAGCTGGGGCTGCTCAGACTGGAGAAGGTACTGCTCTGGGGCATTCTTATGGCATCCTTCCAGTACCTAAAAGGGGCCTACAAGAAAGCTGAGGGGACTTTTTACAAGGGCGTGTAGTGGTAGTACATGGGGGAATATCTTTAAACTGAAAGAGGGTAGATTAAGTTTAGATATTAGTAAGAAGTTATATACTGTGAGTGTGGTGAAGCATTGGAACAGTTTGTCCAGAGAAGCGCTCTGGATACCACATCCCTGGAAATGTTCAAGGCCAGGCTGGAGGGGGCTTTGAGCAATCTGCTGTAATGGAATATGTCCCTGCCCATGGTGAGGATGGGAGTTGGAACTAGATAATATTTAAGGTCCTTTCCCACCCAAAGCATTCTACAATTCCTCGATTCAATGAAGGAGATAACTAAGCTTCATGTTGTAAGTCAGTGTAAGACCACAGATTGTTTTAACTAAAGCCATTCCTGTCTTGCATTGAAATGCTTTAACTACAGAAAATAATTTTGTCCTCAGCAGAGAGGTTTCTTCTGCTAACTAAACCATCATTATATGATACTGCAAAACATTATTTCTTCATTTTTATGGAGGAATAGCTTTGACAGATTTAATCTTGCTGTAAGAGAAAAGAATGGTATTGGGTTTATAAAATAAACTCATCTGTATGAGTAAAAGAATATGCATATTTTCATATATTTATATACATAGGTATGTTTATACACATAATTACACACATACACACACACACATAGATAAAGTCATTTGGCTCATGCCAATCTACTGTTGCTCTCTAGATGGCATCAGTTTATTCACCTATGAATGCACTCTATAGTGATTTCACTCACTATCCAAATGTTTTCTAGTGCATTTCTTTGGGCACAAAACAGCATCAGATGATGGTGATATTTTAATGGATTAACCACAGACATTGTAACTTCAGTCAATTTCCTATTTTGTCTTTAAATTATCTGATCTGTTTCAATAGCACATGGATAAGCAATCGCAAAATCTTGCAAAAGCATTTTTCTACCAAGGTATTAGCATTCTCTTGAAAATTTAACTATTAACCATTTAACTAACTACTAACCATCTCCCCCTCAAAAAAAACTCCACAGCCAACAAAAACAACAACAACAAAACCCAAAGAAAACAAAAAACAAACAAAACCCACAAACAACCAACCAAGAACAAACCAAACCAACCAACCAACAACCAAAAAAACACCAAAAAACCCCCTCCCAAACCCTGAATCCAAGACACAGCCAAGAATGAATTCAGAAGTCCTCTTTTTCAGATAATTGCCCTAACCAAATCACTTCCCCTTCCCAGTGTGCTGTCATACATTGAAGAAATTTAGTGATAGGCCTTAGAATGAGAAATCGAGCTCTGCTTCCTCCAGATGGCAGAGATGAAATCAAATTGGCATTTCTTTATGCTTAGAACAATAAAATTTCTGTGAGTGTTTTGCTATTTTGTATTCTTTTCTTATATTATAAAAAGGTCCGTTTTAAAGGCATTTGAAGTTATAACTGAAGAAAACCATGCACTTCTGCAGGCAAAGCCCCAGCTCTGCAACTATGAGTATGTTGGAAAAAGTCTGAGACACTGAGTGAAGCGAATATGTAATTACTGTTTGGTTTAATCCCTTATTTAGTAATCGTTAATGCGGGCTTTTAAAAAAAAGTGCTTTGCATGTTCATTTATTTAACTACTTGAAAATTACTTACAACAGTCAAACAGCAGATATCTGAGCAATTTATAAAGGCATTATAAAGCATCACCTGTGCCGTCCTGTATTTCTTTGACTAAATTAGAAAATACTAATTTAATCTCAATTACTTGCATTTCATTTTTCATGAAAAAATTTGATCTGCTACCCTGTCATTAAAAAAAATAAAAAATTATTCCAGTCTTCTGTTTTCTGACACTTTTTGCAAGCATCTCTCCAGTAACTGTGCCTCTTCTTAATGAGAAAATTATTAATAGTCCACCTTATTCTTAAACTCTAATAATGACTAATAAGAAGTCAAATATCTCATTAAATCTTCTACACTGATTCAGTTGGAGAGATCTGAAAGTATATCTGCTGTCTGGTGTGTGAGGATCCTTGTTACCACAACGAGAGAAGACAGAATGCTGCAGGATCTTAATCACTCCTCTTAAATATATTGTGAGTGAAATTCGAATTAACATAAAATAAGAATAGAAAATGTATCCAGGTGTTTTCTTTCTGTTCTTTTTTTTTTATTAGTTTGTTCTTGCTATCCAAAGAAAAAATGTCTAAGCTTTGACTGTGCCTAAAAAATTCCTAAACAAGAAGTTCTGTACAAAAGTTGATCTCATTGACAAAAGAAGTTTGATGCAGTTGCCAAATAAAGAACTCCATTATTAAAATTTTTGCCTTTTTAAAGCCAATGATATTGATAAAAGGCTTAATTGATATTCAATACATTTTATGTTGAGAATTTACACAAAGTAATGAGTGAGTTCTCTCAAAATTCCAAACAAAGTTTTAAGGCAATCCTGTCCCTATGGTACAATATGAATCAGAGAAAAGAAAAAAGTAGCGAGCCATAAAAAATGATGGAAGGTGGTAGCAGCAAAAAAGTTCTGTTAGGAATTAAACAAATAAGCTCAAGAGATGCTAATTCATAATTAAATGTGGATGTCTGAATGAACTACTACATGCATATATGCACATGTGGTCAAACTGAGATAAGCAAATCTATGTAATCGAGCAAGCAGTAAAGACAGGTATAGATAAGGAATAAATAGGATAGGAATAGATGGGATGAATAAGGAACACAACTTCTTGTGATAAATAGCACTGCAAGGTTACCATGAAATAATATTTTTAGTTTTCATCTTTTTCCCCCTCCTTGTCAAATAAAATATACATGGAAACATAATTTTGATATCTACTTTAGCGCATAGCTACTAATAATAACAAAGCTTTGAAATATACCAGTGAAAGCTGACTGGTAAATATATATTTTCTATGTAACAACGATAAGTTTAAACCACAGAACTAGCTTAAGAAATATCTGTATTTTTAATATCAAATGAACTACCTTCCCAGGGAAAACAAGAAAAAGGAAGGAAGGGAGGAAGGGTGGAAGGAAGGAAGGGAGGAAGGGAAGAAGGGAGGAAGGGAGGAAGAGATAGGTTAAAATCTTTATTTTCAATTTGTTTATGGGTTTGCTTGTATTTAAATAATTTAAGTGTACTAACATCTGCAGTATAATCCTGAATAGGTGGAATTCCCCCACTGAAGGTGTATGGAAACATTAGAAACCTGAAAGAAGACTCACAATACTCAAAACTGGGAAAATTTTTAATACTTTGACATCTACACAGGTATCATCCCTAGGGCACTTATACGGTAAATTATCATTAGACACTGATGGAAATAAGCTAACATACACCAGCAGAACATATCATCATTTTGTACATTAGGACCATGATTTTCTGCAGGATAGAGACAGGATATAAAAGGCTTATGAAGACATTTGTAGCAGGATACCACACTGATATTCCATAGCCCAAACCTTCTCAATATGCACACACATAAACCCACAGTGAAACCCAGCAGCTCAGTGAGCTTTAGATCCAAATTTTATCTAAGTCTACTAACTTTTGATCAAGAGTTTTGGTGTGGATCACTCTCTGACACTGCTTAAAAGAAGCCTGTACTTTGAAAGGTTTTTCTAGTAACCAGACATAGGGGAATTCAGTGAATTTTTAATCCTTTTTTTAACTCTGTGTGTGCATGCATGTTGATATCCCTTCTGATTTTGCAAAAACCACCACGTTTTACAGTCTGAAAAGGAACACAAATCTATTTGCATAACATCTGCACTGCTTAGAGGGTTGGAGCACTACAGCAATTAGATCCATGCTCTATAACATTCACTTGCAATTCAGGCAACTACTGTAGTTGAGCTAATTTAATGCTTAGTTAAACGATCTTTATTTTTATTTTTTCCTTTATTATTGATGCTGTACCAGAAACCATTTCAGAAACTGTTTTATTTTTAAGCAGGAAGCTATAAAAGTATTTTCCATGTATACTTTTAAAGTGAAAGAGACTTCGAAGGATACTAATTTAATCTGTTTAATATGTGACTGTTTGCATCTATAGCATGTATTCTAATTTGACTGATTTTACACAGCTGTCACTCTACAACCTATAATCTGTATGCATATGATATAAGTATAACCTTTAATGAACAAGATTCACATGGAAAAATTGCTAATATAATGCCAGCATAGCAGCACCTGCCAACACCTCTACAATTAGAAGTCTGTGTCAGCATTTCAATTATAAAGCAACTTCTAATTTAGAGGATCATAACTTGACAGTAAAAATTCATTTTGTGTTCCAAGTTGACATGCAAGGTCTCAGTTCAAAGCATTTTTATTAATACAGGTTTAAATTGGTTTAGATAGTATGAAGTTATAGAAGACTAAAGCGAAAAATGAAGACACTCTGTGGATGTTTTTTCATCACCAGTGTTGCTCAAATGCTTTGAAAGGGAAATCCACAAATGTTACAGTTGTTTATGTGTAACTAGGATCAGTGACTGACTTTTTTTTCTAGTAATGTAGCAGTAAGATCTAACCTTTAACACTCTCCTGTGTTATGTTTCTTTCTACAGATTTTAGGATGCATATTTATCATTAAAAATAAGTACAATACATTAATTGCTTAATATATTCGTTTTTGAATGTAATAATTCATTGCTAAAACAAACCATGGCAGTATCTGTGGGAACCTATGGACTAGAGGTTTCTCCAGAATGACATATCACTTACTAATAGCATTTCCATGAATTAGAAACTTCCCAAGTGTGTATTGACACAGTTGTTCCAGCTGAGAAATTGCTATGTACTGTGTCAATAAGCTACTTATCAGTGTTGCCTATTGCTTTCCACTGACACAGTAACAACTAACTACTGCTCAGATACAGCACTGTGTATTGTGGAAAGGAAATAATTTTCAGTTTGTCACGGGATTAGGATCCACTGAAGGAGATAAATGACAACAATTTCTTTCTATTCTTAGATGGGTGGTTGTAAGAGGCAAAAATGTCAATAACTACTAGATCATTTCTGTGACCTTGCAAGAGAATATTCCCCTTCACCCCATTTCTATCCCTTTCATGTTGTTTTCAAAGCCCTAAGAGACTGAAAAGCATTGTCAGGAACTCTTGGAGTCTAACAGTTACATGGAATAGTGTGCAAAGGTTTGCACTGCATTCCTTTGGTGCTTGATGGAAAAAAAAACATCTCAGCTTGACAGAGAAAGTAAAAAAAAGAATTACCTCTGAGGAAGACTAGAATACTTTGGGCAATGTGAGGTGCTGGAGAAAGGGTAGCTTGCAAGCTGAAGCAGCAGGGGAAGCTTCTCAGTAGAAGCCGGATGCCAACTCATGTGGCCAGAGCTTCACACAGAGCTGCTGGAGCATATTACTACATGAATATGTCCATGTAGTGGCTGCTCCATGGCAGAAGATGAGCCAAGAGAACCCACATCTGCTTGCAAGTGACTGCATTCAAAAAGACAGTTGCTGAAATTGCTTTCCAAGAAATGCATCAAGTTCACAATCATGTTAGCCCTTTTATGGGCAAGGCAGGTCTTTCCTTGCTGAAAGACATGTCTGGGGCTTTGCTCCCACAGATAGAAACCTTTCATCATGATTCCAGAGGCACATGTCAGAGCTCTAGTGTTGCAAGCAGAGGCAGTAGCTTGCATTGTTGTGACAGCAGGAGGTTCCAGGGGTTCGGTAGATCTCTAAACACATTACGATGTCTTGTACTAGTCTCCTTATATTCAAAAACAATATCTACAAACTTAGTTTGTTACTGGGCAAATCATAAGTGGTTTGTAAATGCATTGGAAATTAATGTTAATAAAGCTATCACAAGCCAGGGAAAGCTGAGGGAACCAAATTGTCAAAAAAAGGCAAGGAAGATGTACATGAATCAGGTTGGCATCCTTTATTATCCTTCACTTCCATATACTGCTGTCACCTCTGAACTGTCTTTGGCTGCAATTATGCCAATAATACTAGTACCATCACATATACTCCCGTATTGCTCTTCAGCACTCATTATCTTACAGGAGGCTTTTAATTTGTAGCTGTTTTCTCTGTTATTTCTCACAGTGTCTTAAAATGCCAGAAGTCTAGATATTGTGTAGTTATACTCTAGATATTATAAGTGCCCCTCACTGTGATTTAGTAAAGTCACAATGTTTTCCACCATCTTTAACAGGCCATTAGTACAGATCATAGCTCAGAAGATTAGGCTGGCATTTATATGATTTGTACGCAATTCAGCTAACATCATACCACACATTATTTCTTCTGTTGTTTTGTTGTTTCATTTAGAAGTCTTTGTAACAACAATGAAAAAAAAAAGCCTGGTCCTCCATATTATATTAAAGCTGTAAGATTTTACTTCAGTCTTTCTAGAAAAGTACAGTATTTACTTTCTTAATTAATCTTCTTGACTCAAAATAATGTCATGCTAGTCGTCTGAAGATATGCTTGAAAGAAATTCAAACTGTTATATAGCATATCCAGAGCTTTTCTTATGGATATAATGAAAACCTAAAACTTCTCATTAACTCACGTTTTGTATGTCTCATTGAAACTTGAAAATTTTTCTACCTTTCCTGCAGATTATGACATTCAAGCCTACCAGCCAATGATAGTTCATCAGAACTTCATAAAGACTTTCTACCCTTAAAGTTTAGACATGCATTTTCTACAAACATTAAAATAAATATTAAAATAAATTAAAATAAATTGTACAGTTATTTGTACAATACATTAGAAAACAACTTTGCAGCACCCTCTAGCGACACATTTGCAAATCAGAATGTTCTGGAAAATTAAGCAAAGAGGGAGACAACTTTGTTCTGAAGAAAACTGCTTTTGACATGACCATGGTGGCAGAAGGTGTTCATTTTCACTGTTCCAATCTTATAAAGTAGATTACAAAGACCTGATTTCTCCAAGGTTCTTATAAACAAAATTGTGTTTTGTTGACCTTAAATCATTCCAATATAGGAACTGGATTTATTTTAAGTTTGAAGCCACTCTGTTAATGTAAAATCTCTTTTTCTTTTTATCTGTTAAGAAGCTAAATTGACACCTGCAGAATTCCCGAATCCCCTTGATTCCTTATGACTTAGATCTGTCATTGTTCAATGGTTCCTGTGTCAGTGTGTTCCTACAGCATGAAGATGTGACAGCAGACACCTGACAGCTGAAAGATTTGCCTCGGTGCACACAAGTCTTTGAGCATGACTTTTAGAGTTTAGTATAATTTGGCTCCTAAGCATTTAAAATCAGCTTAATATCAACTCCCATCCTAAGCTTATAAATAATTTTTCTCGCCTTGTAACCACCATAGCCCAGCTGCTAATACAAAACTGTGCATGTATAAAAATTAGATTTTTATCACTGATTTATGTCCAATATTGTGGCAATCTAGTTTAGGAAACAGTACACTGGGAAAAGTTGTTTAGTAAGGTATTGGTGGTTTTTGGTGGTAATGCTACTGCACTGACATCTGTGTTGCTATAAGTGGAAATTATGCACGTGATAGACTCATCTGTTCAAAAAGATAGCTCTGGATTTACCATATTGTGTAATTCAATTGGCTTATGCGATTTTGCTTCTTTTTCTCTCTAGTAAAACAGCATACACCTCTAACAAATTAATAAGGAGTATAACTTTCTATTTTTTTGGGTGATTCTTTGTCTTTAGAATTAAACTTCTTATAAATGCTGACATACATCTCATTCTGTTGAATGATGCTTTGCCATGTGAGCGATGACACTTCTTTCTTTCCTAAATCTGACTATATAATACCCAAACAAGTATAATTTAAGTATAGTGATCTAACAGAGATCTTAAGGAGTTGTGATATTTTGCGTGGTTTTGCTGCATTTAGAAGTGTGCCACTTTAGCTTGTGGTGGAAAGTTAGTAAGGTAGTTTTCTCAGAAAAAGAAACATTACTACTTTTTCATTCTCTCAGCTTGCTCCTCTAAGATAAGGGTTGCAATACTGTTATTTATACACATAAAAATGACAATATACAGTAATGACAACTGATTTGGTGTTGATACGTACCGTGAAACCTAAGATCGTCCTATCTTCTTTCATCTACTCATAAATGCTAAATAAGTTCATCTGTCCTATCTCTTTCCCAATCTGATAATAAAATAATTTTGAGAGGCTTTCTTTGTAAAAGTTGCTTGAATTCAGCATTTTTTGCATCATGTATCATCATATACATTGTTTACATATATCACGTAAACTGTTTACACAAGCAATTATCAGTTAGAGCAATGAATCATAGACCATCTTAGAAAAATATTTTCCAGGTGCTATGTTTTATTCATTGTCCCCAGCACCCTCACATGCAGTTTAAAACCATCTTCAGTATGTATTGTTGGCACCTGTTTACAAAGTGCCCAGAAATAAATTAGATGTACAGAAAATTAATATCCCTTCTTTTGATGTAAATACCTATGGTTTGAAACATTAAATTTGTACAGCAATTTTGAGGGAAAAAAATGCAAAAAATAGCATTTCATAGAATAGCTAACAACAATTGTATATAGTGTATAGTTAATAGCTGTAACTTTCTTGAGGAAACATGACTAAAAATAAAAAAGTATAAAAGCATTATTTTTAGTATGTTTATCAAGAGAATAGAAAATAACAGGATGAAATATATATACATGTAACAGCAACAGAGCTATCTCTTCAGGAAAAAGAACTGCTATTTTTTCCAACAGATTGTATTTTCCTTTTGAGGGCCTAGAAATAATGTAAAAGACTCACTTAAATCCCTGACTCTTTAGGTTTTGTTGCAAATAGTACACAATGACAGTGTTAGAGACTGATTTCTGCACCTAAAATCAAACTTAAGACCATTTATTATGTAAAATAAAGTGATTGCTACAAAAATATTATGGAAATAGCAGTAAAAAGTGTATGAAAATCAAATATAATCAATTAAAATTAATACAAGTCTGTTTCATTTATGTCCCAATATGAGTGGTGCCTTTCATATCATGACAATACCAGATCTTTACACAACTCTGCTTATTTTACAGTTGACTCACATTAAAATTTCACCTTGCTTTTCCTATTCCACAGTTTTATCTATTAAGTTCAACTAACTCCAAAAGACATTAATTCATGATGCAGAATAAGCCACTACAGAATCAGTCACATCATATGTGTAGAAATGAAAGAACACATTTATTTTGAAAATTCTTTAATATGCTGACAGACATACTACCTTACCTATTCTTTAGAATCATTATTATATCACAACATGTTTCTGTCAAAGTTATTTCTCACTTCTGATAATTCACCTCAAAAAGCTTCTTTGCATTCACCTGCAGCTTATTTTGAGATGTAGAAAGGCATCCTATTCCATCTTTTTCTTTAATTTCCTTCTGCATTAAAATTATATTTTTTCTATGTTTTCTATACTGTTTCAATAAACTCATTGAGATATCTCAATGTTGTTTTAAAGAACTCTCTATACTTTTACAGGCATACGTAGACCCAAATTTTGTTAGTTTAAATGCCTCATTCACAACTAGTTCAGGGCAGGGCATGTCAATTCATTCTATCCCAGGAATTTTGAAAAGATCAGATCTTCTCAGAGATCATGCTAAAGATCATAGTAGTTCCTTTGCTCACATTTAAGAGGAAGTGTGCCTTTTTGCATTAATTCAATGCTAATTCATTATCATGGTTTCATTGACTCATTGCAATGCAAATGTCATGTCAAGATTGGTTCTTTCTCTGCTTTGAAAAGGATAAATTCAAATTTTATTTTCATAGAGGAGAGTATTGAGGTAGCAATATTTGCTTCCTGTTAAAATTCTACATGGGTTTTAGTAACCTACATATTGTTTGTCCTCCTCTATAACTGCAGCATGGTTATCAGAGGTAGGACTTCATAAATTATAAAGAGGAAGAAGTAGTACAACACATTCATTCCATTCCACTTCATTTCCACTTTTGAAGAAATTACAGACATGAACAAACAAAATTAAGGGATAATGTTTAACAAATTCTTTCATTCTGGATAATAATTCAGTGGGTATCTTGTTGTTACTTATTGTTGCATGAATCCCAAGCACACAGATAGTTTTTTAAATTTCTTTGGAGTTTTACTCTCTGAAGAAAGCCATACACCATACCTGATATTCTCTACTCAGTAAAGTATTACTTTTATACAATGATCTGAAGTTTTTGATACTCACATACTGTACCACACTTTCAGGAAATGAAAAAACACCATATTCTGTGTTGTGTTATGAGTCATACAGGTGTTATAATTTCATTCATCATGAGACTGAATTTGTTCTACAGAACATGATCTGACACATGAAAATGTTTCTGGCTGGCTGTGGTTGAAAAGGAAGGCCCTGGGAATTACTAACCTGTCAGCCTCAGCTCTGCCCCTGTAAAGATCATGGAACAGAAGTTGTTATGCTAAGGCCCATGGAGGATTGGAAGGTGATTAAGACAGCCAGAATAGCTTTGCCAGGGGCAAGTCCTGTCTGACCGATCTAGTAGCCTTCCAAGATGGAGTGACTACATCAGTGGACAAGAGAAGGGCTACAGGTGTCATCTATCCAAGCTCTGTAAGGTCTCTGACATGATCAAAATCTTTCCAAATTGGAGAGATAAGTTGATTATTTAGTGGATAAGGAATTGGTTGGACAGTCACATCCAGAGTGTAGTTGTTGATGGCTCAGTGTCCCAGTGGACATTGGTGACAAATGGTGTTCCTCAGGAGTCTGTACTGGGACCAGTGCTATTCAATTAATGCTGTTCAATTAATCAATGATATAGATGAAGGGATCAAGTGCACCCTCAGCAACTTAGTAAATGAGACCAAGTTGAGTGATGCAGTTGACACACCTGAGGGACAGGATGCCATCCAAAGAGTCCTGGACAAGCTCAAAAAGGGGACCCATGAGAATCTCATAAGGCTTAGCAAGACCAAGTGCAAGGGTTGGGGCAACCCCTGGTACCAATACAGGCTGGGGGATGAATGGCTCAAGAGCAGCCCTTCCGAGAAGGACTTGAAGGTGCTGGTGGATGAAAGGCTGGACATGAGCCAGCAATGTGCACACGCAGCCCAGAAAGCCAACTGTGTTCTGGGCTGCATCAAAAGCAGCATGGCCAGAAGGTTGATGGAGGTGATTCTGCCCCTCTATTCTGCTCTGGTGAGACTCCACTTGGAGTACTGCATCCAGCTTTGGGTTCTTCAGCACAGGAAGGACATAGAGCTGCTGGAGCAAGTCCAGAGGAGGGCCACAAAGATGACAGGAGGACTGGAATGCATCTTCTAGGAGGAAAGGTTGAAAGAATTGGGATTATTCATGTGGGAGAACAGAAGGCTCTGGGACAATTTATTATGGCCTTTCAGTACCTAAAAGGAGGTCTAGTAGAAAGCTAAGAGGGACTATTTACAAGGGCATGTAAGAATAGAACAAGAGGGAATGGCTTTAAATAATAGTAATAGGTTTAGTTTAGATATAAAAAAGGCTTTCTTTACTGTGAGGATGCTGAGACACTGGAAAAGGTTGCCCAGAGAAGCTGTAGATGCCCCATCACTGGAAATGTTCAAGGCCAGGCTGGATGGGGCTCTGAACAACTTGGTATAGTGGAAGGTGTTAAAACAATGCTTTTACACTCATATCATAGATTAGCTCAATGGTAGAAGTTAACAACAGCAGCAGATAATGTAATGCCACTTCTGATAAAATGCTTTCTCATTTCAGGCTTTGTAGCATCTCCCTCCTCATGTATAAAACCAGTGTGATTATTTCTAAAGATAACAAGTTCACACTGTTTTATAAAGCAATAGAAGTACAATGATTGATTTTCAGCCTTTACTTTTATATAAAATTTGTGAAAATATCATATACAACCACTTTCTGAACCCAGTTGGATATTCTACAACCAAATATGAATGTATAGACATCTAAAGCACTGTTAAAAATAGAAAGTATGCTTGTTCAAAGTATGAAGGTTACACTGAATTTACAGAGTAGTTATTCTTGGCATAAATGTACTTAATTTACTCTTGTATATATAACTCTGACATGAGTTTGAACATAAAGAAAGCACTATTTAATATAGTCCAAATTAATATCATAATGGCTTTTGCCATAACAATACAGAAAATGTTGCTTATAACTTGCCTTGTAGTGAAAACCTCTCAAGCCTTGTACTCTACAGAATATCATGTCTTGTACTCTACAGAATATAGTTACAGTACATGTCTTAGAAAAAGCAAAACTCTATGATGGGTTTACATTCCTTTACTATTCTCAAGTGGTTATACTTCCAAAGAGCAAAAGCTATGATGAGCAAAATCAATGAAAAATATTTTTCATTATCTTAGCAGCTGGATTAGATCATACTAAATATGACAAGCATGAAACTATATTTTATTGTGATATTGAGAGAATAAAATTTTATATTACATGGCATTATAAATTTCTAATATACTTCTGTCACACATCTTGAAACTTGAGGTGAAGCCATTAGAATTCAACAAGAAACTATCTAAAATTTCAGAGAACAATTAAAAAAAAAGTGTGGAAAAATGGATTTGGACTACAAAAAAATCCTGAAAATGCTCGGTGACTGGGTTCTGTCCAGTTCAGAAAACAAAAGAAACATAGGTTTTTACCATTGTTATGAGTGACATATCAGCAGACAGGTGTAAGTGACACTTAGTGGGTGTCTCCTACAGGCCACCTGGTCAGCAAGAACAAGTGGATGATGCATTCCAGCAAGTTTGCTTATGTTGTAAAACTGGGAAGAGTGGTTGATAAACTAGAGGGTTATGCTGCCCTCAAGAAAGACATCACCAGGCTGGAGAAATGAGATAACAGGGACCTCATCAAGGGAACTTCAGCAAGAAAAAGTGCAAATTTCTGCACCTGGGTAAGAACAACTCCATGCACCAGTATATATGTTAGGGGTCACCCAGCTGGAAAGCAGTTTTACAGCAAAGGACTTGAGGACCTTGATGAACATCGAGCTGAATGACAGCTGGTAATATGCCTTTGCAGTAAAGAAGGCCAATGGTAACATGGGCTGCTTTAGGAGAAGTGTTGCCACTAGATCAAGAATGGTGATTCTTCCCCTCTGTTTAGCACTGGGTAGACCACATCTGGAGTGTTCCATCCAGTTTGGGGCTCCTCAGTACAAGAAAGACTTGGATGTACTGGAGAGAGTCCAGCAAAAAGGCACAAAGATGATGAACAGACTGGAGCATCTCTCTTATGAGAACTGATAGAGCTGAGGCTGTTCAGCTTAGAGATGAGAAGGCTCAGGGGAATCTCATCAATGTATATAAATATTTGCAGGGAGGGTATAAAGAAGACAAAGCTAGGCTATCAATGTGCCCAATGACAAGACCAGTGGTAATAGGTGCACACTGAAATGCAGAAGGTTCCCTCTGAATATCAGAAAGCACTTTTTCAATGTAAGGGTGACCGATCCCTGGTACAGATTGCCCAAGGATGGTGTGGAGTATCCATCCTTGGAGATATTCAAAAGCCATCTGGACATGGTCCAGGACAACCAGCTTTGGGTGAACTTGCTTGAGCAGGGGACTTGAATCAAATGACCTCCATATATCATTTCCAATCTCAGCCGTTTTGCGGTTCTGTGATCACTACTGAGAGGTATAAATTCTTCAGTGAATCTAACTCAATTAGACTGGTCATTTTTATTGTAAGCAATCATAATCCAAACTACAAAATCTTATTAATGACACAAAAAATACTGGACAGATTGTAGCATTTGGTGAACCTGCCATTTGTATAGAATATATTATATTAATTCAAGGTGATAATAGGACAAAAATAAAGTATGTAAAATATATACTTCACCCACCCCCTAACTGTATGTAAAATATATACTTCTCTGCCCTTAACTGTTGATCAATAATAGAGCTTCAAATATATCTTAGTAATTCTTTGATCTGAAGTGAATGCTGATGATAAACTATAAACTTTGCATTTACAGGTGCTGAATGCTTAAATTACTGAAGAAAAAAGTAATTTATTTTATACGATACGAATGCAATATTTGTCAATCTAAACAAGACTTCACTAACTGTTATGCTTTTTTTCTTTTATTCATGGTCTCAGTTATGAACCAAGAACTCAGCACCCAGGGCACTTGCAAACTTGCAAGAAGAATCCCAAAAACTTTTAAGTTAAGCCCTAAATTCTTTTTCTTGTATTTGTCCTTGTTCAAAGTTCTATATTATGTCAGTTTAGAAATATACATAATCAAGGTTTCCCCATTATTTATTTTTATTGTCATCATCTCTGGTAACCTAAAAGTTGGATTAAAGTGTGCAGAGATTTTTTCTTCACCTTTCTTAGATCATTGTATGTTTTGGCTGACTTGTATTTTTATCTGCATCAAAGTGAGAGAAAAAGAAGAAATATGTACTTACTGCTTTCATATAACTCATGCATAAGGAAAGGAAATACTTGAATAACAAGCATTCACAGCATCCTATTCTTCCACTGAATTGTTATTGATGCCTCCCCAAAGACTCTTCAGTGTGGTCTGATTTAAAATGTACTTTGAAGCAGTTTCAAGCTTGTCTTGAACTAATTATCAAGTAACGACACACTACCATACTTGACAAGTTGTACCATTTTAAGTAAAGTAAGTCTCACTTTTGTGTTTTGTTTTGCTTTTTGATGGTAAAACTAATCCTGACCTTAAGCCATGTGAATAAATCTCACGTCTGACAGCTTGCTGAAGCAGTTTGTGGAAAGACATCCAGTCATTTATCATCTTCATAATTGATAATATCTCCTGTGAAATGATATCAATTAAAGGCAAGTAAATAAAATAGTGCAGTAAAAAAGCCTTTTAGCATTTCAGCGTAATTAAGAAATGAGGAGGAAAAGGAAAACACTAAGGGAAAGTCTGAACCACTTGTCTGTACTTACAGGAAGAGAAATTAAAGACTTGTAAAATTTAAAGATCTCCTTAGTACCAGTGAGAGTCAGATTAGCATGTCCATTGGTTTTAGTAGGGTTAGTACATAAAGTAAATTTAACTCAAGAAGCATGAAGGTTAGTAGCAACATACACCCAATTAAGGGCTGTAAACAGCTATGACATTTGCTTCACTCTCTCTATTGTATGACCACACCCGAAATAGATTCACCTTTTGAATAAATCCTCCAGGATTTATCTTTTGGGGATTGGGGGAGGTGGAGGGGAATATACTTTTCACTTTTCTTTCTGGAGTTGCTTCCTCTTCCTTACAAACAGCAGAATAACTCTGTTTCCCTTACAGAAGTGCCTTGTGCCGTGAAGTTACTCAGCAATTTGTGTGACATAAGGTTTATTCACGGACTTTGGGGTCTAGGATTTCAGGTTTCTAGGAGTCTAGGACACTAGAAATAATTACAGGTCAGTTCAAAGTTATGTTCCAATCAAACACATGGAACTGTTCATAGGTACTTCAGTTTTATCATATCTGTGAAATATTGAGACTCATTTTGATGTAGCTCAAGCACTCAAATGCATTTTAATCTTTACCTTTCAGTACATAATATACAAAAGTGTAAGGTGTCACTTAACAATTTGTCTTTCAAAACTGAGTCTTTATGAGTAGCCTACTAAATTTCTGCCTTAAATTATCATTGTCTAAATAAATGTGAAGTAACATAAAAAGAGTATAAAAGTTTCAGAAGTTCCTAGCAAGCTTAAGATGCTGAGTCAGACCATATTGACCTAGGATATACAGAACGTGGTAAAGAGATGGTCCTGACTAGTTTCAGCACAAGAGAATATCAGACATTTTAAATGATATAGATGAAAATGCATCCTTTCTAGGCTTGTGCTTTCATTGCTGCTGAAGAAACATAGCCAGAAATCAGACAGAGTGTTGTTTTAGCTGTTTGCTTTAATCAAATGTACTTGTGAGATTGCACTTCCCTAATTCTCACAGCTGGCATTAAAATGGATTTAGCTAGCTAGCTGGAGATTTAAAAGTAGCCTTTCAAGTTCACCTTTAAGAGGCTGTATTAGCTTTGCCTAGTAGCCTGTTTAGTAATGCAGCATGCAGCATACCTGGCTTTATACAGGACTAGAGATCAAATCTAACCTCATAAATCTCCCAGTTCATGACTACAGGAAGCTGTCAAAAACTAGATGTTGTTTCATTCTCCAGGGGCTGGTGTACTGTTCTGGATCTCTCTTAAGTGTCCTCTAGCAGTTGATCACCAAAATGTGTAATAGCCTTGGGAATGACTACACTAACCTTTTGACCTCAGAGGTAATATTTTGATAGGGCTTGACCTTAATAAGACTGCCAGCATAAAAGCCTAACAGTAAGAGAAAAGGAAAACCTTTTCTGAATAGCAAATAGCTGAAGAAAACATTTTTCGCACACTCCATAAATTATTACATTTACCTCTGGCAAGTGCATTTAGAGAAAATCGTGTTCTGAATCACATTTTGGAACTCTCAGATTCAACACCAATTTCTAACCCAAAAACACTAGCTTGCAAACAATTGCTGGGCAAAATTCTATCACTTTCACTCAATTTAATCATTACTTGACAAACAAATCCTACTGAATGCTAACGGCTGGATTTCTCCCCCTTTCTGATTTACTCTTTTACATTTATTCTACTATTTAACTAATTTCATGACTATATAGGTCAAAGGATAAGGATTTCTGATGTTTTAGGGTGTCAGAGTGTTGTGGGGGTAGGAAGTGGGGCAGGGGGTGGGAAGAGGGGTTTCATCATAATGAAAGAGAATAACCCATACCAGTTTTACTGAGAATAAATTCTGAAGCAGTATTTGTAACCCTTGATCATTTTTAACCTCACCTGACCACTACAAATATAATCTGACTTTCTTCCTCCATTCCCTCTACAGCCCTGTGTCACAAGTAATGTAGTCTTTTCTTTGAGCTTTACCACTACTACTTGTGTATATTTCCTGCTGTACCTTGTGGGAAAGTGTTGTCATCTGGGCCACTGGGTCCGTGATGAGCTTAATTTCTGTAGGGTGACAGGGAAGTTAAATGGTTTACATAGTGTGAAGAAACAATTAGGCCGCCTAGAAGCTATCTGATGCATAGCAAAATAATACATAAGAGAAGGACAGCAGCTTCAGAATGAACTAGATTTGCTGTCCATACAAGCAATTTGGAGTGGCTGAAGAGATGATGAAGGGCACATTGATGTAAAATTTCACTGTAGCAAATCTTCTTCAGCAATGAACTGCCGTGTTTCTTCTTCAGTGACTTTTTCTTTCATTGTTACTGTAGTCTAAAAGCACTTGCGTGTATGTAAGTATATACTGCTTCATGCAGATTTACTTCATTTTGTTCTGTAAACTAAATGCAGATTTCACTCCAAATAAAAAAGTTCATGGAAATTTCTCAGGCTTTAAAACCTCTGGGGAACATATCTTGTCCTTGAAAACAGCTACGCTACTTTCTGCAAATTCTGTCCCTGATTTAAGAGTAGAGTTTTCTTTTTCCTCTAAAAGCCATGATGCAAAGGCCACAAAATGAGCTCCAGTTACTCTGACAACTGCTGAGAGGAGTCTTATGAGTAAGTTCCACATAAATTTATATGACTGGTAGAAGTGGAATCTAGACTCTGAAGAATTGCTACTTGTTAAAAGTTCCAAAATTATTTTAGGAGTTTGAATGTGTTTTCTCTTCACTGAAACAACATGGTGTGTAAATATTTTATTAATTTCATTAAAGCTCATAAATTAATGCTGCTAATTTTTTGTGACAATACGTATTCAGGCCACAGCATTCATATTTACAGGGGACCCTTTGGATAAGAATGGTGTTTGTTCTGCTCATTGCTCATGAAAATCATAAGAAAAATAATGGTAAAATGGCTGCATAATCCTTTTTGTGGCTGAAGTGTAAATCATGCTTTTCAGAGTTTTTATTGATTCCAGTTCCATAATATCTGAGTGTTTCCCAGGCTAATTAGATTAGCATAGTAAGGCTCCTAATGGAATCTTTAGCTTTGCTCCCTCAGTCATCTTGTGAAACTAATTGGAGAAGGTTTGTTTGTTTATATTTGTAGAGAAAATGGTAGCTGTTACTGTGAATGTCATCCTAATTATGGTAGGAAAATAATTGTCAGAGAGGATATATGGAGATGTGGGCAGACTTTAAATTATTGTAGCCTTCTCTGAACACATTCTACACCAAGATCTCTCTGCATCTACTATTCAATTGTTATAAATATATCTCTCCTGTATTGTGATCTATGGTATCAACAGTGAAGATAGGATGATTCCTAATAAAATCTCTGTAAGAACAATAGTTAGAAGCATTTTGGAAGAAAATTCCTAGTACAGAATCAGGTTTTGTTTGCTTATGGTAACATGCACCTTTGAGAACAGAGTTCTTGAGACAGTAAGGAAACAATGTACAACTTCCCTTTTCCTATATAAAAAAATCATAGTAACTGCATTCAAGAATGAGGATCATTGTGCAGAGATACTCATTAGATGCAACGGATATTTTGGTAAACACTAAACTCATCCTTAAAATGAGAGAGGTTATTGTCAAATTGTTCAACAAGAAGCAAAAGTAAAGCAACCTCATTTCAAATATGTTTGTACTTTTACAGTTACAGTGCTTCATCATGAAATGTTCATTTGAGGAGAAATAGTTCTTAAAGGTTCATTCTGGACCTACATCTATGTGGATTGATTGTCTAAAGCACATACACTTGTTAGGAATCTGACTACTATCAATAGGAAATTATGAAACTGAGTTCTTCCTATTTTTTTTCTCATTAGTTGTGCTCATTTCATTCTTTTATGGATACTTAACATAACATATATTTTATTGGCTGTAATGGTCTTTTTGCTGCTCTTTCAAATCTGGTTGAAAATAATAAAAGGACTTACAATTAGTTCTGGAGAAAACTGGTTGATAGATAAGGAAAAAGACAAATGGCAAAACCCAGACCAATAGATAACTTAATTGCCTAAGATTTATTTTCATATGAAACCAGACAAGGCAAAAAAAAGACAAGTCTATTCCTACTCAAAGCTAATACTACCTCATTCTCTAAGCTTGATAATTGTGGTGGTTTTTAGTGGCCAGGTTTTCTGTTAGTGGGGGGGGGCTGTGGGGGAGGCTTCTTTG
>WEIV01012559.1:0-75078 GCA_013390005.1 Calyptomena viridis
TTGGTTTCACTTTTCAAAAGACAAATAAAGAAAGGATTTGATTGTAGCAGAGAAGGAAAAAACACCAGATTTCCGAAGGATATTTGTTCTAGTTGAAAACTGCACCACAAGAATCAAAGGAGCCATTGTCAGACAAATTCCAAACAGATTAAAGGTCCAATTCCTTTTGTAGTAGGGAGCAGTTAAACATCACAACAACTTACCAAGGAAAGTAATAGATTGTTTTTTAATACCTTCACACCAAGGATGGTTAAAATATCACCCCAAAAAAGACTCAAATTTCTCAGATTTAACATGGAGGAAGTAGGAGAAAGTGAGGCTTGATGTTGTTGCTTATGAACTTACTGAAACCACATAGAAGTGGGGATAATTAGATAATCACCTGAAGGCTGAGCTAGCTGGGGATGGGGGGATTTTTGGCCTTAAAATTCTCTGACATTTTGAAACCCTTACCTGCCACAGATCACTCAGTTAGGAAGAGAAGATATGACTGCAAACTCACTTTGAGCAGCAGGCATTTGTATTCCACTGAGTTAAGCAACAGATCAGGTGTTTATGTTTCCTGACTTGTGTTCCTGATCCTTCCACTTGTCTCTTGGATAACTTTTGACAGTTTTTCTCATGATTTCTTAGTTGAGGAAGTCAGTAATTAATGAATTAAACAGTGCTAATAAGTCTCCTTCTCCAAATAATAATTCTTTGCAATTTAGTTGCTTTTTATTTTTATATATGTTTACTGTTAAGTCTCCACTACCCAAAATGCAAAGAAACCAAGGTGTCCTTAAGACATCTTTAGCAGTAGCAAACTGAATACAGAAAATGACAATCACAGTCCCACGGTGAACCACTCTTTGTAGAAACACTTTCAAATTGATACACTGAAGGAAACAATAGCACTCCTGGCAGGAGAAGATGGACAAGGTGACCTGATAGCCGTTTACTATTTCTAATATCTATTATTCTCTGAAGTTTGTCCCAGTAGGGTAGGTGCTTTTCATCCCTTTTTCACACAGCACCAGTCCACCTTTTTCAGGAGGTAAAAAAATGTTTTTTAAGTCTCCTGTAACAGGCAACTCCACACAGCTTCAGTGCTCAGAAAAAGGGCCCCATTGGCCAGTAATAAACCTTCTTAACAGTTACTTGCACAGTTCAGCCACAAGGGAAAAAATACAAATAATCATTGTGTGAATATTAGTCATGGATGGAAAGATCTCCAAATCCAAGTTAAGGCCTGAGAGCCATCTGCTGCTACCACAGCCCATGCTGATCTGGAGAGCTTTTTCTACCAGAAATCTCCCTCCAAACCTTTACAGAATTCCCAATCCCATCCATGGAAAGATCATTCTGTACTGAAAGACAAATCCTTTTGCAATGCAACTCAACATGTAGAGCTGTAAAACTGCTCCTAATATCCTCATTTTCGATCAATTGTTTGGGGGCCTTAGTAATTACAAATGGTGAAAGAAGCCAATCTGTTTTGCATTGCTCTGCAAACATTCATCTTTTCACTTAAAGCAACTTCCTCAAATGTAGGCTGCCTACTTGTTTTCATTCAAATGGACATCATTACACCTCCTGCCAACATAGGGCACTCCAGCATTTTCTAATCTTCTGTGTCTGTTCCTCCAGTTCTTCCTAATGTAAATCACTTTCACATCTACACATTGCTGCACAAACCTGTATATCAAACTTCATACCAAATTGATTCTCTGATGCCTTCCCCCTCAGCTGTGTACAAGTTCTCAGGAACGTAACCTTGCTATACAATACTCGCAATGAAGGGAATATGTGTATCATGGCCTCTGATGGGTTGTGGTACATTGTAGTTAACAGTAGGCAAAGCAAAGGACTATCTACTTGGAAATATTACACAGAGCCTAGAAATGTTGTAGTTGCACCAGGAATTATTAAAAAAAAAATCTTTCGTATTACGTTGGATTAGTATCCTATATTTGAAAACTGCTTCCTCCGATACTCATGCAAGTCTAACAGAGCAGCTATGTAGCAATACCCTTCTAAAACCATTTCACAGGCTCCACTTATTTGGGGTTGTGAGAGAGTCTGCACGCAGAAACTGATGTCTTCATATTTATATTCCATCAATAATTTTTCTTCTGAGTTTTTCCAGTCATAATAACATCCCATGGCAAGGATTTCCATTACTTTAATTGCTGTCATACTTTTTTTGACTGTTTTGAAGCTTGCCCAGTCTTTGTTTTTTACTCACGATATTAAAGCAATGCAGAATAAATAAAACTCCATAACTTTTGGTAGTTATAAAGTGGGTATGTTTTCAGCACTGGACACAAGGGAGATAATTCTCCAAAGACTTGTGTCCCTAGCTTTGACTGAACCCCATTTTTATTCACATAGATGTTCCATATGCATTACATTGTGAAACTTTTTCATACATATTCAATCCCTGGCCCTGCCTGTCCTCACCTCATATGTTAATTAAGTCCACGCCTTTCTGGGCATGCGTTTGTTCATCCTGGTGGTCACACGGGGGTCTCCTGGTGGTCTCTGAGGCTGAAGACTGTAGTTTTCCTCAGATTGAACTTTTGAACTTTTCTCTTCTGCGAGTACGCTCTGGTTCTTTGGTGCTTATCTTGAGTGAGTATTGTTGATTCTACTGGCTTGGAGACAGGAGTGCTTCTTTATCTATCTCTTGCATTCCTTGGCCTCCTTTGGGTATTGTCCTTTATCAGGAGGTGGCTCCAGAAATTTGCATTTTCTTAGCCCTTTGTATCATGGCAAATGTTTAATTCATGTTGCTAACTTAAGCAAACCCCCGAAACCTCTGTTTCAATATTTTAAAACTGAATGACAGTACACTTTGAGTCCTCTCCCATAACACACATGATTTTATGTCTCACTGTCATATTCTTTTTGCATCAATTCAAAGAGCCATAGTCTGGCCATTCCTTGTACAGAAGTCTCTCTCATGACCTTTGATGAACTTTGTTGCCCTTCTCTCCTTTCGGAAATTAAAAGGATGGGATGACACTGTCCGGTATAGATTTATTTAATAACAGGATTATATTTTTTGTTTTGTTCTTATTCCCTTCCTAAAAATGCATAACATTAGATGCACTTACTTGCTCAATATTGACCACTGAGAAAATATTTTCAAAAAATTATTTAATAAAACAGCAGAATCAACTCAAATCCCACCATTGCATATGCATGATTTGGATTATTTTCCCTCCCAATATATATATATATCTCAATTTGTGTTTACACACATTTAATTTAATCTGCCATTTATTTATCCAAATATTCAGCACTACTAGGTTATCCTTTGCAGTTCTGCAGACAGTCTTCACCTGAATACTTTCATATTCTCAGCAGCACGAATGCCTTCTCCAGCCACATCCCTTTCTATTCATAATTCCACTAATCAATCTTCAGACCTTAGCATGGATCCCAGAGGTCTTCTTCACTGGGGTCCTCCCATGGGAACTATTTCGTCCAACATTCTGTTTACCTTCCAACCAGTTTTTTCTCTGTGCAAGAATCTTCTTTCTTTGTGATTGCTTTTTCAAATCTTCAAGAGCCTCTTGGTACGAAAAATCACTGAAAAACTTTTGAAAGGTAGACTGCATTTACCAAAACTCTCCTGTCCATGCACCTACTGAGGCCTCAACAAAACCAAGGAAGCTCCTGACTGTGACAGTTTAAATACAGTGTCAATACTGTCCTTGGGTCCCTGGCACCACCATCAAGGTTTGTCTGCTGCACTCCAAATTAATGGAGTCTGTGGAATGGTTTTAGGGGAGTATTACCACACAGATGATATGTAAGGCTTGCCTGGGTGTTTGAGAAGGCAATTTTCAGATCTAAGCCTTTGACACACCTCCTCACAACATCCTTCTCTCTAAACTTGAGATATAAGGATTCGATGGATGGACTATTCAGTGGATGAGGAATTGGTTGGATGGTCACATCCACGGGGCTGTGGTCAATGGCTCAATGCTCAAATGGAGATCAGTTGACAAGTGGCATCCCTCAGAGTCTGTAGTGGGAGTGGAACTGTTTAGTATCTCCATCAATGACAGAGACAGTGGTATCGAGTGCACCTTCAGCAAGTTCACAGATGACAGCAAGATAATTGGTGCAACTGACACTCCTGAAGGATGGGATGCCATCCAGAGGGACCTGGACAAGCTCAGGAAGTGGGAACATCATGAAGTTTAACAAGTCCAATTGAAAGGCCCTGAAGCAGGTCCAGAGAAGGGCCACAGATGATCAGAGGGCAGAAGCACCTCTCCTAAGAGGATGGACCAAGTTAGAGTTGTTCAGCCTGGAGAACAGAAGGCTCTGCAGAGACCTCATTGCAGCCTTTCAGTACTTAAAGAGGTCTTATAAGAAAGATGGAGACAAACATTTTTGCAGAGCCTGTTGCAAGAGGACAAGGGCTAATGGTTTTAAACGAAAAAAAGGAAAAATTTAGACTAAATACAAGGAAGAAATTTTTGACAATGAGGGTGGTAGGGCACTGGCATAGGTTTTCCAGAGAGGTGGTGGATGCCCATGCCTGTAAACATTCAAAATCAGGCTGGATGGGGCTCTGAGCAACCTGATCTAGTAGAAGATGTCTCTGCTCATTGCAGGGGGTTTGGACTAGATGACCTTTAAAGGTCTCTTCCAACCCAAACAATTCTATGATTCTTACCAAAAGGTGTTCTCATATAAATCAAGTCTTTCCCTCAAACTACAGTTGCAAAACCAAAGGGGACACCAACACTTAATTTCCCTCCTCTGCTGGATGCACAGACAAATCCAGCCTCCAGAAGAAATAAGGAAACAGCTGGAATGAAGTTTTTAAAAACCATCTTTGGTTTTCACACAGACCCAAAACTCCTAAGAAGGGAGAGAAGAAGTGATTTAGAAAATGCACTCAGCGTCAAAGCTGTCCTTTGAATTATTAATGCGTAACTTTATGTGAAGCTCACAATGAGATGAAAGTTATTAACCTAATAAGTTACATGCATAATTAATTTCTCCCATGATATATGATTTGTGAAGTTCTAACAAAATGTGTCACAGAGGTTGTAAACATGAAAACTAGCCTGAAGCAGGAAGAGCTAAACATATGCTAATTAGAGAACATACGAGAAATACATATTAAGAAAAAAGCAAAGAAGAGAGAGGAAGTGACAATGCTGCATATCTATGTGGTGTACTAATGTGCAGTTATGAATAACAGGAAGCAAGCTCAGACAAGGAAAGAGAAGCAGGCACACCAAACTCAGGTAAAAGAGAATGGAGGCATTCAGTGTTCTCATTATCTCAGATGAACAGAACTTCAGGAAAAATTAGCCCTGGGAACCAGTGAAATGGAGGAAAGTGCTCAGCTGACAGCTTACCTAATTAGGTGAACACTGAAGCTGTAAAGGAAGAACCCATTCCTAATGAATGGGAAGAATCCATACCTAATCCTATGATATATGAGAATACCGTATATTTTTCTTGAGCTCTGCTTTGTAACCAATTTTAATATTGCGTTGATTGTTTAACCATTATCTGGACAGAATAAATAAAATAGGTGACCCCATTAACAGCTTCTACAAACACAGCAGTCTTGTCCTTTAGAAGTGACAAGTCATCACAAGGATCATGGCTTATCAAACTCTTGAGAAAGCTTTCACCTTTGCTATAGGTGGCTTTCTTTATAGTTCTTTACATCTTTGAGATGGGTGATATGGCAGTCGTTCCTTTGGGAGGCTACAACCAACATCCTACTTAGTTAGTTGCCATAAGGGGTTATAGGGCAGCTGCGGAAATCCAGCTGTGGTTGGATCAGTACCAGGAGCACAGATTTCGCCTTAACATCTCACTAGTCTTCTTGCTCAAGGAGGTTTTGAAGATAGCTATAAAACAAGTAATAGAGAGTGTATTGATCTGTAGTTAATTATCTGATTTATTGGGAAGATGTCCTAGCATTGCTAAAGCTGAAACAGACTTGAAACCCATATCAGGGGTGTGAGAGAACTGGCCCCTACATATACCAGAATAACCACCTCTCCTACCCACTCAGATAACAGTCATATATGAAGCTCATATTAGCTAAAAATCTCCAAGTATCAAGCCTCTCAGGATCTGCTGCATTTTTAAGTCAGCAGTTAACAACATGAGGGAAACCCCTTCCTTCCCCATGTTGCTACCCATGTGATAATCTTCCTGGAGATTGGAAGTTTGTCTCCAGAACTTGGTCTAGATTGCTCCAGTGGTTTGCCCAATCCAGCTACAAACAAGAAAGTTCTGTCCTCCTGGCATTTCACAGCAATGTTTTAGTCACCTCAAATGTTCTGAATTCCACTGCCAGATCTTTTCTCTAACTGAAGTTCAGAAAACATCGGCATACTTATCTTCACATCTGTTCAATGCTTAAAACCCACTGGAGTACTTCACAAACAAAACCAAACTGGAAAAGGAGCACTGGAAGACAGCTGAGAAGTAGGATCAGAATGGTATGGACTTGGTCAGCCTTCATTCCCTGTTGTTGCTGCTGCTGCTGCCCCATATTGCTAAATGTGTGCGAAAGCAGATTGCCTGCCTACCTCCTGCCCCAATCAGGGGAACATCTTGCCTTTGGCCAGCATCTCACTGCATTCAGCTGTAGTAAAAAAGGGAAATCTCAAGGACAACCAATCCAGCCAGGATGTTCTGCCAAGGTTGCTGTTCCTAGCTGAGGAAATGGTCTTCTCCATTTTTCTCTGCTAGAAAGAGAGAATGTACACACACACACCCCCCCCCATTATCCTAAAGCCCGCAGGTGCCAGCCATCCAAATAAACGTAGACCAATTAACAGAATTAACACAGCTTTAAATAGCTTGGCTCACCAGATGCAGACTCCTAGCAGGGTTCTATAAAATGTAAAATTATTACAGATAAAACCATTAATCATCTGCTCAGAGACTTGTTCTAGATGCAAAACCCATTTCACTTAAAATGGCTAATAATCAGAAAGAAAAGCACAAATTTAACAGGAATGATTATGCCATTCTCAAGCCCCATTTACAAATGCCATTTTTCATCTCTGACACCATTCCCAAATCTCTGTGTTCCCTCTGCTTCTTAACACTGATACAGTAAGAAAGCTTTGCAGGCATCACTCACAGTTACCTCTTGGGGTGCTAGAACTGAGACATCACCTCTTAGTCCCTTCCACTGTGGAGAGAGGAGCTTCGTGAACCACACACCACACATTGCTGCTTTCCTGGGCCCAGTTGTCATTGTTCAGTTGTGTGTCATCAGCCCCATGCAGCTCTCAGATGACTGATGCTCTCCCCGGTGTATTAAGTATTCAAGTGCTAAGATTTGTGCTTAGGAATTAGGAGCATTTGAATGTTCCCAGTAGCCACTGTATGGAATATAGCAATCCTCCTGATATCCCTCTAATACCTGTTAAAATATACCTCATTTACTACATCTATGTGTAGATAGCTACAAGAAACAAAAGAGGTTGGGAGCAGATCCTAACTCATCTTTGAGCTCTAATGTTATTTCTAACACTTCCACTCATGGAACTCAAAGAATTCCACTTATGTAGCTCAAAGAGTATAAAACCTTGTGATAAGCAATTCAGAGCTTAAATTGCGTCTTTCCATATATCTATCTTACTCCAATTTAATTGCTTAGGAATCTAGATACATACACTGTTAATGCTAACTAAATTAATTCTGCCTGTGCAGTTTGAAGGAAGGAGGGAGATGAAACACAAGTATTAATATTCAGTGCAACAGACAGCATCAACAGAAGTAGACCACAGCCAGAGAGCAGCAATGAAAATAATTGGAACAGAGAGAATATCAGAGACAATACAAAATCTGGTTGTATTATACCAAGCCCACTGCCTTTTCCATGCAGTTCAAGTAGCAAGTGCCTGCCTCCTCCTGTGCTCCTCACACTTGACAGATAGCTGGCTCACTGCTACAGAGAAGTGGTGGACCTGGGAGGAGTTGTCCAGCCCACTTGCTCAACATTCAAACCTTATCATCCTTTCCTGCCCTCGCCAGCTGTAGCAGCCTGGCTTTTTGTGGTGGGTAACAGCAGTTTCCCCACTGCTCACAATACACATGCACATTTCATGGAAATAATCTGGCTTTCAGGGTCAGTCAAGAAGATTTATAAAGTGACTGCTGCTCCCAAAGAGATGACACTTGTCAAGCAACTGAAAGTGCCTGTTGTATTTGCTTGTACATAAACAGAATAGTCTTGCAACTTCTCTCTGTCACATAATTTTATTTACATTAGCGTATGGCAGGTCCTGACTGTTCAAAACTACTTTCATCTGTATTTCTATCAGACAGTATAAGATCAATCCTTAGTGATCTCTTAAGTGCAACATAAGGAGAAACAAATAAAACTGTATCTCCTATTTCTTCACAGTGTTCCTTCAAACCAAGAATTTACTAAGCTCAGTGAACTACAAAGCCAAGTAAAGCAAGAGAAGCTCATTTACTTTCATTGTAAGATGAGAACATCAGGCTTTGGACAGCCAAGGCTAAGATCACAGCATCCATTACGAAGGGACACATTTGGCTAACAGCATATGAAATAGACGGCCATAAATCTTTGTCACAGTAACTCTGATGAGTGTCACCACTCCTCTGCTGATGACTTTGGACTCAGCTAGGTTTGTCTATCGATGTATCCTGTCTTAGTTTACTCAATCTTGAATGAAAATAGATCAGATCACAAATTCATGTAAGGATTGTTGCTTTAATATTTCAACTCTTCAGGGCTGGGTTACCAATTGACTTTATTATATGCACCAAACACAGGTATATTGCTCCAATCCCCATTATGTTTTCTGAATTCGTCAATATGAATATAGTTCTACAGCTGTAAATACTCATTTTCTCAACCACAGCACGTGGCACATCCCTCGCAGGTACAGAAACTTAGCAGGAGTCAGATTCATAATGCAGGAAAGAAAAGCCCACTCCTGATGGTCCTGCTGCAAAGCAAGCACAGATGGCCACAGCACCAGGACTGAGAGAGTCACATTCAGACAACTCAGCTGGGGTTCACTGGGGTGCTGCATTACTGCTGTGACACACCCGCCTGCTGGGTACACTGCCCAGGGGTGACACTGTCCTCCACTGCTGGTTTCCTCCCTAGCTACCTGTTCCAGTGGCAGCCGGAAAGAGTTAAACTGCATTAGAATCCATTTTGTTCTAGCTCTGTGGATTCTCTTTAGCTTATAAATATGGTGACAGTACATAGTTCAAACAGCCCTGCAAAAAAATGCTTCTTACACCTGCTGCATAGAAAGTTTCAGTCTCGACATTTGCTCATCAATGCTCGCTTTAAAAGGTATGCTCTATCTACATATAAACTCATTAATCAGATTTTGGCTATTACTTTTGTAAACTTTCTGAGAGTGGAGCAACTTTAGGAATTCAATGCCACTGAACTGTTGACATGTGAATTGTCCTTTAAATTAATCCCCAACAAAATGTGTGCACTGAAGCTGACCTAGAACACCTACAAGCTGCTGTCTGCCTACTGGTAAGAGTTCCAGAGAACAAGATACTACATTGTAATAAATGTGATCTTAACTAGAACATATATTTGTTTAATTTGAGCCTTTTCTACATGAATTGCATTAAAGAAAGAATATTAGGAGGCTAGTGTTTTTTTCAGTACACAGTTGATAAAATAATATCTCCTTCACCTCCTGCACCAAAGTCAGGTAAAAATTCAGCTCCTGTCTTTGGATCTCCTATGTTTTACTAATTGAAAAGTAACTCCAGTACTTCATTTTCATACTCAAATTCATTCATCAAAGATTGATTTCATATGGCAATTTAAAATTGTTTTCCTGCTACAGGAATACTTTCCATGGATTAATGAGCAGGTCATGAGTAAACTTTCTACAGATATATCATGAATACATTACTCTTCCACTTTCTATGTGGCCAGAAACATTTGATGGAAGAGACTGATCAATAACTAAGGCTAACTTATGTTATTTGGCAACAAACCCTCATCCAATATCATCCAATATGCCAACAAAACTCTTGTTGGATGAATATAAGCCAAGATGCCCAAGTTATTTTCTGTGTCATGCATGAAGCAAGGCAATAATGTTACCAAAACCTCACTTCTGCAGGGTAGGCAAGGGCTAGACTACTTAGGGAAGAGAGGCTTTGAATAAACCCCTAGTTAAAGCAAAATTGCAGCACTAGCAGCACAGTCATACACCTGACAAGACCACCAGCTGGGCCAGGCCATTAATCCTAAATAAATATGTGATAACATGAGAAAGTGAAATATTAACCACTGAAACATTCAGAGTAACATATACTTCATTAAAGAGTCTCCCCAAATCCAGTGTAAGTTTAAGCTTTAACTGGATACATAACTGGAAGATCATTTCCCATTCTCAGTCAGACATGGAAGAAATCTCCTAAGATACACTGCCCTTATCATGCAATTCCTAATGTCTTGAACTAAAATCCAACAGAAACAGCACAAAGAAGAGAAATCCCCATCAGACCCAGCTCACTTTTAAAAATGAGCTGCAACACCAACTGTTTGTTCAGGACTAATCTTCATTTGAACAGTTCCCAGAACCAACTTGAATTTCTTGGGACTGAGGTTTGTTCAGAAGTTAATTTTCTCACCTGAGTTGACTGTTACAAGAAAGCAAGAAGGCATTTCATGCCCATCAGCACCAGTTCAGCTGGCAAGTTAAGATACAGTTTTGATATAACCTATACATGCTCCATGCAACCTTCTGAAGTTTATTTTTCAAACTCATCTCCTTATCAGCTTGATAAGAATTTGTAAAGAAATCAAGGAAAAAACAAGAAGAAATTGTTAAATATTACTGGTAAATAAGAAAGTCCCTCAGTAAAACAAGGTTGCAGTAAGTCCAGGCAGGTCTAGTATTCTGAGTAAGAATATCAGACAGTTGTGACTCTTACACTGTACTGAAGACAGGCTATCCCTGCCATGAGGAAGAGCAACTAAAAGAGTGATAATCTGTCCCTCTTTTATCTATTGCTCTACTAGTAGCAGGCTGTATGATATTCTGGGAGCTGGGATATTCTACTTTCTCTGGGTTTAGGAAGTGGGGAAAGTTAAGGGAATTTACTCGAGACTATTAAATAGGAAATAGCTCAGAGACTACAAGGACAGCTAGTTTGTTCCCCAATGGCTGGACTCCTTCAGATGAATTAATGGTCAAAAGTTGACATTGTGTTAATATACCACGGGATACTTTCTTCTCTGCATACTTACCTCTCATCTTTCATCTCCTATGACTCAGAGATACCACAGAGAAATCTGCATCCTGTGTCTTCCTTTCTCCCTGGCTCACATGGGCATAGACTTTTAAGTGTTGGAAAGACTTCCAGACACAAACATTCTCCTTTACTCCCATTCTTGCTAAATGATTCCCTAAAAAAAGCTACTAGCAAAATCAGCTGGATCAAGTGCCTTCTCCAGAGAGGCTGACATTCAACACTGCTAAATGTTAGCATTGAGACCATGAACCATAGAAGACCTACTTGACTTATGACTGATTTAAGTGGTATTATACATTTTCTCCTACACTTGTGTGCAGGCTAAATTTCACTTTACTTGTGAAAAAAGGCAGGCACATCCAATCTTTTATGGTTATAGAATGTTGTGCACATGTAAACCTATAGGCAAGCAAAACAAGGAAGGCAAAATGCCACCCCTGGCAGCACAGCAGAGGTCTAGCAGGGCAACATAAGTTCTGCTATTAACATAAAAAAGTTTAGTTTTAAGCAATCCTCCTCAAAATGTTGCTTCTTTTTCAGGGCTGTCAGAAAGTCCAGAGACAGATGTTTCAGCTCTCAGATGCTCGGTTCAGAGTGCTTGTTGCTCCACTTGTCTTCATATCATGTCCCATACTCATACCAGAAAGCAAAAGTTTTTCTCCACTGTGTACCGGTATTTCAGGATTTTTGCCCAAGCATCCAATATGTGTTTTCAGCCAGCAGGTAACCTGGGAAATGTTCAACTGACCAATCATATATCCCTTCTGACTACAAGTTAATATAGAAATAGCAAATGTAAACCAGTCCAGGACCTAATCTTATAAGCCTTACTCGATGAGAAAACACTACCGCCTTTTCCTCCCCATCTACTGGTCTACTCGAAATTCTCTCAGCATCTTGCCTTATATCGTATTTCTCTCAGTTTCCAAATGCCTCCATTCCCACCTCCAAACTAAATCTTTCCAGAAATAAGGTGGGTTTTTTTCTTATTAGCTTAAGAATGTCATCAGGAGCTGCTCAAAATATTGGCAAACATTCCCCTTGCTGTGTCTCCCACACCACTGTTTTGTGTCTCTACAATAGTGGCACTCAAAAACCTGATGAAGGTCTTGTGCTGGATGTTCTGCAGTTGCACAGAGAAAATCACAGACGTTCTTGACTCTCAATACTCACAGTCTACAGCCACAACAGGAGAGTGATCCACCACAGCAGCAGTAATGCAACTGAAGTTTAAGAGTGGGCAACCAAAAACCTGGCAGATTTCTGGATATGGAAGTTCAGGAATCAGGGTGATCATCACCATCATTAAGGCTATTTGGAATGCTCTGGTAGAGAACAGTAATGAAACACCAAGATTAAGAACAAGTAGTTTTTTGAGGAGTGGAATCATATCCAACCTTTGGCCACGCTTTGTCTGCTTCTATACAGTGCCACTAGCCTCTCCCTTTCTTTTTTAAATATTAAAATCATTAAGTAACACAGAGAGGAAACAGACTGGCCCAAACAGTTTAGGACAGCTGGAGCACCAGTATTGGACTAACGTGAGGGCAACTAGTGCCATTCATGTGGTAACTTCCTCCACAGTGCATCAGTGAAATTCTCCACACTGATGATTCTTGACTCTGTCACGCATTCCTGAGGGTCTGTTAAATAACTGCTTTGGCAGGGGATCTTGGACACCCAAAAGCTTTTGGGCTGTCTGGTCTCTCTGTTGGGGACAGGTTCTTACAACTGAAACTTCCTCCATCTGTCCACACTCAGGCTGTTTTTCTCTGCCTCCAGTTTTAGGCTGCCTTCTATCGGCACCTTCAGCTTCCTTCCCAGCATGACAATCCTTCCAGAAAAACTCATCCCCAAACAGAAAACACATCATCACTGCACGTGGAAATAGTCCTGAAAAAGACCCAGCTTGCAGATAGCATGAGATACACATACAGCAACTGGGCACACTCATGAATCATTTGCAAATCTGGCTCCTAGCAGTTAAAATGCAGACAGAAATGATCAAAGCTTTCACAGCTTTCTCCTATCACAGCCAGATGGTGTCTGACCCCTGCAATAATTTCTGCAATATTCCACCCATATGCAAGCCTCACTACTTCCATCAAGCTTTTAGTACCAATCAACATTTTTCAGAATTGAGATTTGAATAAAGCATTGACAGAAAAATTTGAAGATTTCATTAATTCTTTCATGAACATCCACTCTCTAAGGACCAACTTGGGCTCTTCTAAAGCACCTCCATCTGCACCATTTAAGTACTGCTCCAAGTAAATCAAAACTGAATGGCTGGCTCCCTAATCCTAGGAAGTATTCTGATTATCTCCCCTCCCTTGGCATTGGATATTGAAATCCCATTTTCCCTCTCTACCTACACACTAAATTTTGCACCCTGCCACCCTCTATCCTTGATTACTGGAACCTCCTCCCCGAGGATGTTCAGTACATGCAAAACACAGCAGTTTGTCATTACCTTTCTTGTCCTACCTCTTTCTAGCCATACAGGTGTCATTAAAACCAGTAAAAACTATCAATGGATCCTTTTTCCTTTCCATCTTCAGACAGTGCTTCTCCATGTTTAGCCAATCCCTATCTCTAAAAACACTGTCACACCTTCCCTGACACTCATTAAAAACATTTCTGCTTAATTGTCTCAAGAGGTGCTCCTCTATCCCATCTCTATATCTGGTTTCCTCTGTGATAGGAAATACACCAGCTTCCTCTCAGACTTCCTTTAGAATGATTTATCTTAAGAATAAAGGTCCAAAAAGCCTTAGATTTTATGGAAGTACAATGCAATGTCTATGTTTCATGTCTAGGTACTCCCCTACTATTTGCATATTCTGTCTTTTAAAGTTTTCATGGAAAAAGTTGCTTCTATTTTCCAGTCTGGTCTCATCAACAGACATCAACAGTGTCAGGTATACTGCAACATTGCCAGGACAGCTGTGGAGAAATGTAAATAAAACAGTGCTACCAGACTTTGGGAAAACTTTCATTCTGCTCAAAATGGAGGGAAAACCCCAACCTGAACAACACACTCAATACTTCAATTCATGATTTAGGATTAGCAATTTAGTGGAATCTCTTCAATCAGAACCTGTAGCCAGACTGAAAAGATGAGACAGGAGGATCTATTCTGTGGTGAAAGAAAGAACCATTAGATCAGAAATTGCCTGAGATAAAGAAAACATTATTTAGATAAGCAGATATTTAGATTAATCTTAGGAAATAGTATATAGATACTGCAGCAGAAGACACCTGAGACCCTTAGTTCCTTGCCAGGAACACACTCTTATGCACTACAACTCCTCCGAGTCAAGGCTTAGACTCTGACCCCATGAAGTGTCTACCCTGCCATAACTGCCCCTCCTCCTGCCACCAAGCCCAGCTGAGCGGAGAAGTCCCTCCCAGACGTGAAGAGGCAGAAAGGGTCATTAGGCACTGCCTCCCTGCACTTCAGCACCTGCACGTAATCTCAGAGGAAGTGGAAAAGCAATACTCCACTCAAGGAGCATTCTTAGCCCCCATGTGAGCAGTTTGGTTGCTGTACTCTGAGACTAATCCAGTCCAGATGAAATACAAGAGATTACAGGGTAAAGGCTGAAAGTTACATCCCAAAGACTGCATAAATCCCTTTGCCTTCCTAGGAAAGTGACACATCCCTAAAGGAAGTCTTCGATGAATACAGAGAAGTAGGAATAGACCATTCTGCTTTAACACTTTCAAGAGATCAGTACAGAGTTTGGCAGGATGTTCTTCACCATTACAAACAACAGTGCAACCCACTCAGGGTGTGCTATGTCTCTGGGAACAGACAATTACCTAGCTAGGACTCTGGTAGGAAAAAAGTTGAAAGCATAAATTGAAAGGAACAGTATTTGCTATTAGTCTATCCTACCTGTTTGTCTAACTTTCTTAGCTTAGAATATTATTCTTAAAAACTCAAGCTCCTCCAGTACTGGCTGATGAGAGATTAAGCATCATGTTAGGCCACAAACAAAAAGTTTTCAAACATAAGCTACAGGGACTGATTTTGAAATACATTACCATGCTATGCAGAAAGCCAAGTAAAGTTCCCTGTAGCCAGTTCTGGAACGAGAAACATTTTAAGCACACAAGCACTGCACTAACCCAGTTCTGCCTCTTCAGGGATCAAAGCTGGCTGCCCCAGGGGTTCAGTCTGATCCCCACAAGTATTCTTGAGCCAGTTCAAGTTTCTTTCATACCATGCTGTGCTACAGTGCATTGCATTGCATTGCACAGATGCACCCTGCTATTTCAAAAGCAAAGAAAACACTCAAAAACCCCCATCCCCCAATTCTGGGTGGATCTCAGGTTGGTCCGTCTACGTTTGCCACCACTGTTTGCATCTCCAGCAAAGGAAGCAAGAGGAAACAAACCCTGGGAGGACTTTCACAAGGCAAACTATCTCCTGCTTAACTAATCCAAAGCTGCACCAAATAAAAGCACTGACAGCTTTGATGTCAGAGAGTAATTCACTACACATACAGTGAGAGCCCTTCTCAGCCTATGCAGGCTATTTATTCTGTTCAGACTGTGCTCTGTGCAGACATTGGTGTTACAGCAGCACTTCTGGACTTCATCAGGATTCTGACAGTCATATAGGAATGCTCTTGCTTCATCAAGTGCAGCTACTCATTCCCCCACCACTTGCAAAAACCAAAATTGAGGAAAAGCACAACAGTCAGCTTCCTTGCACTTCCTAGTAATACCTGGAGTAACTCATCTTGTGGCCTAAGGAGTCTGAAGGAACGACAGAACGGAAACACAGAGTCCTGATCAGTAACATGGCTTCCATTTTGAAATATTACATTTCTCCATCCCATTTCCAGGTGGCTTCCCTGAAAACCCTACACTACACTTATGTTTAGTAAGTAGTGTATACTGGATTTGTCATAAGAGGCCAGGCACAGTACATTTGGGGCACATTTTGACAAGAACTGAAAGTGTCACTGGATCACTACTATATTTGTTTTTAGGCAGATTATTGCTCTAAACCATCCAGCACCAACCTGTCTAAGTCAAGACATCTGCTCATACACATCTCCAGTCACTGTCTAGTCAAGTGAAGATTACAAAGCGCATTCTGATTATCTGTTTTCCTTCTCTTGTTCTTAAGTGGTTGCTTGGGTTTTTCTTCTCACAGAGCATTATGAGTCTGGGATGGCTATGTAAGAGGCTCTTAGCACATTGTGCAAGCTAATAGAATACAAATGATTATATAAATAATAAAGCTGCTGAAGATTTTCTTGTCACTGCTTTCTCTGCTCCATTGGCTTGACTTAGAGCACACATAAAAATGGCCTCTGCTAAGTGTTTTGTTCATAGCATCCATAAATAAAATTAAGATCCTGATTTAAAGAGACACTAAGAAGCTGTATCTCCTCCTGATTTCAATCAAACTGGGATGTTCAGTGCCTAGGAAAATCAAGCCTAAGGCTCTATAGATGAAACCAGAAGGATTTGATCCCTGCATGACAGTTTGTATTCAAGCAGGGCAGTTTCATTTCCTATATAAGATTCATACGCTCTTTTCCAGCATATGTGCATCTCCTTAACCAATCCAGAGGTCAGGCAGGAGAGCTGCTTCAGACTGACAACCACTACTCACATCAGAGGACTAGGTTGTAACATACAACCCCTGACACCGTGAGTCAAGCATCAATAGGATGGTAACTTGTCAAGGCAGAACAAATCTAGCTCAGCATTGCTGCTTCTGTGACTCCTGCATGAAACCTCGTCTCTGCCTTCCCTATGATACTAAACGTTGAAACAAAGAGGAGATTGTGACAACCCCCCTGGGCTGCAAGTAAAATTAGATCCACTCAGCCACACCCTGTGAAAAATAGTTATTAGTACAGAATCACAAACTTAAGGAGTAAACTCTTGTAAGAAACACTTATTCCAGGCTAGCTAGGAAGCCAGCTAACAGAAAACTTAAGGTAGTTTTTCAGTAAGCCTTCTAGAACACATTTTGGAGACATCAATATCTGCATCCCTATTAATCACAGTGGTAATCACAAATTATATTAGAAGAGAGAGAAAAGAAGATAAAAGATGACTGCAAGGCAAACACCCAAACAAAAGTGTACCAAGTTTGGGATTTAGACTGAGACTTCATCTTTTTTTTAACTTTGGTTGTTGGTTTTTTTCCCCAGGCAACATTATTCTGGTTGATGCTGCTAACCAGGCAGTCCAATCTCTATTACTTATGTGTGAATTTTCTCAAAGTTGTCGATTAACTATGTGATAACTGCAGCCAGCCAGAGTAACAAAACAGGGTTTTCTGAGTCAGCTAACTCTTCCTGACCAGTGCTGACACTCAACTGCATGGACTTACCAACATAGTGTAGGGACTTAAAACATCACAGTTGCCTGTCTCAAACACTGTTACAGTAACAGAATGATTTTGCCATGAGATAAGCACAGAATGGAGTGACAGCATGGCCCTAACTCCTGGCAGAAGTAAGATCTGGGTTGCCCACCCTGGGTAATGCATCCAGACAAAAATTCCCACTGTAGTAAACTGTATAAAGAAGCAACTCCTCATATACATATCACCATTCAAATAAAGATCACCCCAAGTTATGGAACAGATGGCATCTGCAAGGACCAAAGCCCCCTCTACCCCAAATATGCCTCCATGGATACCTAGAATTTAGACTGTAAACTAAACCACACGTGAGGGGAACTTAAGATAAAGGTGGTAATATTATCCAAGTGTTATCTCAGGCCTGGAGGGTGGTTTGCAAAGCTGGGAGAGAAGAATGTCTGACTAGTAATGGATGTAAAGAACGCAGAATTTACAGTCCACAAGGAAAGCCAACTCAGGAACTCTGCTGAAATCAGTTCGGACTGGGTAAAATGTAATTTCATCAGGGAGAGATTGTAGTCACCGACTCAAGAAACCCACTGACTCAAAAGAAGAGAAAGACTGAGTTCAACATGAAACTAATTAGCATTAGAAGTGAGGAAATCATCTAACCAACAGAATAAAAGAGAAGTGCATAGCAATGTGCAGAATTGGACTTTTAAAACATTGCTACTGTAGCGAGCTGTCCAGGCTTCCCGCCAGTGGACTGAAGATAAGGCTGAAGGGAGGAGGTTATAACTCACAAATTGTTAGATTTGTGGAGGCCATACGGGGAAGTCTCTAGGTGTAGCCTTCCCCCAGTCCTGCCTCACTCCTTCTTCAGCCCAGGCACTGCTTCGGCCTCAGGCACCAGTAGGAAGAGGCTTCTTCAGGGCTTGCCGAGGGGTGAGTGTGCCCCTGCACTCCCCGGGGGATGGCGGAGGGAAATGGAGGACAAAGAAGGTGCTGGCGGCTCCCCATGGTTACATATAATATAAGTTTATTCACTCCAGAGGCAACGGGCCTCCTGGAGGGTCCAAGCTTATGTGGGATAACCAGGGAAAGAGCCCTTCCCATTTCCGGCCCCTGGTTCTTATAGGAGCTCCAGACAATGGGAAGGGAGGACAAGGGAATGGGACAAACCATCTGGGGTGAGAGGTGAGGATATAACAGAACATACCAAGTAACAGAATAATAATATACAGTGAGAAATACATGCTAATTACACATTACCACATCTAGGCATGTGATGCTTCTCTAGATGTGTGATGCTTATCTCCTGGGCCCTCTGTGCACACACCCATCACTACCCCAGAGAAAGTCTCTAAGCAGAGATGCCTCTGAAGCATCCTCCCATCTATGCAAGCCTAAATGACTATAAAAAACCCATCACCTCCAGCCTCTGAAAAAGTGTGATTATGCAAAAACAACACCCCACACACATGCAGGGGAAGCATCAGGAAGGTTTCTGAGGGTACATAAACCCATTGGACTTCGTGTTTCATGGGGTTTTTTCCCTCACCAATCCCCAACGGACCAAGACATCAGTGACAACAGCAATGACAACAACAACAACCAAGTCTGTCAGAGAACTCCAGGTGGTGACTATAAACTTTTTATTCTTTCTCTCTCTTTCTTTCTTTCTCACTTTTCCCTTACACATTTTCTTGGGTGATACCTTTATGCTTCTATATTGCCATATTACTATAGATAATAAGAACCAAAACAACTACATACCTGTTTTCCTTTGCAACCAAATTGTTCCAAAATAAGTGATATATATGTTATATCTGTAAACACTGATAGTCTAGTATCGATTTACTTTAAATTCACCCCAAGGGATTTATTAGCAGAAAACAAAAGTTACTTCTGCCTTGCAGGGCAGATCATAACACCAATGAGCATTAATTTATTTGTTTGCAAAAATCTATAAATAGTGAAAAGTTCTGAACAACCTTGGAATCCCCCACCAACAAGAAGCTCACAGTGCAGGAAGACCAACGGGACACCACTGGATACACAGATGGTATCTTCTCTTTAATTTCTCTCTCTCTTCTATTCCTTTCTCTCTACCATATATTTTATTCTTAAATACAGTCTGTACTAATGACTTTGGTATATGGTCTTCTTTTCACCTCAAATCAGGCAGAGGCACTTCTCAGTAATCAGATCATAACACATGGTACACTTCAAGTCCATATGCCACATTATTGCCACACCTCCATTAGACACTCATGGTGTGTTTTCTTTGCATAATTTACACTTTTTACACTACCTTCAACTTTCATTTTTCCATTTTATTCTAATTCTGTACCCTCCCGGCAAACTTAGAACTAACTATATTCCCAGGCGAAATCAAGGACCTTAAAAAAATATTCTAAATAAGCTTCTGATTATGATTTTTTCATCTAAAAATGCTACTTAATCAAGGGCCATTTATCTTTTTATAATAGCTAGTGCCTAGAGGATAGTAATGTTTTTTTCTGAATGGCTGACAGCTTACAGAAGACACTTCTCCAACACCATGGATATTTTTTCTCTAATCCAAGCACTAGGAGTCTGATTCTACCCTTAAGCTCATGAGTTTTCCAGCCTTCTCTTCAGCCAAATGACAAGTGGATCCTTGCAGAGGTCTTGCAGTATCAGTATAATATTCAGCATCATGGAAAGACATTGAGTGCGTAAGGCAGAAAAGAGTGATGACTTGAAGAAACCAAAAGCACAGAAACAAGAATTAATTTGAAATATTTACCTCTTTGAGGCAGCCCATGAAGTTGTTGCTTACTGGAGAACCAGGTAAATCAGCAGTACTGGGGCTCCCTCCCACATAAAAGAAGTCATCTGAGCCCAGCATGGTGTAGTCTTCCTGCGTGTAGCCCGTGGTGGTAAGGATGCCATCCACAGAGATTGTTACCTGTTTGAGGGACACAACGGACAAAGAAAATCCCAACAATGACCTTACAATCCTGAAAGGAAAAACTTACCTCCCCTACAATTTTATGTCAGTTTTATTAAGGATTTTGTTGAGATTTGGTATGTTTTTTTTTTAGTTCAGTCAAGCTCTATTTTCTGGTCTGATTTTCCAACAACAGAAATGCTTCAGCATCTGCTTCTCCCTTTTCTGGTACATCAGCACTCTCAGGCTTACCCAGCAGCCTACCCGTCCAGATGCTTTCCATCTATTCAGGCCAGAAAATGGAACTGTCCTTGAAAGAGATTTCTCATTTTAGCTGATTTTATTATTAATTAGAATTTATTTTAATGATTACAGTTAGTTATGGTTGTTAGTAAAAAAAAAAAAAAACACTAATGAAGACGAAGTTGGTATTTTTTATTTTTTTATGTTTCTTTTGCTCACAGCACACTGACAATCATGCATTCAGGGATGGGGGAAAAGAGATCTCACTTTCAATACATTATGGATGGGCATGCCATGTACCTACACAGACACACACCCAACCACCCGCCACAAAAAAAAAAAAAAAAAAAAAAAAAGAGAGAGAGAAAATTACAAACCAAGTCACAACCAAAATATAAGCAGAAAATAATTCAAAATAAAATAAATCAAATAAATCAATCACACACCAACAAGTGTGATAGAAGCAGAGATGAGAAAGAAAGAAAGAAAGAAGACACATAGCATGCACACACTGCACTTTGACATGTCATGCCAATATATGAGGCCCAGAAAGATGACAGGAAAAAAGCGAAAAGAGAGGGAGGGAAAAGGAGAAGGGAGCGAAAACCATTTCACATTTGCATGCAATCAAAAATAAAAATACCAAACAAACTCCATAATAATAAAAAAAACTCAAAACCAAACAAAAATGTCCCCAAAATCTCTAACCACAAACACATGAAGGGTGAAGGGTGACAGAAGGAGAGGGAGGGAGAGGAAAAAGTGAATTTGATGTGTTTTGCTTAGATATTGTTTGTGGTTTCAAGGGAAGATGGAGGAAAATAGATTGAGGCCAGGAGGAGACAGGCGAGTCACCAGACGTGGACATGCCATGCAGAGTGTGTAGTGAAACAAACAATCGGCTGAGCTCCTGTTCGCCACGCAGGTAGAGGTCAGAGAAAGAGAGAGAGAAAGTGAGAGAGAGAGCAAGAAAGAGGGAGAAGGAGGAGAGAAAGCAGAGGGAGGGAAGTGGGGGAAAATCAGGAGAAAGAGAACAACTCTGGCCAGTTTGCCTGTAATAGCCATTGCCACAACAAAAGGGTGAGAGAAAAAAGAGAGCCTTCACCACCATGGACTAGAGGCCCTGCAATGGATCTGATCTAGAAACCTTCGGATTAAAAAAAAAAAAACAAAACAAAAAGCAGAGAAAAAAAGCAAAATGAAAACAAGAGCAAAAGAAAGAAAGCTGAACTCAAAAGCAAGAGACAAAAAACCCAACAATTTATCACTGGAAAGAAAAATAACTAAAGACAGAGGTGAAGAAAACAATGAAAGAAATGTCCAAACCCCATTTCCAGAAGAGTAGTGTTAATTGCTTTTGATGCTCATTTTTCTATTCAAAAAGAAGAAAGGAAAAAAAAGAAAAAAAAAAAAGAAAAAGGAGGGGGGGAAAGTGTTTTAAATTAAATTGAAATAAAATTAAAGGAAGCATTAAGTATAAAGGAGGGGGGAAAAAGAGGGGGGTAGGGGGAGGAAAAGGCAGGTAACACACGGCAAACCCAAAAAAAGAGACAATAAGAATGATATCTACCAGACAATGTAGTTTGTTTACCATAGCGTGTCCAATGCCTGAGTGCTTTGCGGAAAAGGGGGAAGAAAGGAAATTAAAAAATCGTGAACAGAACGATTGTTAATTAAAATAACTAAAAGCAAAGATGAGTCGTTAGGGTGTTAGTACATTAGTTGGTTAGTAAAAATGACACATTGCATGAATGGTCTAGTGTTAGTTTTTCAAAAAAAGGCGTGGGGCACCTGAGACACACAAAGTGAGAAAGAGGACAATATGACCAGGACTCTATGGGAACAATGCCATCTAGACTGTAAAGAGGGGGCTGCCTACTCTTCCCACCCTGGTATTAGTTATTCAACCCTCGTACACATTATCCAGACCTGAAGCAAAGTTAAAACAGTGCAATACTTACTCTTCAAAGGTCCATCAAGGTGCTTCCCTCAAACAACAACCTTGCTCTCAGAGATGTACACACAGAGTACACAGTTTGCCCCTTCAGCACAAACCCAACCATGACTCCCTTCTTTCACCCTCCACCACCCACCTACATTGCTGCTCCTCTTCCAAGTCTCACTACCCTCAAGTGTTACACATTATCACAAGCAGGCCAGTATTTCCTTTGGCTGGAGGATACAGATGAAGATGAGTCCAAGACTCTGAGTCTTCCTTCCAAGTTTCCCAATCTGCAGATTTCTTTACAGCAGCTGAGTTTGTGACTTTCAGGAAGAGCACACAACAAAGCCTGTGCTTGACAGCTTGCCTGTAGCTCACTTCTGTCATCCAAGAGTATAGGAATTGAACCTCTTCTATGGTAGGAAGGAATGTGTCGAGGAATTGTGCAGAAAGAATTGTGTTGCTTGTGTCAAGGTTGAAGACAGAAGATTGACAAGATTTAGCATCTCTCCTGTTATATTGCATCTATATTACAGAGGAGCTAGGAGAATTTACCAGTCAGTTGGATTTAGCAGAACTTTATAGATGCTTTGTTAACCCCTCCCAAGGCATGCAGATGCCAACTGTTTGAACCTGTACATGGTTTCTTGTTTGTTTTTTTAGCACCTGAGGAACTCTGGATCTTCATAGCCGATTTTTCATTGGGACTAGCTTCAGTGTTAATAGGAAGGGCAGCCTGTGGAAGGTCCAAGTTCTTGTTCCAGTGTGACTGAAGTTGGCAAGAACTACCCTAAATTACACAGGCAGGTTCTATGCTACCTCATGTAAAAGCTATTTGCTTTCAAACCTCAGTGTTATGCACTAAGGAAGCAAGTTTATGCTCAATGCTGCAAAGTCTTCACAAAGTTCCAAGGTTATTTGCCCTTGGGAATGAAAGTATAATAATACTACATACTTAGGTATAATGAGCACGAACTCCCCAATTCTTCATCAAGGAAGTCTCGCTCACAGCAAAATATTGTATTAGTAAATGTATTTTTATAAACAAGAGAATTAGAGTATGGGACAGGGGGAAACTCATGCTAAGAATGAGACAGAGTGTCAGCAGCAGACGTGAATACAGACACGGGAAGTCCGACTTTGAGTCTCCTCTGCTCCTCCTTCTCTCACCAGCTCACACTGCCCCAAACACGCTCTGAAAGCCCCAGTAAAATACAGCTATGAACCTATTTCTAAGTAAAGGTTTCTCACAAGGCAGAAAGAGGGCTTAGTTTTAACTGAAATAATAAGATAAATAAACAAGGAGATGTGTTTTGACATTAACAATCACTGCTCAAGGGAATCTGTGGATTCACTTGGATTGTCTCTAAGGAGATTAACTGCTGTGATAGTCATTTGATCTAAAAAAAAAGCAGCACTTAGTACTCTCCTAGCTTAGCTACAAAATATTTAACAATTCCAAAAAGTACTGGGCAAAAGTCCAACTATTTAAAGTTCTTCTCTAATTCTAGAAACAGCCAAAAAATTATGCAAATCCACCTCCCCCTTCCCTCAGCCCCCCAAAAAAACCGAGGAGAAGACTAGATGGCATCCTGAAGCTGCTCATAGTCCACTTAGCTGGAATTACTTTAGCTTTAGATCATATTCTTGGAATTTCTAAAATATTGTTTTTAAATTTCATTTTAAAGAGAATTATATTTATCTACAGGGCAATATTTTCAATCAATTACAAGGAGGCTACTGATTTTTTTATCAAGCTTCAGCATTCAGAGACAATGTATTTTGTAGGGGTTTTTTGAGCTTTTTTTGGGGGGGGAATTTTTTGAGGAAACATGAGCACAGCCCAGCGACACTTCCAAGTCAACTCTCTTGTGCTGCAACATTACAGGTGAACTTAGGAAAGACACAGAGTAGATAGTCTTTTACATACAAAATTATTTAGGTTATATAAAATAATATTGGCAATGTTCAGGACTATCAAGATTGCTGTGCCTCAAGGCCTCATCAATTCCAATTTCTGGGCAGTTTTAGGTTCTGGGTCAATGTCTTAATTTTCAGAGCAATCAGAAGTTAAAATGGAAGTATCCAGGGAAAAGAAGACTAAAAAACAAAAAGTCAAGCCTTATTGATATTTATGGGTTGAACTGTATTCTCTCATGTTTATCTACAGAATTGACCCCAAATCATGCTAATTATTTTTAATTTTATTTTAAAAATGGCCTTTCTTTGGAAAGAGCACAGTTAACACATTTTGCCCAGTCAAGTTGGACCGTTTAAGAATTCAGGATCACTTAAACATCCAAAGAGAATAATCAGGAGGATTAAAAATTTGAGGTGCTGCTGAATTGGCAAGGGACTCGCCTGCTTTCTAAAAATTGACAAAGCACTGCTCTAGTCTCATCAAAGGTAACAAGGCATAGATATATTACCATTTTGTTGGTCCATTTCCATGTACCAAGAAAAAAAAAAATCACTAACTATGAAAGAATGTTACAGCTTCCCAACCACAGTTTTGTCTGTGACCCTTCACGTTCTGCTTCTTCAAGATCAAAACCAATCCTGCCAAGAAGCAAGGATTCATTTTGCTTCTGGCACATTTTCCCATTGAAATTCATTTCCAAAAAATATTAAAAAGTAGAATTAACTAAAATGGCCAGTAAGCTCTACTGAGATATTCAGAAATCAGTTGTTCTGAAACTATCTAAAAATTTTTAAAAAAGAAACAACGCAAAAAAAACCCCACAAAAACACAAAAAAAACCCCACACATCAAATAAAGCTATATATTCTGACCCTTCCAGACTGACAAGCCTAGATCAGCTGGTGCATCTCCCTTTACTCTACTGATCAGAAAGTTTGAACACAATAGGATCATTAAGACCCATCCACTGCATAAGAAATTAAATTTGTACTTCCATATAAAGTATTGAAAACGGATTTATTTTTTCCATAGGTAAGAATCCTGCAGTCTCATGACAGTTCGATGACAGATTTTTCATCAAAGACCCAGACATCCTAAGCATGTAGAAATACAGTGATTTATATGGGAGAGACAAATAAACATCTTCAGCCCCAAACCCAAATATTGAAAAGAAAGACATGAAATATCCATAACAGATAAATTATCCAGTAACATCTACTAGTAGAGACTGTTTCTGATCCCTGGCACTGATTATCCTACACTCACAGACACATTTGACCCTCACTACTGTAAAATGTAACCACAAAAGCTGTTTTCACAGCAAATTACATTGTATAACTTACATAAAACTACTAAGGGTTGTGCTAATATTCACATTAATGAGAAAATAAACATGTCGTATCTTATTCACAAATTGATTTTAAAATCTTACTTTACAAGTGATTTCTGCTGCCTCTACCAATCAGCAAGACACCAAACAGCTCCTACTCACAGTATAAACCTCATTTATCATGCAGCGGATGGGTCTTAGTGACTTGATGTATTTACCAGCTTTCAGAGCAAGGTTATTTAATTTTATCTTATCTATTTATGTCTGAATTGATATTTCATGAGAAAGGCTTCAGGATTTTAAGACTAGCCTACTATAAAATACATCACCTGATACAGTTGTCTGCTTGGAAAAGCAGCGTGTAGATGTGCAAAATTACAGTGGTAAAATCAGAAAAACTTTTCCAAAGTGGAATTGTAGGGTGCTGGACTGATCTGGGTTTGCCTGGGGTTTTTTGATCCTTCCACTTTTCCAGTCCTCACAGCCAACAGAAGTCTCATAGGCAGAGACACAAGAAATAAAGTAGAATCTCATTATAGAAAGAAGAGGAAAAAATCAAAAAGAAGAAAAGAAGAACAGAGAATCAAGAAGACTCGGAGAGACTCCAGCCAATTAATTCCAAAGCTATAAAATTCAAATAATTACACACATACCCACCAGCCTGCACACCTGCACACTCACATGCACACATAAAAGAAAAGGAAAAGAAAAACAAAAGACTTCCAGAATTAGAATTGTGACATCATGGCAATGGTTAAACCAATTAACAAAACTGAAAGAAAAAGGAGAGAGGTGTGGAGCATTGGCTGTTGGAAAAAGGCTCTGTTCCCACAGTAATTAAATACAACAAGAATATTACTGATAAGACTGGATCAGAATTAAAGAAATAATAAAATAGAAAAGGGAGAACAGAAAAAGAAAAAAGGAAAAGGGAGATGAAAGTAAAGTTATGTCACAAGTTTTTATTATTAAATCGAACTGAAAAAAAAACCCCAGAAAAATTAATAAAGTGGAAATGAAGATATTGCAGCAGGGATAAATTCCCAACAACTAATGTTTTTCCACTGTCCTTTAGGTATCAAGATCCAGATTATCTGGAGAAACTCTAGCAATTCCACTGAGCTTCCTCATTTCTCCATTACTCTCTTCCATCTGCCTGTCCCAATAAAACAAAACAAAATAAAATTCTCCCCAGCATTTTCTCCCCTCCACCATTACCTGCCGCAGGTTGCGTGTCACCTTAACGTCATGCCACGCGTTGTCATTGAACTTGCCATTGACCGGCTCCACAATGGCCTCAAAGGCCCCAGACCCCAGGTTAATGACCAACGAGACCGCACCGTCTTTCAGGGCCAGGTTGACATAATCAGCTGACTTCCCAGTGTGCAGAATGAGCCCGTTGCGTTGCCATGTCTTGAAGGAGAGTGTGATCTCATCGCTGCTGCTCTGGATGGGATTTTGCGACAGGTCATAGCAAAGGTATTCAGAACCACGGAAAGTCGCCATATTCTCATCTCGTGCTGAAAAGAAAGGGAAAAAAAAACTCTTCAGCAGTCAGCCAAGAAGAGATTTAAGGTTGTCATGAAATTTGTAAGCAAGCCCACAGCACCGTTTACTGTACAGCTATATATCATGGCATGCTAATGACTGTACACTTCCTTTTCTAAAATGGCTATCAAGAGGAATAACTGCAGGGTCTTCAGTACTGACAGATTTCAGTGTTTTGTTTTCAGCTTCATTGCAGCACTGTCACCATAGGGACCATACAACAGTATGCAGTGGAGTCTAGGAAAAGCACATTTAAGGACTGATATAAAGCACTTCACATCCTTTTTGGGAGAATGATGGAAAGCTCTACTATTCACAACACTACCATCACATATGTGTCATTTAAAAAAAACCTCAATACTCCCAAAGATCAGCATTTAGATTCAGCACTAATGCCATCTGAACTTATCTTAACCCATCTGACAGGCAATTTAAGGGAGACATCAGAATACAATCCTGACAGAGCAGATCCTTTCTTTCAACTGAGAGACCAAGCAGACAAGAGAGCCACATGTAGTGTCCTATAGATTCCTTCTCTGAGAGCACGAGGGAAGTCCACATAAAACATTTTGTTCGCAGATGTAAATAATGTTGCTGCTAAACACATCTGAGAGCTTTGCCTGTCTGTTCACCTTATCCAGGAAATTTGTACTAGACAAGCACATTTTCTTCATACAGAAAAACTAAACATGGGAGAATTACTCGCAGCACATGACATAAAATATTTTCCCATCAGGGAAAAAAATCTCCTATGTACAGTAAGGAAAGCTACTGCACTAATTTCTTAGCAACTGGAGGCAGCATTTGAATACCACAAAAAGCCTTTGTGTGAGCTAGAAGTCTGCTCCCCAGTACCTGGGGTTCCAGTCAGCCAACACCAGTTCTGCTACCATATTGCACTTATGTGATCCGAGCCAGCTGCATACCCTGGTTTTGTCCAGTGGAAGAAATATACGATGGTGATAGGAAAGCTTGCAAGAGGGCTGCCTGTAGCCCATTCCTACCAGTGCCACCTGGGGGACAAGGGTACTTGCAACGGAGTCTTACAGATTCCTCCCACTCCATAAAGCAGCACCTTTCTGACTCCCAGCTGTGAAAGCAAGTTTGAGCAGTAGATGGTAGAAGCAGTCAAGTTATCATGGCTTACAACTCAGTGCATAAGGCAAGTGCTGGTGCTATTTCCATTGACATTAATAGTATCTTTTTGCTTCATTTTGTCTCATTTAGTAATCCTATCACAGATTAGACAGAATTTATTAATACAAGACTGAAGGGAAAATAGTCATTGTCATTCTTCTTCGAAAATAACTACATGGCAAATTCAGTGCCCTCACAATGTAAAACAGTGGTGATAAGACAGCACAGTATTGCAACCTGTATATATATATTATCAGCAAGTGATAGTCTGCTTTAAGCAGAGACTTTTGTAGCAGTAATGTGTGTTCGTACTAAAGTAAGCAAACCCTGTGTCCATATACTCTGCAAGCAAACAGCGAGCCAAATTACTCCAAGCAGCAGTACACACTGGAAGTCAAGTGGCTCAAAAGCAGTTTTTCAGAAGATGACCAGAGGGTCTCAGCAGACCAGTTGAGTACAAGTCAGCAGCGCCTGCCCTTTCAGCAAAGGCCAGCTGCATTCTTGGCTGCACTAGCAAGAATGCAGCTAGCAGGCTAAGGGAAGTGATTCTTCCCCAATGGACACTTGAGAGATTATATCAGAAGTTCCCCATCCAGTATTGAGATCCCTTGTATGAAAATGGCTTCAGCATACTGGAGTGAGTCTGGCAAAGAGCTACCACCACACTCAAGGTGGTGGGATAGGTGATGTGTTTGGAGAGACAGAGAACTTTGTTTGTTCTGCTTTAAGAAAAGACAACTCAAGGGAAATCTTGCTGCTCTCTACAATGACTTAATAGGAAAGCATAGAAAAGACAGGGCCAAATTCTTGTCAGAGGTCTGCAGAAGAAGGACGAGAGGCAGCAGATACAGCTGAACAAATGAAATTCTCATTGTCTGCAAAAGACTGTTTCATCTTGCGAATAATCAGACACTATAAAGGGCCTAGAGGGACTGTGAAGTCTCCATCCTTAGAAATACTACAAACTTGATTACATACAGTCCTGAGCTGCCTGCTCCAAGTGGACCTCCTCCAAGCTAGTGGTTGGACTACAGTCTCTGTTGGTACCTTCCAAATTATTTAGTTCTGTGATTCTACTCTGAATACATTTAACTATCACTAAGAAGTGTTTATGCTTGTGTCAGTGTTAAACCAGCCTAAGTACAGAGAGATGCTATTGATTGCAGTTCTGGAAGTCAGAGTAAAGCACTTAACAACCCTCTTCCACACTGATAATTCCCCTGGCTAGTCACTCCTGATCCATGGGAAGAGAATGTGTTACAATCAAGTTAGACACATGCTTCATGTACCTGCAGTAATTCCCATCAAATAGCCAGTGTCTGAGGGCAGGAGTCAAACAAACATTATGACTGAGCCTTTTTCCCATAGCTGTAAATGTGCAAAGCACACATTTGTTGTCTTTGGGAAGGGAGGCATGATGAATTGATTGTTCACTCAGTACAAGAAATATTAATAGGGTTCATTTACACTTTCTCAACCAGTGAGTTGAAATATCAGTGATCTACTCAGTAGAAAAGAGAGGGCAGAGTGTACATTAGAAATCTAAACAGTAATTTAGGGTGACCACTGCAGACTCATCAAAACAGAGCAGAGTAAATTCAGAGATAGTGCATGGATAAGGTCCAGAATCCCCTCTCTGACATGGGTCAGCAGCAGATGACTGGAGAGAACAGGCAGAAGACGTACTTTCATGTAGAGATAGGTTGATAGCACCTTATATTAAAAGCTTGTGACCCTTGTGCTGTACATTTTTGAAGGTTCCACAAATTGCACTGTGATATTTATGGCTACTGTATTCCCTAAACTTGGTAATGTACCAAGGAGATTATGCACAGCAACACAGCTAACCTAGAATAGCCAAACTTAAGGCCCGACTCAAAGTCAACAAGAATCCCTGGTTAACGTTACATGAAGCAATAGAGCAAAACCTGATTTTTCTGAGATGTGAAACCTGTATATAGTAGGTGCTGTTCACTTGAATTGATGATCTAGTTGCTCAAGTGTGACAATGTAAATGCATAAAATAACTTGCATGGGTTATGTTATATGGGTTATGTTTACTTAAAAAAGCATTTAAGATATGGTTAAAAACTATCAATTTATACATGATTTGCAAGATTTAATTTTTAACTTGGTTAATACTAAACAGATTTACAAAAATCAGAATGTGAAAACAGATTAACACATGTATACAATCAAGTCTTCCATTTCACTTGTTAATATTAATCTAAACCCATTATTTGCTTCCTAACTCACATAACTAAATGCTCTGAAGCAGCTGGCATTTTCAAAGATCCAAGACCTGTACAAAATTTCACGTTCAGATTTAAACCCTTGACATATTCAAGACTCAGAGCAATCACCAAAATAGAAGCAAAACCTAGAATCTTCAAACTGACTAACACAGACCTTTTCCTTGAATGAATGGAGTCACTTTAAGTGGGAAAATGTTACCCTTTTCTGACCAATCACTAGCAGACACATCTAGCACATTAAGCAGTAAGCATTACCACCCCACTGCAAAATCAGTTTTGCAAGTCTCAAACCTATACCTGGTCAAATCCCCAAAACAATGATCAGTACATATTGCAGGTTGATAGTAAGAACAGAAACAAAAGCACAGCAAACAAGTACCTAAGCCCAGTCCCTGGCTCTTCTCATCCCCGCAGAAACCCCAGATCTTGCTGAGTCTCCAGTTCCCAGGAGAGGTAAAGACTGGGGATCTTTCCATATACTGTATAGTTATACTGCCTGTTCAGGAAAGCCAGATGGTAATTTTAGCTTCAGTTTTTCTGTGCAATGCTGTTGCTATGTGTTCCTGTCAGAGCTCTTTCTACAAAGGAGGACTCAAATATTCAGAATTCACAGCATCACTAGGAGGTAGAAAACCCTGACACTTTGATTTATGTCTGAGGAAACCAATGCACCAACATTTTAATGGATTTATTCATGGCCACCAAAAAAATAAATAGTAAGGAAAGCATTTTTGTTCAGAAGCTCGTATCTTCCCATCCTGGGCTTGTTCCAGAGGTTCTCATACATTTGTGGAGGGAAACCAACCTCCTGTTTTTCTCTAGTCCTGCCAGGAAGTCACCCCAGCTAAGGTGTGAGGCAAAGCAGCCTCCAAAGTTTTGAATGATGCCTGAAAATAAATACTTCATGACTGTAAAGCTGAAAACAGCAAACCCTAGAAGCACTGATTCTGCTCAGGGGCATGAAGTCTAATATTCAACAAAAGCAACATGTCATGTAACAGAATTTTTGGCCTCAAACACAATTAAAAATGTTTAGAAAAATATAAAATTGGAAGTGACTTTCCTGAAGTCTCGTGAAGAAAACTTCAAGTAGCTGTCCTAAAACCAAGAGTCAGCTGCTCACCCTCTCATCTTCTGTGAAAACCCACTGCATTACAGGTGTACTCTGAGGCATTCCCTATCTTATTGGGGTACGGTTTACAGTCAACATCGGAGCACATCTTCCAATAATGAAAAAAGCAAACTCTCTGCACTGCTTCAAAATTAATAACCACTCCATTGTTCAGCGAGATTCACTGTACCTGAGTGGTTTGCTGTGCTTTGCAAGGAAGAGCTGGTGCTGTCTGATAATCTAGGAATGGTCTAACACTGACATGCTTCTGCCAAAGCAGTGTGCATTGATGAAGGAAGCAGCAGAACAGCTGGGTATTCTCCTGACCTTCTGCCAAACAGACATCAACAAGGAAAACAGTATTTACAGGCACCTTTTCTCCCTATCATTTAACAGACCTCTAACTTTAGAAAATCCTACAGTTATGCAACTTGTCTTAAGAAAAACCTGCTTCCAAAGTTGGCAACTAACCATAGAATTGTTATCAAAATAGATGACTGCCACTGACCATGGCAGAAGGAAAAGAACATAAAAATAACCAAAACACCATGAACGCCACCATAAATCCAGAACATCTATGAAAAAGTATCAATGTACTCAAAAGGTATTGAGGATAATTAAGTTAGTGCATTAAAAGATGTAATAGTGTTCCAAAATAGAGCTTTGCAGAAGATCTACTTGAACAGAGGCAAAAAAAAAAGCCAGAAATTCTCACTGTTGGCACTAGTCCTGCTGCTTGAATGATGGACCCTCCTCACCTGAGGCAACACTCATGGAATCAGTAGGGTATTACAGCAGAGCTGTGAACTGTGGCTCTGAACTTACTGCACTGGGGCATCAGCTGTGTTTTCAGTAGCATGACATTTAATACAAGGAAACTAATTTATTTCTTATGGGATGACTGGCTAACATCATGATCCCAGCAAGCAATTGAACTGTGTGCTTCAGGGAAGAAATTTCGTGGTAATCATCCTGTACTGCTGAAATTAACAGCTATTCCTGCTTGGTAACTATATAGCTGGGTGTGGACCTGACTAAACATCTTTGTGCCAGTGTGTATATCTTTCTCTCCTTTCTACACTAATTCTTACACCATAAACAATAGACCTAAAATTTTAAAATTCCAACTGAGCTGTAGGAAATTTTTTGACCCAATTCATAACAAAGTTTGAAAAGAACAAATTCTACATATGAACCATGTGAACTAAGGGGAAGAGAGACTTGGAAGCTGTTCTAGATGATGAGCCACAAAAAGGTCAAGGCATCACCTCCCGAAGTATAAGACAGAACTCCAGTCTGAGCAAACTCCCATGAACTCTAGGAGCTAATTCTATCCTGGGCAGAAGGGTTGTCCTGGGAGTCATCTGTAATAGCTATCATCCTCGAAACGTGACAGAACAATGTTTCAAGTCACTTTCACAAGCATCCCGTGTTCCATTAGAAGTTAGGGGAGGAGAAACTGTATGTCGAACTTCACAGAAAATAAGTCTAGCAACATCTCTGAAGGACAGAAAAGGTGAATAATTTTCATCACTCTCCAAAACAGTTGTCCAGTGACTGAATGCTGAAACTTTAATGAAAGCCCTCAGACACAGTCAAAGCAGCTCCTCCAGATTCATGTTATTAAAACAAAGGTGGATAGTCAGTAAAAATCAGGCTGTTATTTTAAAGACATGGTGACAGACTCCAGTAAGAGCTGAACAGCAGATTACTGCATCCTCCATTAAGTTGTCCAAATCCTCTTGCTGCATTTCTCCTTTCTCTCCTTTGGACAGGAAAAAGAATACATCCAAATAGTCATTTCTTTCTAGTCTAATCATTCTTCACACAACCTGACTGAATAAGTGACAACAGTCATCAAACCCATTCATAGGATCCCATGCTTTCTCCACACAAACACACTTCTGTGCTCTCAATAGTCAACAGCAAATATTGGTTTGAAAAGTCTTACAGAGCTTATTTAGCTATTTAAATACATTAGAAATAGTGCAGAAAACATTTCTCAGTGCATGAAGCATCTTCCAAGTATCACCAACAGTGGTATTAATATGTGGAAGCTCTGACGGCCATATCATATCACGCATTTATACTCCACAAACTGTAAAGTAAGAACATGGTCATCTTAACATCATAATGAAATGACTGAATTGATTGCATTAATAAAACCTTATTACTTCAAACTTTAAGGAGATTATGGAAATAAATTTTCAGAAGAAAAAGAATTTTTGTTGTTGGAAGTTGGAGTCCCACAGTAGAAAGAGTAGTCTCCCCAGTGCTTATATTTTTCAGAAATAGTGTTATTTATTGTTTCTTCAAGCCCCTCATTCTCACATAATATATTTGCATAATGTGTAACTTGGAAGCAGAGAAAAATCAGCATAACAATATCACAGAATTAACTAGGCTAGAAAAGACCTTTGAGATCATCGAGTCCAGCATATGACCTAACACCACCTCATCATCGAGTCCAGCATATGACCTAACACCACCTCATCAACTAAATCATGGCACTAAGTGCCACATTCAGTCTTTTTTTAAATACCTCCAGGGATAGTGACTCTACTACCTCACAGGGCAGCCCATTCCAATGGCCAATCACTCTTTCTGTGAAGAATTTTTTGCTAATGTCTAGACTAAACTTCCTCTGGCGTAACTTAAGACTGTGTCCTCTCATTCTGTCACTGGTTGCCTGGGAGAAGAGACTGATTCCCACTCGGCTGCAACCTCCTTTCAGGTAGTTGCAGAGAGTGACAAGGTCTCCCCTAAGCCCTCCCTTCTTCAGGCTAAACAACTCCAGCTCCCTCAGCTGTTCCTCATAGGACTTGTGTTCCAGACCTCTCATCAGCCTTGTTGCCCTTCTCTAGACACGTTTGAGCACCTCAACATCTTTCCTAAACTGAGGGGCCCAGAACTGGACACAGCATTCAAGGTGCAGCCTCACCAGAGCTGAGTACAGGGGAAGAATGACTTCCCTAGTCTTGCTGGCCACACTATTACTGATACAGGCCAGGATGCCATTGGCCTTCTTGCCCACCTGGGAACACTGCTGGCTCATGTTCAGCCAGCTGTCAAACAGTACCCACAGGGCCCTTTCTGCCTGGCTGCTCTCCAGCCACTCTGTCCCCAGCCAGTAGCNGCTGTGTGATCACACTCAAGATGATCTGCTTCACAACTCTGCCACGCACTGAGGTCAGGCTCACAGACTTTCCCAGGTTTTCCTTCTGGCCTTTCTTGATGAGTGTCACACTGGCCAACTTCCAGTCATCAGGGCCCTCCCCAGTGAGCCAGGATTGATGATAAATGATGGAGAGCAGCTTTGCGAGCTCATCTGCCAGCTCTCTCATCACCCTAGGATGGATCCCATCTGGTCCCATAGACTTGTGAGGATCCACGTGGCTCAGGAGGTCACTAACTGCTTCCTCCTGGATTACAGGTGGGACTGTATTGCTCCCTGACCTCATCTATCAGCTCAGGAGGCCAAATGTCCTGAGGACAATCTGTCTTACTGTTGAAAATTGAGTCAAATAAGGTGTTAAAATACAACTGCCTTTTCCTCATCTTCAGTTACTATATTCCCTTCCACATCCAATACAGAGTGAAGAGTGAAGGTTGTCCTTGCCCCACTCTTTGCCATTAATGTATTTATAAAAATATCTTTTTATTATCCTTCACAGAAGTGGCCAGTTTTTGTTCTAACTGAGCTTTTGCCTCTTCTAATTTTTTTCCTATATGACCTAGCAACATCCTTAAATGTTTTCTGAGTTACCTCCCCCTCGGAAATAGTGTCAGTAAGAATTAATGGAAGACAACATTTCTCATCATGTTTAAGAGATGCAGAGTAACTGTGGGGGATTGAGTAGACCTTGTGCAAGAGATAGCAGAGAGATAGGCTGATTTAAGAATTTCTCATTCTATCCAAGGGACCTTTGGTACCTGGGAGACTTAAAACTTGGATTTCTCTCCTTCTCCAGTCTTGCAGAGCAGCTAACTCCCTGAAAAGATAACTTTTTTACAGATGACCTGAAGGCTCTGTGAGGAGGGGCCAATCAAGCTGTTAAGAAGACTTGGAAAAAAGTTCTTCATTCTTTCATGCCCAGCATACATGTCTATGGTTGTTCTGTGTTGTCCGTGAGACATAATGACGAGAGGGTAGACTCCAAGAAATGTTCAGAGGTTTTATTTGTCTACAAGATTGCTAATTTCTATGCAGAGAGAACTTAAGCATCTAAGCAGCAGCAAGAGCTCTAATACCTACCGGCAGACTCTGCATCCACAGCTTCCCAGGCAGACTGCCCGGAAAGCTCTGGACACAAGACTCTCCCTGGCCAGAGAGATCTGGCCAGGCAGAGGGTCTGCTCTCAACATGTCTGCTCTCTAAGAAAGTCAGAACATGTCTGCCCTTCTTCTTGCGCAGTTACAGAAATATATATCAGACTATATTGTTTACATTAATTGTCCAATGACCTGAGGCCAGGTTCTCCTGTCCAACCAAGGGGAATAAGGTCACAGCCAGTCAGGGCAACACTTCTGCTCATGCTCAGGAGAAATGTGGCCTGTAAGATATGGCTACACATGTCATTAAGTTTGGCGTTCTCACCTTCGAAAAATAAATTTTTCCTAGGTCCTTCCACTGCCTGGCATTTTGGGGGTACCTGAGTTATCTTCCTTTACAGTAACATTAGCCCAGGAGCCCACAGCAAGGGTGAGAGGCACCTTTAGTCAGTGCTATTTCAGTGCAAACTCAAATTTTGCACATAGTTACACAAAAAGCTCTTTTGCTTCACCAGTAAGAGCAAAGGAAACATTAATATTACACCAGAGATCATGAGGTGCCTAACATGAATCATGCCCTCTCCTCTGTTATCTGCGGCTTTACACATTACCCTTCAAGTCTAAAGGAGAATGCTTGTTAAGAGGTCCTCAATTTTAAGCCCAGAAGAGATCAAGGAGACTTGGCAATACATTGAATGCTCAGGTTTCTTTGTCAAATCTAACTAATCTATATTTCCCTGTGCAGCAAAGCTCTTATTCAAAATGGGAAGTGTTGTGGTGTATGTTTTAAGTTCATTTCTATAATGTATAGTTCTGTTACCCTCATATTGGACAGTTCTGTTACCCCCTGCTCCTTACACAGTTGGTTTGTTCTGAAGTTTGAATCCCCCCTTCAAATGTATCCCTTGTCCCTACTCTTCCTACCTTACCCCATATATGTAACCCAATTCCTCCTACCTCCTGGAACATTCCCTGTTACTCAGTAGACCATTGGCTTGCCTAGTAGGCCCCTGGTTTCCAATGATGTAATCCCTTCCCTAACCACTCCTACCCCTCTCTCCCATTGATTATTCCCTTACACCTCCCACGGTTTCAAGCCCCCTTTATAAGCTAATGCACAGGAAGTTTCTTGCTCCTTTTCTGGTTGCTCCCTTTGGTGCTTAGAGGACTCTGCAGTCACGTTGGCTACAGAGTGCCAATAAACCCAGATTGCTTCAACCATAAAGGGTTGCCTGCATCTCTTTGCTCGCCATTGCTGCATGCCCTTGCTGGGTTAGGCAAGTCTGACTCAGCCTTACCTGCCCTGAGGTGCTGCCTGGCTGGACTCCTTGAAATAGAGGGGCTTTTGCTGGGTCGTCGCCCGACTCTGCCGGAGTGCCCTTCGGCCGCTGCTGTTTGGGCTAACCGGGACTGAAAAGAGGACTGCATCAACCGAGGGACTGCGGCAGGGAAGAACTTTCTCTAGAGATACTTATTGAATGAGAGCTCTGGAGCTGCAGGTTTCACCCTTGCTTTCAGATGCTTGTATCCTTGAACAATGCTCTTTGGGCTGGCTCCAACACAGAAGAGGCTCTGACCCCTGGGACTGCAAACCATGCCTAAGAGGTCCAGAATCAGCCCTACACAGTGACTTAGCTCGCCTGATGAATTTGGATCGCTTCCCAGCAAAGACTGAGAGCAAAGGGAAGGAAGAGCAGTTTCCATATATCATTTTCACATAACAGTGATAGAGCTAGTAGGCTGTTAGAAGCACAACTATCTTAAATTTCTAGAATATGCACCTATGAAATATACAGTTGAAGTTCATATCATCTAAACAAATAAACATTCACACAAATGAAAGCTATTTTGCTTCCCAACACTGGAAATCACCTCTTCACTCAACAGTATATTGCTGTCCTTTAACAAAATCTCTTCTGAGTGAAACAAATGTAAATCAGATATATCACATATAATCTCCTACTTAGTCCACATATTTAACACAGACAGAGATTATTTAAACCTAGATTTGTCAATAATAAAATCCACAGGTTCCTTGCTGATTCTAGATCAACTTTTCTGTCTTTTTCTGAAGGGAATTAGAAAACACAAGTGTTTGGAGAATTTGATCCAATACCACACAAAACAGCTGAAAAATGTAGTCGTAAAAATTTTTTTGCAAAAATGTTTCGATGACAAAAGTATTAGCTTTACAATAATTAAAATTAATAAATAAGATTATGTATGTCTACAAAAATATGTAGCATACGGTTGGTAACATCATTTTTTAAACTGTTCACCAAAATCAATCTAAATTACAAACTAGAGGTGTGGAAGTCAGAACACAAGCATTTTTTTCTCAGCTTTGCTACTGATTTACTGTGCAACCTGAGGCACTTAATTAACCTCTGCTGTCTCCATCTGTCCTACAAAGATAACAAAAATATAGGTTATGTCCTTGAGACCTACGGGAAAAGAATGCTCTATGAGTTTAATAAAACTTCTATGCAAATCAAGTAAGTGTTCCACATTTGTGAGGAGAAGCCACGTGCCAAATCAGTGTATACGCAGTGTACGGTGTCCTAAGCATCCTCCTATTCATGTGTTTTCCCTTGTTTGATAAATACAAACAACTGTACTGGTATCAGTGCACGATGTTGCATTCTCTCCCAAAGAAACAATAAACTCCAGGTATCGGACTGTGGCACTCTGTACGTAGAGCTGTGCTTGTTATTTATGTTCTGATCAACTGGCCAAAGAGACTAAAAAACCAATCCTGTGACAATGTCTTCCTTAATCCAAAATTAAATTGAACAATTTTGGTTAACATTTCCTTAAAAATGCATTTCTTAAAAAACTAGAGCTCCATTTTAAAATAAAAGTATGAAACTTTTTTATTTTTAAATGAATGAAGTTGAAAAAATCCATTTTTAAAAAAATTTGCCTGAAAGAATTTGATATAGTAATATAAATTCACAATTTTTTTTTTTGGACAAAGTATACTTTTTCTTTTCATTTCTCTGAACAGTAGTTCTACTCTCACTCCCAGCTCCAGAAGGCAGAGAAAAAGCAGGCTGTGGCTACCACTTTTGTCAAAAGATACCACAATGATGAGCAGGGCATAAGACCTTCTCTGTATTCCTTACTGCTAAATATGGGTGAAGACAATTCTGTATGTAATTGTTGTATTTCCTTTTTTCTTTAGCTTTTATTTCACTCTGCATTTCTTACAGTTTTCTTATTTTCCTGGTGCATCATTCTAAAACATAAGGATGCCAGTCTCTGAATACACTACCCAATACAAATGTTTCCTTACAGACTGAATATTCAGTAAATTGCAAATGCACAAGAGAGAGAACATCCCGGCACAATCAACATGAAATTCAAGATCTAACATATTCACCAGCTCTGCTCTCATAGAGGCATCTCTACAGCTGGGCTGGTATCCAGCCCATCTGGCCCTCCGTGTAGAGCACATGTGACAGGACAGTACAGTACAGTAGGGTAAGAGTGTGCAAGCTTACAGCCAAGCTCTTAATTCATTAGCTTTTCATCTTATTTATCTTATTCTTGACCAAAAGTGATGTTGTTTTATACAAACCATGGGGCTTTTTTAAATCAAAGCAACAAGCAATATTATAAATACCCCCTGAGAGAGAGATTTACTCTTCTTCAGCAGCAATCTATATCCAAGTTGTAATTCCCAGTTTCACACTACCCTTACTCTTCTAGCCTATTAAAAATCAGAAGTCAAACACCAAATATTAATCTTGAGGCTAAGTATTTAGATCTGTTTTTACTGGTTGTAGATTTAAGATTGCTAAGATTCAGCTAATGAAACAGAGTGCACTTGTAGCACTTTTGTTCCTTACCATACTGAATACAAGGTCTTTCCTAAAACAGTCCGACCTTAGTAAATAGCCATACCATTAGGGAGAGGAAAGTTGGATAGCTATTACAGTCTTCCCTACATGTGCAGTATGATTAGTCCTGCTTAGGGAAAAAAACAGTGGGACTGTCGGTGGGAGTCCTCCGATACTGATGCAAGAATGAACAAAAATGATTTAGAAAGTTGAAAAGTGCATTCAGAACAAAAGCGCATGTAAGGAGCCCAAGAGAAGGAGAAATTCTTGTTTTTGTTGAACGACAGTATTTTAGGGAACTGCTGGAAGCTTGCAAGACGGGGCCGGAATGGAGAGGCAGCACTGTCAGAGGTGCGTGCGCTGCTGCATGTCCACGGGCCTGTGCTGGCAGCAGCCTTCCAGCAAGCGTCGCACTTGCTGCTGAGCAGGGAGCCCCTGGGGCATCCTTCCAGCAGAAAGTGGGAGTAGAAAAATAGTTACCGCTAATCACTGTAATAACATGATAATGATCCACAAAATTATCCTTTTCAATACCAGCAAGCGGTATTGAAAGCCATGGCCATAGGAAAGGGAAGATGCAAAGGAAGGTGAAAAGCAAAAGTGAGGTGGAAGAGAGACCAGAGCAGCACATGAGACTGGTATCACAGAGACTGCTGTAATGTCAGCTTCTCATAGCTTCTGTATCACTGTGTACGTGTGGAACCCCAGTACTGCCAGGATAACAAAATACACTGCCAAACACTACTGCTGCCCTTCATTTATGCTCATTGTAAGACACCATTAAAACCATTTATGGAAGCAGAAATATCCAAACCAAATTTGAGGTAGAACAATTCTTCACAAAACAAAGCCATGGGCAAGAGACTGTTCCAAGCTGACAGAGCAGCTTTGACCAGTAATGATTTAGGGGCAAAAATGTGTGCATTTGTATGTAATGAGAAACAGGCTAGGCTTCTGCTATGTCTATACAGCGGTCAGGGCAGTGGACATACACATATACATAGTACATGCAGGACAGTTGCATAGCATGTTCCTGGGGAAGGCAGACAAAGTACATCTGAACAAACACAATATATACACATAAAGAGAAGGTGTGCCCTTTTTTACCGCATCACAGAAAGCGAGGCATTAGTGTGAAGAGATTTACAAGAGAGCAAGACATGTAAAACCAGCTTGGAGTGTCTGTGCTTCCATATGTGTAAAATGTGGAAGAATTAACATCCTTATACAACTTACAGTGCACATCTGAGGGCAGGAATGAAATGCATCTCCCTCATGCCCTCTTCAGGGCACCCACACATGAGGACTTACAGGCACACATATATACAAAGAAAAAATGAACGCATGTGTGTCTTGCACAGATGTAAATACTGGAGTGAATGCACACAATCTCAAGGCATAAGCACAGATGTCCATTGTGCCTGGGGATATGAGTGTGGTGGAAGCGTACCAAACACTGGCACTGCACACGGGGCGAGAGGGACAGTGTGCCAGTGTTTGTGGTGCATGCTCTGACTTCATCCTGGGCTTTTTTCCTTCCTGATTTAGCTTTTTTCTGCAGCAGAGCAGACTCCATGTCTACAGGTTAGGTGCTTAATGAGTCAAATCCAATCTCTCAAACGCCTTATCAGTTGTGGACAGGCCTGTTTCTGACAGCTGACCTTTCCCACTGCACACTGCTGAAAAACCTATACACGACAAACAATTAATACAATGGTGAAAACACTAAGCTGAAGGAAGAGTCTAGATTGTTACAGACAGCACTACACCAGAAGGAAGAGAGTGATGCACATAAAAATTACAGAAAGCATCTATACAAGGGTTTCATTCCACCTTATTTTGCCATGCACACATGCTTTATTACTGTCTTTACAGCCTGTCTGTAGCAAAGCGATGTGCAAAAATTAGGCCCATGTAAAACAAGAAAGGAAAGCATAGAGCACAGGTAACCTTCTTATGAGGTATATAATGACATTAAGCCCATGCACAAATAAATACATGTCTGAATAAATATATACGATATTGATAGAAAGAGCAAGGTTCTTGTTAGGAGTTAGATTCCTTTTGGTGAAATTTTCCCATTACTACCATGAGATGCTGCTAAAACTGAGGAAGGGAAAAGACAACCCACTAACCTGAGAACAGAATTCCTCGGGGGGTTGTGGGGGGGAAGTGTGGGGTGTAGAAAACTTCATTGTTTTCATCCTGAGAGCTAATGGCCCTGATGGTCAGGGTGGCAGGGCAATTTCCTGCTCTAGGATGGCTGTGCAGGGGAGGAGTGGGCAACACCGGTGAGTGCTGAAGACAAGAGGACTGGGAGGTGGAGTATACCCGCCTTTTCTCCTCCCTCACTCTGGATAATAAAAACTCTGTGGTAACCAGCCCAGCTCGCTGGTTTTTGGAAGCAATCCCTGGGAGAGAGCCCAACACTGCCTTGCTGGTGCTATTTCTCTGTGGTCTCTTGCTCTTGCCCCAGCAAATGAAGGAGAGATCCCAGCTGCTGTCCTGTGACTAAACCGCCTTTGCTGCTGTCACTGCCTGGCNCTTACTAGAAAACAAAAAGCACACAGAGCAAAGGAGATGAAGATAAGTATCAGTCTGCCCTCCTATACCTCCACTGTTGTGGAACTAGCTCTTAAGAGAACATAGATTAATACATTCAGTAAAAGAACTAAACTGAATATGCCTATCAAAAATAATAAAACCCATCAAATAGTCCCTTCTAAATAATGACAAGGAGGATTTTCCCATGAGGAGTGCAACTCCGGTTCCAAGTAAGCAGGAGACTGCTTCTCTTAGGAAGCACAAACATCTAAAGTGGATGGTCTAGTCAGTTGTCCAAGGGATTTGCTCAAAGGGAAAGGCCAAGGAANCAGGACCTGCCTATTTTCGCCACAGCTGTGACCAAACCAAGGAGAGGGGGAGGGGATAGGGTTTATTGGAGTGGTATTTCTTGTTACTGTTGTGTTACTGCTNGGAAAGGCCAAGGAAAGGCTCAAAGAAAATCTGCATGTTCTCAGCTCTGCTGTGAGCTCAGTGCAAGACTCGGGCAAAGCGTAAACATTGCATTTTCTGAAATGTCTCTTCACTACCATGGTTTTCTGCAACAGCTATATGCCACCAACATGCCTGAAGATCAAGACTAGCTTATCTCATATTTCAGAAGCAGATCCTAGGCACATAGAATTTACGTGCTAATTTGAAAAAGTAGATGTTTATCTTTTGTACAGTTGTCTCTCTGTATGTGCAAAAGAGCATGGGCTACTGTTATCAAATGTTTGGGGTTTTTTACAATCATTGCACTGCAGTAGCAAAAACTCTAAAAGGCACAAGCTCTTTGTGATGTTAATAACTCTTTACATGTTCAAATAAGGAGCTAGATGACACTGAGGAAAGTTCACAGAACAAAAGTTTGCCAGAAGCTCCACAGAAGTCAACTGGACACAGCAACTAATTCATCTAGACACTTTTAAATGAAGACACTAGTCAGTTGAAAACTAAGCATGCTTGTGAAGATTTTGCAGGCAACCCAGACAAGATTGTGACATAGGAGTGGGTTGAAAGGTACAGAAAGTCATCTAAGGTCACAGAGTGAAGGAAGCTTAATAGCAGTGCAATAAATGTTTCAGTTTAGCATCTTTGTCTGGTAGCAATGCTGATGAACAGAAAGGAGGGATAGGCAAAAGTATTCAAGCTAACCACTGGAAGTATACAAGATCTCTTTAAACCCCAACAAATCAAAACAAGATTTTAAAAACAAATATTTCACTATGGTGGAGGTTTTCTGTATTCAAGTGAAAAAATTCTCATGTGGTATTCCAATATATACATATTATATGTATTTATTTCAATGCCATCAAAATTGATGCTTATTATATACTGTAATTATCTTCAAATACTTATCAGCTCATCTGTTTTCATAAATTTCTGAAATTATCTATGCTATTTGGAATAATAGATAACAGCTATTCTATCAGTTCATTCAAAATTAGTAACTTCATATCATCAATTAAATAACTTCCATATCTTGATGTGACACAGCACCAAAAATGAGCCCAGCTGCTTCATTAGTTCAAGCTACTGGGTAGCAAAATTTTATTAAAGCCTTGTACAAGTTATCAAGGGTGTATATCAACTAAAAACAATAAAAAACAACAGCCAAAACACTGCTTGTCTTCAATACTATAAGCCAAACTCTAAACTCACTGGCCTCGGTAAAAATAAGGAGCAATTTTACGGCAATCAGTGAAGGCATACTGCTGGATGTAAGACAGGGATCATGCTGGTATCTGTGTTCATGTTGTTTTACCTAAGCCTGTTGCTGGAAGGTCAGAACTGATGTAATTCGTATTCTTACAAGCAAAGCCCAACTGCTATAAAAATTACTTTTCAAATCTCTCTGCAGGAAATGTGACACTGCCCTTGTGCTACAACTACCACTGAAAAACGTGTGTCTCTTTCAGTTCTGAAAGGTGCGGCCATTATTTTTCTGGAGATGAGTTTACCCTGGAGGGTCTTGATTTCTGTGGTTTTGGGGTTTGGAATTTGGTTTCTTTTTTAATAGCAAAGACTCTTATTCTAATCCAAACACCAGGAGTATTTGTATATTTTCTAAGTATTTCCCAACTACAGTTTTATTGAAGTGTTGTCCCTCTTTTACCCACACATTAACAACTCCATTAACCCACCATCACTGGGGTCTTGTCATTTTGGAACTGAAAACTGGTCAGAGGTGTTGGGAAGGAGGGAAGGAGGGATGGCAGAGAACGTCAAGACCTATAGGGCAAACCCTTGTGTATCCTTGTATGTGACCAGCATGAAGGATCACTGAAGCCCCCGCTATGTGAAAAGCATCACCCTTTTTAAAGTATGAGACAATTCTGAAAATGCACTCTGCCAGTTTGTAACCTCCAGAGCCTCCAGCTTAATTGTCTCTTGACAGCTATCTGGTCAAATGCGCTCAGTTCCAAGAAAATAAGTGACTGATTGGGGTTTTTTCCCCTGTAACTTCTAGGTTTGCCACTGTGACTTTGTAGAGTCAGAAAAAATTGAATCTTTTTTCATGCTAACTCCAGTAAGAGAATTTTAGCAGACCACTTTCTACCCATACCTTCATAATGCCATGATATATTATGGGGCTGCTGAAGGACTGTTGGCAGAATTTGACCTTCACATTGTAATTTTACAAGCTAGTCTGTTAAGACATGTCAGAACAGAAGAAGGTATAACTTATTTTCTCAGAATTCTGTTGACTCTGTAGAGTGAGGAAAAATAAGAGGGAGAAAATTATATGTAATTATATTAATTTACATAATTGATCTCTCTATGTAGACAAACATATACAGTTTTATCCTTACACTGGGATAACTGGACTAAAAAAAGTAAAGAAACACCATTAAATATTGTTTTTCCCAATTTTACACTTTTTCTTGCTTGCAACTATACTTCAATCCCACAAAGGGACTGAACAAAAGGAAACTCCGTAATTTCACTAATCTGGGAGGACAAAGAAGAGAACTCACTGCACTTAGTCCGTACCAACACTGAAAGCTTTTGTACAGTTATCTGACAACTTACAACATTAAGCTTCACCATTACAACATAAGCTTCACCCATAGATGATCATAATTGTTTCTGCTGCTTTCTAAACATTTTATCTGGAGAATCACTTTCCTGTTTCTTTGTCCTACAGATGAGTTGCTAGATTTTGAACTTCTGAGATCTGCTTGGCTGTACCATGATGCATAAATCATAAGACAGAGCTGGTTCCCTCCTCACAAGCACTGTCTCTTTGAGTGGCCTCTACAATGAATGCTACTTAAAAAAATTTCTCAAGCTGCAGAGATACCAGCAGAAAAATGTTAGTTCTGACCTCGATATTTCATAGCACCTAGTCGAACAATCTTGTTGGTACCCAAGATTCTGTTTCTCAGTGGAGGTAAATTAAGAGCTCATTTTGAAGCTTTTACAAGAACTGTAGCAATTCCGTAAAGAACCTTTAGCTCTGGGTGGTTCTAGCATGGTCTATACATATGTGCTGAAATTGCTTCATCTGGCGGAACTAAGGCTGTTCAGTCCCAAAAGACAAAACGGATCCTCGACAGGATTGTCCACCAGCTACAATTTCCGATAGCCATGCAAAAGCACCACTCAGAACAGGCTGTGATGAAGGACATGAGCAGTGTGGCAAGTCCTGCTTATCCTTCAAGGTGTTGCAGCCCGGCAGGCTTATGAACCTCCAGACTCCACCTGTGGCTGCTTTTTCACCTCTATAAAATAGAAAAATTGCTACAACCAATAGATAGACCGCTTTCTAGAGCAGACTGTATCCTCTGTGTACAGCTCTGCATTAACATTCCGTAACCCCTGAGGACTAAAATGCAGCTGAGCTATGATCTTTCTTAGCTGCAGTAGGAGTTTTAAAGGGACAGAATGGTATAACAGCAATAGGAGACTTGGCTTTTGTGCATCAAGGAGTGACCCTGACTGAGAGACTGGACAATCATGTTTTTGTGCACCAGGCAAGCATGTAGAATACATCACATCAACTCCTTCATGGCAGTCATCCACACGCACCACCTCACCCTTCTGTAAACACAAGGCAGCTCACACCTCAATATGAATACACTAGGTTACCTTGCTTTCCCTTAGAATTAAAAGTGTACATGTGTTTGTTTTGGAATAGGTAAATTCACAGTCTAGCTTGCTTTAGAATGATTTGTTATTGTAGTAACAGCCTAAGTCAGCTATCTCCTTTCCAGCACCTGGTATTATTTTAAATTCTTTCAGCATTTGGGTTTTTCATTAAACTATTTGCAGACTCTTCCCAAGCTCCCCGGGTAGCGCTAGAGATGAATGCACCATTTCCTGGGTTGAACTTCAAATGTCAGTGGCTCCTGCACTCCTTCATCTCCTTGGCTGCATCTTTTGTGAATCGCTAACTCATAAACACAATCCATAACCTGTAACATTGGAGTTGATCAATTATTTCCCCACTGCTGCATCTGCCTGCCTAAGATGCTAAGTTTCCATCGGGATCGACATATACCTCTGATAATGTAATGTTTATTTGCTAACTGCTTCATATTGATGTGTTTACACTGAACACTAGCACAAAGGGAGAGGGAATAACAGATTAGGGACCAGTTTGAGCAAGTTATTTTTATAATGCTTATAATCTGCATGTGGTTACAAACAGACTTCATCACTTTATTTCAATGGGCAGAATTACCACAGAAAGAACATTTTTTTTACCAACTGGCATCACACCATAGCAATCAGCTCTATAGGCAGATACATTGGAGATAACTCATACTTGTTCCTGGTTGCTTCTAAGTAAGTCAAAATGTCCTTATAGACTGGCCATAAACTCCCAGCTTATGAAATCAACAGATGATCACAAGAAAGTATGTTGAGTTGATATTAGAGCATCAACCTCACTGCAGATTTTGCCAACCAATTTGTTAGATCTTACTAACAATCCCCTGGAGGTCTCTAACTTTGCCTTCTATTCATGAGCATTCCTGTGGCTCACTTAGTGCAATGGGTTGCCTGCTTTGAAACAGCCACATGGCTGTGTGGGAGCACATCTCTGAATGGACAAATTATAAATAGTCCATACACCACGAATGCACATCACTAAATAATCAGTGTAACCCACTCACTGATTGTCTTAGCAGAAGGCAGCAACTGAATGAACTATGGATATAAATTCCTCTCCTGAGCAACTTTTTGAACCAGGCAAAGCTCGGATGTATGCCCATTAGCCATCTGTATGGCATTTCAGTCAAAGATGGCTCTCCTAGCTTCAGATTCATCTCCTTCATCTAAGCATTTTCTGTTTGGGCTGTTAATCATGGATAGGGAACATGAAAAACAAAGGATGGAAAGGACAGGACAAAAGGGTAGTGATGGAAGACATTTTAAAAGCCAAAAATGAGCCTGCTTTATCCTCCTAAAGATAAAGCCAGAGGAAGGGCTCCTCGTACACGACATGGTTGCTGTTGTTTCATATGTGAATATGCAGCTTCACATGTGCAAGCACACACACAGCTGGAGCCTTCTCTCTCTGGTGGAGCACACAGTGCCTCCAGGGCAGCTCTCATTAAATTGACATTATTACTGCACTGCATGTGGGCACACAGTATGTTCAGCAAAAGAGGCATCCAGACATGCAAGGATCCTACATACAGACAGGTACAGTTGTTAGAAATGCATGCAAAAGTTGGGTTTGCACCTGCATATGTGACATGTCTGCACATGTAGGATACATGCATGATGACACACGTGCACATTGGTGGCACAAGTGCTTTTATACATGCATGTGCAAGCAGTGGCCCTGTATTTGCATAGGCTGGGCAAGGTTCCCTTCTCCCTCTCTCTCTTTTCTTCATTGAATGGTAAAAGGCTGTCAGCAATTTCCTTCTGTCAGCAGCTGGGAGACAGTTTTCTGCAGTTAGCTGCAATTTGTTTCAATTATGTCTATTAATCATAGCCTGCTCCTGATGGTATTCTTCATTAAAAAAAAAAATCAGAGCTTTTCTTTTCAACAAGCTGTTTCCTCTCTCAGATGGCACTTAATGACTTAGGTTTGTTGAGAGAGTGGGGGAAAAAAAAGATAAAAAAAGGAAAAGAAAACCTGAGACAATTCCATGTTTGCTTATTTCATTAATAAGCACCATGGCTCAAGAAGCTGGCACAGCATACAACTGAAACAGAGGTCAGAGCACTGTCATTTCAATTGTGGAGAAAGAGCTCTGAACAGCGTTTATATCTGAAGATCTCCCAGCTTCAGAGAGGGGGACAGAGTGATACCAATTAAGGATTTTTAGACTCCAACTTGCTTCCTTTGAAACCTAAAGCAGAAATCAGTTTCCTACTGTTTTAATATCTTACAGAAGGGATCAATTTTAAAGACGCTGGAGAAAACAATGAAAAACTGGGAAACCCATAGCCATCCAAAAGCTACTCCCAAAGTCTATTGGAACATTGATACCAAAGTATCAATGAGGATGAATGGTATATAAACAATCAACTGCACATCAAGCTGTGATGTGCCAAAGCCGACTATTTTATGTGTGAGTCCTAAGAGGACTTCTTAGGAACATGCTCTACGTTTGCAGTGAAGCAGTAAATAAAATCAGGTACACAGGATGTATGCAGATATTTTGGAAATATTCCACTTAAATAAGCTCCTCAGCAGAGATATGATTTACCAGGATATAAGTCAAAAGGATCTTTCCTTCTTTCTCATGATCTGCTTTCCTGTAGCATTTATTATCTTATCTTTTATTATATTAAAGATTCCTCCCACAATGATTTGTCACTATCACAGCAAGGGCTGGCGAGCTCAGAGAACTTAGGAGTCGTTGTACAGGTTTTACTCAGAGGTGTAAATATTTCTGGAAAACTGCTAAGATCCAAGCAATGGGCACGTACTCCATAGCCCTGGAATTTTAGATCAAAAATTACCCAAGGACCAAAAATGTAGATGATTTGCAAGACACAATCAATATATTTTATCAAAGACTGGGTTAGAATAACAAGGCTGTGCTAGAATAACATGTGAGTCTGTAAGATCTGTACTGCTTAAAAGTGTATTGTAATGAGTCCTTGCAAATTTGCTTTCTTAGTATCTGCTTAGCGAGACTTGCTCATTCCATCACATTCAGGCAAAAGAAGAACGATCCTATTTTAGGTCCATATGACACAATGTGTATAACACATCACTTAGAGAATTTACGCCTACTCTTACTTTAAGAATTAATGGCACAGGCACCAACTGCATACACAAAAAAAAATCCATCCAATATATTCCCTGTAAACATCATATCAATGACAAAACCGTGAGTGCAGATGTCATTGCACTGGCACAAAATACAAATCTACTGGTGGTTTTCTTTTTCCAGAAGGGTCCAAGAACACTTATAAAAGAATTTATTAAGGACATCTGCATTCAAATGAGCTCTTGCAATGCTTAGGTTGCATGCTGCACAGGTGCAAGCAAGGTCTCATACAAGTTCTGCATCAGGCAGGTTTTCCAGGACAACAAGAGCACACAGGGATGATATGATGTGATCCTGGACATAGCTACAATGTTAGCTGCAGTAAGCAGGGACTGGGCACCTGCCAGAGCTCTGTCACATTGTGTGATTAGGAACTCATACTAAACAGATGGTGTACATTTTGTGGGAGAAGATGATGCTATAGTTCCCCTACTCTACCCATCAAATGCGTATCAGGACACGGATGATCAGTGAAGGTCAGTCCACCCGGTGCAGCTACACCCACATAAATATATGTCCATGAGGATTTCATGGTTCTTTTCAAGAAGATGTGAAGAAAATAGGCTGTACTTAAAAGAACGTGATTTTGCCTGTATGAACTGCATCCACAGACAGCCCTTTGCTGATGTCAGAGCAGCCTTTGAGTCAAAGAAATGAGTTTCACAGGCCTCAATTCATTCCAGCTAAAAGGTTTATCTGAGTTAAACTGAGTTTATCACTTAGTTCAAAGCTTTATCTGCAGAGGGACAAGTCTTACAATCCTGAGAAAGGATCACTTGCTATCATCAGTGCCCCTTGTTCTGTGACATCTCAGATTTGCACAAGCAGAACATTTAGAGAAACTAACCCTACAGCAATTACTAAGTGAAACTAACCCTGCATAATTAAGATGTGAGAGTCAAAATGTTAGGAACCATTTAGAAACCAACATGATCCACAACCCAGATACAAACTACCCAGTCTCTGTGGGCAGTTGTAAATAAAGCACAAACTCTGGCACCAGAAGCAGCAGAAGTACATCCCTTCCAGTAGCACTTTTCTCTAAATTTCCATTAAAAAACCGTCCATTACATTGTGTTCTACTTGTCAAATTAAAACACAGCCCACAGAAATATGTTGGTAGAAAGCTCATCCAACAAACTTCCTCATTACTAGACTTATATTGACACATGCACACAAATAGAAAACTAGGAGGAATATGGGAAGTCTTTAAGATGCAAAAAGCTTGGAGCTTCACAGAGCTCTTGGGCTTCAGATACAGCACTTTCCAACACCAGGATCAAGGAAATCCAGAGTAATATAAAAGTCAGAGAACATGATAGAGGAAGCAAGAAAGAAAGAGTTGAGGAAAGGACAAAAGCAAGAAAAAAGGGAAAGAAAGCAACGCGAGAAAGTGAAAGGGACAAGTGGAGAAAACAGGCAGAAAATGGAAAGAAAAAGGAGGAAAAGAAGAGGGAATGACAGAAAGTGATAGACAGAAGGGGAGAGAAATCTCTGCTGGTACAGTAACAAATAAATCCCTGCAGCATGACAGGCATCTGCTGAAGCATTTCATTTCCCCACAGCATAATGGTGTGTTATTGCCCATTATCTGTTCTGTCAGTGCCAGAGTCGATATTAAATGAGGGGCAGCTGCATTTAGCTGCCATTTTTCAGCTGTCTCCCCGTTACCATAGAGACACACTTGGTTTTTTTGATGAACCTGGCTGCGAGCAGAAGGGTGCATGCGCAGAGGAGGGAGGTGGGAATCACTATAGAACAGTGAAGGACTGAGAGAACAGTGGAGGAACACAAGCACGGGGAGGGCAGGTCCCTTGCACCCGTGCGAGCATCACAGAGCCAGCCATTTCAAACACCCTGTTAATATGCAGAGGAGGCAGCGACCAAGTGTATGCACAGTGGTCTGACTGTCACGATTCCAGCAACTGCTCCTTCATCCCTCTGCCCTTCTCTTTTCCCCACCCCTATGGGACCCTCTGTCCCATAAATGATAGCAATTCTCCCCTCTTTTCTCATACCTCTGTGGCAGCATCTCTAAGGCTACTGGAAGTAATGATTAACCGAGCCTCTCAAAGACTATCTAGCAGGTTGATAAGTATTAATATTACTAAGATACTAATCAGAAACATGAAGCAAAATGAGATGCAGGTTGTTCCTCTCTTCCATCAAGATTTGTGCAACAAGCTGCTGCCACACATAGGTGCTGAAACCTAGAAAACCTCACTCACCATTTCCCTGCTTTAAACATAAGGATGTTCTCTACAAGGAAAGTGAATGGGAGACAGCTACACAGCAAACTGGAATAAAATGAATGGCATCCCATTTACTTCTCATGACTCCTTAACACAAGGCTTCCTTAAAGGAAAGATGCACTGTGCTCTCCCTTCACCATTTATTTAATGGTGGCAATTCCAAACTTTGAAAATAGCAGACTCTTGTATATGATGTATTTGATGTATTTACAGAAGGGCTTTATATCCACCAACAGCACACAGTGGTTGGAAGAGCCCACCTCCTGTTCTCCAGTGGCACACCAATCATACCAGTATGAGAAACATTGTCTGCTTGAAGTGTTGACCACACACAGCACCAAAACTAATCAGTCCAATTCTAACAGCATTTTCAGTCTACCTACATTTACTATAAGCGGTTTCTCTCTCCTTGAGGGTCTTGTTTCTCTGAATGGCTTATGAAGGGTTTAGAAACACTGGAGAGACTGACATGATGAAAGTCAAACTGATAGACTATATCTACACTAACAGATGAAATGGAGCCTGGGTGCACTCCCAGACTTTGAAACACGGTAGTTTGCAATCCTGAACTATTAGAACAGTCTCGGATATGATTTTTCTTATTTAACTAGCAGTCTTCCTGAGCACTAGGAGCTTAGGAGTTAGGATATGCCCATGACCATGCCAAATGCCCAGTTTGTGTACAACCATCTTATTCCGTGTGTTTATAAGCACAGATAAACCATCCTGCAATGGCCAGCCTCAGTGCCAGGAAATGTTTCCAACCATGCTCAGCTGATTAGTAGAGACAATCAGGCAGTCCAGCTTGGAGACAGCCAGGACAGTACTTTGTGCAGCCCTAAACTACAAAGATAAAGGTCTTGCTGACATATCCTAGCTCTGTCCACCCTCTCTTTCAAAGGGCTGACTGCACAACTCTGCTTATCACGCAGCTTGGATGCACACACAGAACAATAAAGCCATAGTTTCTCTGTAAGCCACTGAACACTCAAGGCATAAGTCTGCTGAGATATATCCTCCTAAATAGATAAATAGGAAAACAAGGCCAATAATCCCACTGAAGCTGTCAAGAATAATGGGATGCCTAAGAAGAAAATCACAACCTTAAGATACATACTAAGAGCACTTCTGGGGTCTCAAAATTCCCTAGCACTAAATGCGAAGATTCTAATGTTACACTCTGAGCTTGCAGAAGCCTCACCTCCACATCAACTATCATGATATCAAAACGAATTCTTTGGTGTATAATGTTTATGATTAAGGACAAAGATGCGCAGAGGACATTTACTCCTTGAAGATGAATACATGATGCAGACATGGTGTCAGACACTGAGAGCTTTTAGATTTTAAGAAATCTAAGAAATCAGAAAGCTTGCTCTTTAGGTGATATCTAGTGATATCTACATTTGCCTTGAATTCTGATTTACAGCTTTCTTATCCATCCATGGATAATGTTTCTCAAAATGCAAACCATATACTTCCCTTAAACCATCCCACTTTCTGTCATGTCCTTTTTCCCCAAATCCTCAGATTGCCGAGGAACAAAGACAAACATATTTGCTGGGAAGTTGAGAGCAGAAGATGCAAGGCTGCCCAGACTCAACTCTGTTTTGTGGTGGAGTGTCCCATCTGTGAGAAACGGGGGTTAAACAACAGAAGTTAAGAATTACTGAAAAGGCATCTGCTATCATTTCCCAGAGTGCTGAAAAAAAGGGAGACCATGACTGCCATTTCCCGGATAATAAAGGCCACAAGGTTCCCTAAACACAGATAGACACCTGCAGCTGGAAGGATGTTGACGGTATGAAGGTATCACCAACAATCTTCAATTGGGAATGGATGGGACCTTCTAATGGATCAGCAATCCTTCCACAAACAATGAAACCCGTATCTCACTGCCCCAAATTTAGAAATGTTGACCGTACCACTCACAAAAAACTCCATATCTCCTTCTGGGAGAAAAATAGTATATAAAGGACTCAAAAAGCGAGAGAATTTGGGGAGAGAAGCTTTCCATCCTAACCGCAGAGGAGGAGCTGACAAGCATCTTCCCTTCTCTTCCCCCTCACTCGGGACACCGGTGAGATAAGCTGTAACTTACACATGTTAACTGACTGCTTTTAAAACTAACACTTTGCTTTTCTTCATGCTGTTTCTGTTAGACTGTTTTGCTTTAGAACTTGTGTGTATGTGCTCTCATTCTACGTGGTTTTGAACTGTGTCTTCATAATAAGGATTATCCCAACTATTAAAAGAACCCACTATCAATTTTGTCACAATGTATCCTAATAAAAGGTGTTACCTCGTAATTGTTCAGCATAAATCCTTATACAAAGGTTCTAACAGTTTCAGCAGAGGCTAAATAACACTTTAGGGGGACCCACTGAGGGGTCCCTCCTGTCTGACTGGCAAAAATCCCTCCTAAAAGGAGAAATATCAGATTTAGCCTCCAATTCAGTGAATCTACAAGTGAAATTCTCTCTGTGCACAGGACACCTGTAGACTGATTGGGCCATAAAGGATTTCAATTTACCTGGACTATGACAGACATAAATAAGGGAAGAGAAATTCTCTCCCTTTGGAAGGGTTAGTTTAAACCTTCCCTTTTTCGTGACACCATCTCTTACTATTTGATCTCAAGTAACATAAACTGATACTAAAGTAACACCAAGAAACAGTGCAACACTGAGTATTAACTTTTAAAATACTAATTTGCTGCTTCTTTTTAGCTTAGAGTACCTACTTTTCCATTTTTCTTCTCCTTTCTACACCCCCTGCTTTCTCAATGCTTTTCTTTGAATCTTCACATTTGTTCATGCTTTCCAGCATCACCTTCAAATAAACCTCACCACTCAACTAGGATACTATTGTTTTAACAACTGTAAAAACTGTAAAACTCCCTTCCAATGACCCACTGCATTCTCTTCCAGTGACCTGCTGGTGCAGTTAATTTCAGCACGTGACTGTGAAGTAGCCTTCTTCATTTATTCAGTTTATTTTTTTTTTAGAAGCCATTTAAAAGTCACTGTTTCTCAAGACCTACATCCCATGCTCTATGTTAAGAGGTAGTAAAAAGAAAGGGTCCAACTGCTTCATTGTATTAATGCTTAAGTCAAGTTCCCATCTCCTGCTAGGAACATATCCTTGCCATTTTCTTTTAAGAGCCACTCACTCTGATGTTTTCCACTATGGGTCTTCTGAAACTTGACAAAACTTTTAAAAGTAGATTGTAAAGAAACTCCATGAGTGACATTTAATTGGCACAATGCTGTTGAACTTTCCCATGATTGACATCTGCTGCTCTTCCACATCTCTGTGGTAGTTGTCCACAACAGTTCTTTATGTATCTTTTCTTATATTGCTGACTACATGTTTATTTAAAATTTCTGACTGTTCCATGTTTGAAAAAAGTTCTGCCTGAATTGTTTACATGCTAGTCCTTCCTTTAGCTTCAGTCCATGCTCATAATCTTTTGCTTTTGAATATGAAACTATCTTAAGCACCACACTGAGCACCAGACTGTCTTTTGACTTCCAGGATCTTTTTTTTCTCTGGTGGACACCTAAGTTCAGAGTGTCTGATCAAAGCTGTCTTTGTAGTCCAAGGGAATTTTGCAAACAGAAGTGGAAACAAACAGATGATGTACATGATTGAAAACATGAACACTAACAAACTGTTTAGCCTGTTGGGTCAATAACACTAGTTTTGGGTTCAATGAGTCAGGGAAGCCAAAGGCAAGAAAGAAATATGCCACAATATTAGAGATTCTGTTTTAATGTAACCTCTGGTCAGCAAAAGAGCAGAGTTTTTGAGACAAATGGGAAAGCAAGAGGGAAATTATCCTGCAGAGTTCTCGAAACATCTCTGTGGTCTTTTTAAAGGAGTTTCTAGAATTGTGGTGCCTGCGATTAGAATTAATTTTTATGGTACAAATAAATTCATTCAAGAACCTGCTAAACTGTCCCATTCAAGTTAAAGGATATATTCAGAAGAGCAAAGGAATTTGCAATTAATTCCTTTGATTACATTCCCCACATCCAACAACTCCATTGGGCTGAGAAAAAAGACAACAAAGTTGTAGAAAGAATCTTACAGCTAGATACAACAGATTGTATTTATTCAGCAAAACTTTTTAATCAAAAGTACTGATTTTTAACTCTAGGAATGCTTTGTGGAAAGCTTTCTGGCAGACAAAACTGGCACTTGAGTTTCGGGGAAAGAAAGAGAAGAGAGAGGGAAGGAGAGGCAGGCAGGCCGGAGAGGTAGGCCGGGGAGGCAGGCCGGAGGGAGGGAGGCAGGCAGGGAAGGAGGCAGGGAGAGAGGCAGGCAGAAAGGAAATATCTATGTTTGGATATCTTTGCATCTTTGTTTTCCCCACTCTCCATTTCCAAAGAACAAGAGCATCATTTTCCTTTCTACAGCCTACTGTCACAAGTACACTCAGTGAAAAATAGGTGTGTTATGTTCGGCTTTACTTATCTCCACGCATGTAGCACCAGGCAACAAAGCCAAAGATCAAATGTTCAGTGGCACTCACAGAGCTGCCCCTTTAGCTCCAGCAGCAAGGGGCTGGTGTTCTTGATGACGGTATTCCTAAATCTGATTTCTACTACTGATGTAAGAATGGTGTACATCCCTCTTCCAACAATAGGTCTGTTTTTCTGTGCATCAAAATGGAATCCAACTTTGCATATTTCATTACTCCAACAGAAGCTGGGACAGCTCAATTAATAAGAATGCAGGTCCAAGGGGCAGAAATGTGAGAAGGTCAGAGCCCAGTATCACAGACAGCTTTCTATAAAAGTGTGGCCTCAGTTTCAGCTATTCAGGAACAAATTTCAAACCTATGTCCCTGGTGTAGTAAGTGAGATGGACACGGACCCTCGTGTGCCGTGCAGAAACAAGCAGTTTATTGTAGACACAGAGCGAGAGACCAAATGTGGCTACAAATTATACCTTTTTATACCCCTATGGCTAACTAATACAAAGCAAAGCTATTATTCTGACATTACTTCATAAGGGGATTTCCAGTCCAGGGTCCAATCCTTTGGGCAGGATGCACTTCGGCTCGTCTTTGGGGTCCCTTCATCCAATCATGGAAGGGCACACAGGCTTTCGGGCATCTACAGGCCTTCAATACACTGTATCTTTTCCTGTTTTATTCCCATAGCTTTTCTTGTGGTGTTCCTGCGGCACAGTCCAATGCCTAGGCCTGATTCTCTTTACCTGGTACTGAGCACTTCTCATGCCCTGCCTATTTGTAGGTCAAGTCATTCAACTGCAGAGCTGGGAAAGAAGGTTGGATCCTCCAGATGCAAGCTTTCGGCACTGAAGACTCTCCTTTCCTATCCTTTCCTATTCCATAATGCCCTAGGAAGGGATATAATGTTTTGCAGAGCACTAAAGCACAGTAATGCGGAAGTATAAGCAATGAAGTGATTTTTCATGTCACAACAGACTTTATTAGCATAATTCCTAATTGTGACTGTTTAGAAGCCCCATAAGAGCAAGAATAATTATGTTTAACAGGCAGAGTGATAAAGAGACAAGATTAGTCAATTCTCCATCCCCCTCCTCCTTCCGACTGCTACAAATTCCTTTTCCTTTCTTCTGCATTGGGAAACAAGTACCAGAAAACATAATCTACAGGGGAAAAAAAAAAAAAGAAAGTGGCTATTTCTAGCATGCCCAGGAATCTGCTGTTTGTGACATTGTAACCCAAGCTGCTTTGAGTGGGACCTCATATAAGCTAATGAATAGCAGCATAAAACAAGGACAAAATTTGGAACCTCACTAGAACACAGCCTATAAGAAAAGGCAAGATGCAATTAAGCAGAAGGATAGGGAAACCTCCAAGTATTACCACTGCACACTATGAAAGGAACCCATCACATAGATACAAGAAACACATACATTTCCACCATGTTTAGTAAGAACATAGAAGACAAAACATTTAGTCCCTTATCATGAACCATCACTTCCTAACCTGCCCCACAGATCTGAAGCACATATCAAGCAAGACCGAGCCCTCGCAGTTCAAAACTGGTCAGAGGATGATCTGGGGAAGTGCTGCAAAGACTGAAGCACAAATCATTTCTTCTGTTGTGCTGAGAGACAGACTTGCAATGATGATTTGCAAACAGCACAGTTGTGTGGGGGCTTATGAGCAGAGGGAGCTCCTCTTTGCCGAATCCAATTCAATCATTATAAAAGACAGTGGTCCTCACAACAGTGGCTCTTTTTGGGTATGGTGGCCTATGTGGAATATTACTGACTACCAAAGAAGAAAACGCACAGGAGACTCAGCAAAGGGAGTCTGTCTTGATAAGAAAAGAATTTCTAACAAGGACAAGTCAGGGTGCCGAGTACACTAATACACTGGGATGAAGACTGCCCTCTCCCTCCCCGCTCTCTCCCGTTCCCCCTCTCCAGTCAGTGGGACATGTCGTGGCTGACAAGGACCCTACCCAGCCAGCCCCATAGCTCACAGTCCCCTCAAGCTGTCAGCCCCCATGGTGACCTGACACAGCATAAGATACCATTCACAGCAAATGAGAACTGCTGTCCCAAGAAATGTAAAATGATGCAGCTATTCCAGCTAGTGGCTTCAAAACACCCCTTTAATATGCACTAGGCACGTTCATTACAGTTCAGGGACAGCTGAACCATTTCACCCTGCTCCTTCAGTCCTTTAACTCCTTCAAATCTTAAAAGAACATTTGTTTTCAAGCTGACTTGTCAATTAACTTCACCCACTCCCACAACTGTCTGCAGTCGCAGATTCAGATCAGGCCCAGAACCGTCACCACAACACAAGGAAAAGTACTTCTCTCCATTTAAACTCCATTTTACATAACTGAGAGATTAAAGCAGCCAGAGACTCTGGGGTTCAATTCAAACTCTCAGGTGTGATTCTGTTTTGCTACAGGTATTTTAATCGCCATTAGAGAGAGAAGAGGAACAGAATCTTACATAGTTTCATATGCATTTGTTTTGATTTTTATAGCTGGTAAAAGAGCTATATTAATAGCACAGCAGGGGCTGAACTGAAACCAAAGACCTGGAAAATAAAATATTCTCAGTATTCATTATTTCAGTACTTGCAAATTCCAACAAGATGAGAATTCTATATGCTTATCATGATAGAGAAAAAATAAGCACGGATTAAAATAATTTTTAAAAAACCTATTTATTTAAAGTACATAAAACAAGTATATTTGCAAATTGTAAAAAGCATTACTCTGGCAGTCCTCAGGGATTCTAATCTATTGGAACAGAAAGTAGGCATACCCAAATGAAATGCTCAAAGAAAAATTGGGCAAGACATTTGCTATCTGATATACAACTGCTGAGGACAGACTAGCCTGACACTGAGAGCAGAGCTCTGAAGGCTTGAGTTATGGATCCAAATCTCAGACATCTGAGTTTTTACAAGATGTCTGTCATGTTTCATCTTAAATTTGGCATGAACCTGATGTACAGACATGGTTAAATCACTTTATCATCTCTTTCTTAAAATTAAGACTGATAGTGAGCCATTTAAAAGTGTTGTGAGATAAACTGCTCATAGCATTGGAAAGCAATGCCACTTAGTTTTGTTCAGTATTAAACAAAATCTCTTCAGGAACCCCCCCCAAACACATTTGTTAGAGTCTTAATCCCAGAAAGAAGAGCAAGTGTCAAAACAAGACAAAATTGTGTTCTGTATCCCTCTCCCATTCCAACACTGACTCTGCAACACTTGGGTAAATGAGCCTCATCGAAGCTAATTACAAAAATACAGTAGTGATTCAAACAATTAATCAAGGAGGTATCAAAGAAATATGGAGGAAAAGAATTCCTTGAACTAGAAGACCAGAATGCCTAATAATAAAGGGCTTCTCGCTTTCAGCATGCTGAACCCCTGCTGACCTTATAGACCCGAATTTGGGGAGGAGGGTATGTAGAACTTCATAGGTGATGTCCTACAACACCTTGCAGTGGTAAGCAAGCATTCTCTATGGCTGCAGAGACAGTAGCGTTGGAAATTTTAAGGAGAGAGGCCGTGATCACATATTAGATTTCATAGATTTCAGTTTTCTCTTTGTACAGGCCTTTGTACAAGTTTGCAGATGCTGAAATGAAATTCAGAGAAGTATCAGATCTGATCAGGTCTCCCCATCAAAGACCTCAGATACTTGTGGTGTTTTAGCCACAGGGCAAGGATGATCTAAGAGCAGAGCTTGGGGAATTGCCCAGAAAGATCCATGTTGCTCTTCTGCATACATCCTCATGGTATGGGGCAGAGTGTCTGCTCAAGGCACTACCCCATGGCTTACCCTTCACAGTGCTCCTGTAGCTGCAGTGAACATGCTCTCAGCCTTTGCAGGTCACCTAGTGTAGGAGAATACAGTCTGAATGGCACCACTGGGGGCTGCAGTTTCTCTACAGCCCTAAGAAAGGTGTTGTCAGGATAGTAAAGATCACAATCCCTCAAATATTCCCCCACATGGGAGCGTGCCGGATACTGAAGGGAGGGGAAGGAATCCTACCCTCACAGGCCAATCAGTCTGCACTCTATGTTAGCAACAACCAGCACCCAAGCACTGAACAAGGGAAAGGTCTTGGTTAAGGCTTGAGCCTTTCAAGACAAGTCTGACACCTCCCACCTGTTTCACACTAGTCCTAATTTCATAGAGAAATGATGACATGCTTACAAACCATATATAAACCAAGTTTTACTTGCCAAAAGAGATTCATCAATAATTTCAAATTAACAAATGTCAACAACATTACAATTCATTTGCCAGCAGGAAAATGGACTGGGAAGATGTAATAAACAATGCATCCAGTTTCCCCGTTCCCTCTGCCCCAGGTGGAGTGGCTTGAGGCTAATGGATAGATCTTCAAGATCAAGAGGGAATGGACTCTTCAAGGGTTTATGAACCAGGCCCTTCTCCCCTACTCCCTTGCCCTTCAGACAGACTACAGCTTTCACCGTGGACAAATCATTTCAGCTTTTAATTCAGTCTCTCCTTTTGTAAAATGGGCCTAATAGCACTCACTTATCTACTTTACTAGGATGCTTCAAGGATTAAAATTGATGTGTCCCTGCTGAAGTAATGTGCTATAATTACATTGTTAATGTGCCCTCTCTTGGATAGAATGAAAATTGCTTAGCTGCGTGTCACATGTCCTGCACCACCAGCTGACGAGGGCCCTGGGCAAGCTCAGGCAATTGGACGATGTTCCCTCAAGCCGATTTCTCTTGTGCAGCTGAAGTGAAAAGAAAATGGCAGCCTCGCAGCCACAGTCTGCAGCAAGTACACTGTACTTGAGAAAAAGGCCTCAAGGTCACAAATTATGCAGAAGAGTGCTCCTTTACAGACCAGTGGGAGGCAAAGACTATTTTCTGCCTCCATTTGAGAGACAAAAAACCCACAAAACCTGTTGAAATCCTCCTTCCCAGCGGACTCGATCCTTCCCTGATGAAAAGCAGGGAAGCAATCATTCCCTCTTTAAACCTGTCTGCAATATGCAAGCCCCCACCTGTGGTCTGACCACTTTTCCCTTCCTGTATGATTCTTCCCAGCTAAGTGCCTCTTTTTCTTCAGATGCTCTAACTTCTAAAAATGAAAATAATGCTAAGAAATTATGCAACACTAAGGGGGAAGGCCTAAAATTTTCTCTATTTCAGAGAAAAACGGCCAGAAGTATCTTTATTACATATGTACCCTGGCAACTCCAAGTCTGTCTCTGCTATTCAGAGATGTCCACAGCCTCACCCATTCTACAGGCAGAAACTAGTGAGGCTTGCAGACTAGATAAATCCTCGTCCCTGCATCTCTATTTGCACTGCATTGCATTACCTCACTTCCAGCCAATCCAGCTGTCACATGCCTCAGTGCTCTGCTCTCACCTAGCACATACCCAATGGAGTGGCTGATTGCCATGGCAAATACGTCGGAGCTCAGAAAATTATATATGGACAGCCGTTAGCATTTGTGGAAATGCAAATAAAACCAGCACAATTTAATTAGGGGTAGGCAAGAGTTTGACATGAGTTCATTTTCTGCCTCCAAAATTTAAAGAAACACAGAGCAACATTCCCACAGTGAATAGCAGAAAGTTATGTCCTGATAGATAGGTTTTCTTGATTTCACAGCCTGGTTACAATAATCTAGAATAAGGTGACCCTCCCATCTCAGGAGAATCATTTCAAGAGAGCAATTCTGAACAGCAATACAAACAACAGTGTTTCAGACAGGTCAAGGCCTCCTAATTCACTACACTTTGTACACTTTGTACAAATGGGTACAAAGCCAAGATCACAAGAACCAAACCCCACTCTTTTGCCCTTGGAAATCTCAAGCATGAGAATCTTCATACGTGAGAATCCTTCCTAATCAACGCTATTTCAGAGATACCCAAATATCACTGCATGAGTCTTAGAGGGTCCGCATTTATTACAGATGTTATCTTACCTGAAGGAATTTCAGCTGAAGTTACAGCGAATATTGCTATTGTATTCTTTAAAAAATAAAGAAGCCATTATGAGTCTTCATAAAGTATTCAATCCGCAGCAATCCCTCAGCAATGATGACTCCACACATTTGCAACGGGCACATATTTTGTAAAGCACTGCAGACATCTAGGACTGGTTTTCCTGCTGGTTTTAAAGGTGGTCAGAACATGCAAGCAATACCAATGAGATGAAATATGCAGGACTATGACTTGCTTTCTTAGAATGACAGCTGTGCTGGGAACCAGTGAGGCCTCAAGACTGAACTCTTCAAAGAGCAACTTTCTGCTGAAACCAGTTTTGAATGGCCAGAGAAAAGCTCAGCTGATAGAACTGCTATGACCTCTGTCTATCACAAAAGCTGTGCTTTAACAAAGCCATTATATGGCACTGAGCTGCAAACTCAGTGCAGCATCCAGCTGCTGGCATGGTCATCTCAGCCTCTGCCTCAGCAGAGATCGTTCTGATGAGCAGCCCCTGCTGCAGGAAAGAACAAGATTTCCAAGTAGTTGCACACAGGATTATCAATCACTATGAAGACTTTGCTCATAACCCACACTGTCTGTGTTGTGACATATGGTTGCCTTGCTGCCTCTGCTAGTAATCTGGTATATTACAATATTCCCTGTGTGCCAAGTGTTTAGCAAACACACATGTTGGCAGCCAGAGTATTCCTGGAAAGGACATGTGTCTTGAAGTGAAGCTGTGCCAACTGCTGCTCCATGTCATAACAGAGAAAGTGCCCTGATATCTAAGTTCAGCAGTGCTGGTGCAAAGAATGACAGTCATCCAAAAAGCAGAGCTGGAAAAGTGCCATAGAAAACACAGTCAAATTAACAAATATGTGTTTTTGAATACATCTGCTTCAGAAGTATCTTCTGCTCTTTTCTCATTTCATGTAAGAGATTTCCATCAACAGATACCTTGGAAACATTTGGCCCAGGCTCAAAGGGATAACAAAGCAAGTGTAACAAGGAAAAGAACATCAAGTAATTGCTATAAAAATATTGAATTTCTGCCCAAAAGCTATGAATGCAGGTATCAGAGCTTCACAGAGTTCAGTGACCACTATGGCATGTGTAACTCTACTATATATAGCTACCTAAATACTAACACAAGCCTAAGAAGCTGATGTCTAAGAAAACTTAGAAAAACAAAAGTGATGAGAATTCAGAAAACATTTATGAAATCGAGAAAAATTAATAACTGGATATTTGGACTGCAAAGTACAGTGAAATATTAATATGATGCATATTATAAAAACTAAATAATCCCAAATAAATCCAAATCTCAGCATTTGTTCATCTGATTTTTCCAGACTCTCTTGTTTCAAGGATCTGTTTCTGAGATAATCAGTTCTTATCCTCCCTGTGAAAGTTGACTCACAGTATTTTCCAAGTATCCTGAGAAAAGTATATATTAACAAATTACAGCTGCTAAAAAGTTCATCATTTAGATTTGTGCGCATTTCACCAATACTACACGCTGTGAGAATCTGGAAAATTAGGGCAACTTTGAGGGCAGAAGTAACATCCACAGGCTTGAAAAGGACAATTCTCTGAGACTGCTTATGGAAAATGAGCATGTCCTTAATAATTAGCAGCACAGGGATTGTTGCACATAAGACTATTTGTAGTTCTACTCCATCAGAAACAACAATGAAACAAGCATCAGCTAAGACTTTACAGTTTTATAGTACAAACTATTGACGTTGCTAAGGAAATGGGAAGAGGAAGAAGAAGCTGTTATGTGAGGTTTTCCTGCATGAGGCAAAGTGTGGTAGGAATTTTGTGCAGACTGTGGATAATTTTTTTTGTTGAGCGGAAGAAGATACTTTTTCTCCTTACCTACATTATGTTATTCTCTCCAGACATTTGCAGAGAGTTGAATTAAGTAGCTTATAACAAGTTAAACGCTGCAAAAAACATCTATGTGCAATTTTTGCCTGCCATTAGCTGAGTGACTGACAGGTACTGTTTCCTGCACTTCAGCACACAGAGGTGCTGCTGAGTTTTAACTGAGGCATTTATTTTGCAAAGCTGAATGATAACAGTATCAAAAAGCAAATAGTCCAGAAATAACAAGAGAAGGGGAGTTTCAAGGATGGTAGACAGTGTTCATCCAAACCTTCTCCATCTCAGGCACTAAATTTTTTGCTGAACCTTCTCCCTCCAAAAAGGACTAACATGTTGTTACTTCTTTCCAGTTGGCACAGGCAACAAACATCAGTCCGTGCTGCCCATTCCCAAATCTGTTATGACTTGTGAGATCCTCTTTTAGTTACAATCACTGGAAGTTTTTACCAGAACTCTTAACCCAGCCTACAGACTTGTTCTGAACTCAGAAATCTTTACTGCCCAAGTTTGCACAGTTTGCCGGAAGCCTGTATGTGATGCATGTGCCCTCATAATACAATCATAATTGCATGTCAGATTGAAAAATTCATCCAGAACTCACTAGAATTATGTTTTTCTAACAAAAAGAAGAAATTGCCTGATAGCTGAATTCACCACTAATACCAAAACCTCCTGCTGGCATCATTTTCACCCAGTGCATCATAGGACACTGCCTATTTTGCCAGCTAAATTGCACCTTTCCCCTCCTCATTAAACAAAGGTCAGTAAGTCTTAACAGAGAAACACAAGTAGTAATCATTTGTGTTTTCTCATCCTTTCCACTATCTATGCAGGTTGATTTCTCCTGACATTTTGATTGCAAGAGAAAGATCCATAGTTTCAAATGCTCCTCTAGACCTAAAAAAAAACCCACTTAGAGCATGAAAATTCTTCTAAAAAAAGGCCACCTCTAGTGGCCTCTAGAGGAGTAGAAAAAGAATGAGCTACCAAATCTCATGCAACAGATTACAAGGCATTAGCTGAAAGTGAGCCCATTTTTTCCCAGGTGTCTGCCTTTCAATAGCACCATCTAACTGAATTATTGTAGGTGCTTTAAAATATTCATTAGTCTAGTTTCATACAATTTACACCACCCATGGGCTATTGAAGGTCAGTAAAATTATTCACACATGAAGCAAAAAAGAAAATACAGAGATAGTGATTTGTCCAAAGTCTTAAGCAGAGACTATTTCAACATAGCCAAAGAAAGGCAAATATTTCTATGTCTCAGAATGCACCTTAACCACAAGACTATCCTTATATGCAGCTTGGTCCTTCACAGGAAGAATTAAATAATATTATGTTTCCTATATTAAATGTCTTTCACTGCAGTGGAACTTCATTGCATATACATCTGTAGATAGAGGCAAGTTATAAATAATTAATATAATTACATACAATGAATATCAGGCTTGCAACAGATTATGTATGCCAGTCTCATACTACATCTGCTGGGATAGTGTAATGTGATTTAGCAGATAAAACATACATATTATTTAAAAGGGTTATCAAATTTTGAAGCTACATTGAATTACACATTGAGTTATTGTGTTTGTGGGGGTGTATGCACTCCTACAGTTTCTGTGTACAAATCAATCATACTGTCTGTTAACCCCTACATATGCATAACCCAGAGCACGAGGCTGCAAGTAGTCAAAGCCCAACACAGCACAAAAATAAATGGGTTTTAACATGCTCTCTGGGCTTGGCTGTAAAGGTGGGATAGACGTACTACAGACATTTTCTAGGAAGGAATACACATTCTGCACTGCTTGATTGCAAACCGAAATACCATTTCAGTGTGTGTGTGTGCACGTGAATGCAAGCAGTCTGAGGTCTCACCCATTTCTGCTGCAGACACACAGGATTCCCTCAGCTACACCAGGTGCTTGGCCTTCACTGCACTGGCTGGCTGGCTCTTCACCGTGGAAGCAAAATGTCAATGACCACTCAGCACAGAGTAAGTGCTTCAGACCAAAAAATATAAGAGCACCCTCTCCTTGAGGTATTTCTGATTTATTTCGCACATAATAAGGCCAGGTGAAGGCTTCTTACACATAGTTCTGCCCATGCAGTCATCACCTACATCCCAGTGCTATTTTCTCTAATGCAAGGTCTGTGAGGAAAAGTCTGACAGGTTTTCTAGTATGTGCCAGCTGGGACCCAGCAACCTTTTTTTTTTAGCAAAAGAGTTTTTCTGGATACTCAGGTCTTCTGAGAATAAAATATCTAAATCTCTGTGATATTTTATACTTTATGCATCTGGTTGAATAAATGAATATCAATCTATTCTATTTACATTGTCGGTACAATAGGACATTAAATCTTTTACCCTGAAGAAGTGTTAAAAATCCTTCATGCAAGACTAAGGTCCTAAGGCCCTATGTACATCTAGTGCAACACATACACACACATCCCTACCATAATCCCATTAACTCATAGAACGGTTTTCTTCAAACTATGTTCAGAGTATGTGGTCACTCAATTTAAGAAAGCCTCATCAGAAACAAAAAGAATACTTTTGAGCACGAGGTGGCCAGGTGGCAGGGGGGCAAGTGGGGGAAGAATAAAAATTATGAGATAGATAAGAAGCCTTCCTTGGAGAAAATCCGTGTTTTATCCAAAATAAAGGATAAGGTAGAGGTATGAGAAACAATTAAGCACCATATAGTACATATCTGTCTCTCCTTCACCTAGCAGGAACAAGAAAACTAGGATATTTTTACATGATGCATAAAAACCTGTGGAATGCACTACCACAGAGTAACACCAAAGCCCAGAGGCCCAGCAGTACACAAAACAAAGCCAGGCACTTAGGCAGATAACAGAAATTGCTGCAGTCACAGTTTGCACTTATTAAACTGTTTACACATTTTTAGAAACTACACAGTAATCATCTAAAATGTGCAGAAGTACTAAGTAAGAAAAGACAATTGTTGATGGAGTTGTCTGTCAATGATGATTGGAGTAAGAACGAGCATCTTCAGCTGCCCTTTTATATGTTAATTGTAGCAGCATTACTAATATACTAATTTTGAGAGCAGCCTGAGAAGTGTTGCATCTGATGGTCTTCACATCAAAGTGAAAACCGACATTTTTCCTTCCTGAGCATTACCTTTGCAACTGACATTTATTCTGTATTCCTCTACATGACAAATGAGAATGTCAGGTCACAGCAGTGCACCTGTTTTGGCTCCCTGTTACTTCCAGGCTTAAAGAGAAGGCTCACCTAGTTGATTACTATGCAAAGTGAGATCACAGACAGATAACCATAAGTAGTACAGAAGTTAATATATTTAGCTTTTTTGCTGCTCTGGAAGGGTCTGAACGACCACTAACCTTTTCAGGACTTGAGTTTAGCTCTGCCATTCCGCATTCCAGATCTCTCTCCCTTTGTCTGCAAGTGCCTTGCCTGTATCTTCACAGCTTTTCCTACAACATCAATATTTATTCAGAAGGAAAATGTGAACAAAAGTTATCTAATCACTTCCCAACTGACTAGCTCATCCCTAAAAGAATCATAAACTCATAGGAATTATGGGCCAGGATTCTCCAGATTCTGTTATCCACCTGCATCAACTGGGAAGGGATGCTCCAATCACCAGGCAGGACCTGCTGAGCAGAGAGGATGATATGTAAGTTCTTTTTCTAGTTCTAAGACTAACCACCCCACGTCCCCGCAAAAAAATTTTCACGTGTGTAGAAATGCTCAAACAGTTCCCTCTAAGGAAAAATCCCAGCAGAAATCCTGAAGTTCCAATTACTGTTTTCTGTCTCATGACAGAATTTATGAGCTTGATCTATCAGACAGCAGAGACCAGCACAGAGAAACAGGAACTCCACTCAAAAGCATTGATTCACCAGTGCCCTATTTAGTCAAAGGTAAGTGAATTTTAGGTTTGGGTTGGAGCTTTTGGGGGGCAGGGGGTTCAGGGAGGTTTTTTAGATTTTGTTTGGTTTGGGGTTGTTGAGTTGTTATTTTGGTTTGTGTTTGGGGCCAGGGTTTTGCATTCTCTTCAGAATTTTCAGAAACCATCCACTCCTGTCTCCCTGGGTAGATCAAATCTCTATGAGCTTGGCCCACCAGTTATCTTATCTTAAGCTCACATTAAGTAGTGTCATATAGCACTATAGACCACACTAAGCAAGTCGTATATAACCATATCTCTTTAGATTAATATCCCTAAGCATTCATGAAAGTAATTTTTACAGTTTCATATTGACTCAGTGGTGAACTATCTTGCAAAGTTAGTAAATGGAGCTGGATTATACACAAGAACAGCCCAAGTTATGTGGATGTAGAATACTACCTTACAACTTGTCAGAAAATAAAATTTTTAAGCTTCAGAAAATTTTGGCTAAAATTATAATACTGACATATTTATACTACCAATTGTTACCAGGGAAAAATCACTGGAAATTAGACGCTTAAAAATTCAGTCTTAACAACAGACTCTCAAAGTAAGTATTTCATGATACATCACAGACTGTCCTCCAGGCTAGTGAGGCAATACAGACTGGGAGTCACTGGCCACAGCGCATCAGAGAGATGGATGTCCGGCTGCCAGTTAGAGAGCACTTTGATAGAAAGCCACTGAATAGCTGCTGCTCTAGAGGCACTATCATGCTATGTCTACACAGCAGTAACTACATTATTAGTCAAAATATACTTTTTTTTAAGGAATTAATTCAGGTTTTCTATGAAAATTTGGGTTTGTAGCTTTTTTGACAAAAAATATATTGGGTCAACAGTGAATATTTTTACATTTTTCCATTGCAAAGTAAGTTTCTCTGACATTTCAAATGTCACTTGCTCAGGTTCCTGAAAATCTTCCTATTTTTGATGCTGCTATGGCTTTGCCCCACATTAAACTTAAACAGATGTTAGGTGTGAGCTTCTGACACTCTGAAAGAGGCTGATGGATCATTCTGGTCCATCTCTGTCTTGCTCTTTGATTCATTTCTGGGTTTGTAGTTGTACAGGGGGAAAAGTTAATTTGGTGAAAACAATGAGCAGTTTCCTTCAGAAGGTTCTAGGAACACTATTCCTCAGGGCATTAGGAATGAATCGAATAAAGACAAGGAACAGAGGCAAAAAAAATATTAGGTGATCCTAATGTGTCTGCTTGGCACACATTTGTATCTCCATGATATTCGTACTCTTTGGCTCTTCACAATCATGCTTATTCCACACCTCTGTGCACTGACAGCCCTCTCATCTCTCTCAAACAATCTTGCAATGCCTCACACTGGACATTCTACCTTTTCCCTTCAANACATGAATTAAGGGACTTGAGCATCTCTGAGGAGTCTGGCTCCAGACTTTTCAAGTTCCATGTAGAAGGACTAATTGTCCTAATTCATGTACTAGGATGAACAAACTTTGGAAAACCAGCAAAAAAAAAAAATCCTACAAGGAGTTAGATAATGCTATTACCTTCATAATAAACTAACTGAAGACATTTTATCTATTCAGTAATGGACCCAACCCTCAGAGATTTGTCCAAGACCAAGCTTACCTCTACTTTATATTTTTTCTACTTTATAACTTAGTCACACACTTTCTCCTATGTTCCCTTGGCTGAATCGTTGCCCATTATTGCAGTAAAGCTATGCAAGGTCCTGGGGGTCAGTTGTTCAACACTGAAGGACAGAAGGGGGAAAGAATCCAAATTCTCTTGAAACAACAGCAATTTAAAAAGTTAGAAAAGCGTTGTAGAAAATTTAAGCTGGTGTAGGGCACTGGACATTCCATTTCTGCTTTTACAAGAAGCTGAGGAGGACTTCTAAGGAACAAATTTAAGCAGAAACATATTGCACACTTTATCCAATCTTGAATGTTTTTTAGCAGATAATCACAAACTGACTAATCATCTCACCTGGAGACAGGAAATATTATTTCTGAATCCTGAAAGGGAAAGCAGATTCTCTNTTATAGGCAAGACCATGGATCATCCATGCTGCTGAGGCCAGGCTATATGTCTCTTTCAGGAGCAAAGCCACATACATCTCTGAAGGTGGTGATTAACTTCTGCACCTCTTAGAAAGATCATAGGCAGTTATTTTGGTCATCATACAGCACCTCAATCTAAAGCAGGATCCAGTGAGGTAGTTAGTGACCTCAATTCTTTCTGAGTCCATTGTTGTCTACTGAATAGAAAATGAGTTGTCNTACCTCTACTTTATATTTTTTCTACTTTATAACTTAGTCACACACTTTCTCCTATGTTCCCTTGGCTGAATCGTTGCCCATTATTGCAGTAAAGCTATGCAAGGTCCTGGGGGTCAGTTGTTCAACACTGAAGGACAGAAGGGGGAAAGAATCCAAATTCTCTTGAAACAACAGCAATTTAAAAAGTTAGAAAAGCGTTGTAGAAAATTTAAGCTGGTGTAGGGCACTGGACATTCCATTTCTGCTTTTACAAGAAGCTGAGGAGGACTTCTAAGGAACAAATTTAAGCAGAAACATATTGCACACTTTATCCAATCTTGAATGTTTTTTAGCAGATAATCACAAACTGACTAATCATCTCACCTGGAGACAGGAAATATTATTTCTGAATCCTGAAAGGGAAAGCAGATTCTCTACAACAATCCCAGAGGCCAGTGGCAACACCTGAACTATTCCCTATGTCTACCAAAGCCCTGACAGAGAAGACAGCTTTATTTTTTGTCACAGCAATTGGTTGGGATTTTGGTTTGCTAATTAATGCTGTGCCATTTGCTCTTGTAATGCTGCAAAAGGCTCAGGTTAAGGCTAGAGAGTTCAACAGTCACGTTGCACAGCATATTGGCATTTCATTGGAAATCTGCAGAAGCATTACTGTGCCAGGAATCTACTCAGCCCAATAGATTGGGCATCACCAGCATGTTCAGGAAGATGAGAGAAAGACCATAAACAGTGTCTTCTATCAGTAAAAAAGGTTTCCATCAGGAAACTAGAAAAGAAACTCATATATAAATTTGAAAAGCTATGCAACAAAGTGATCCACCTTCAGTGGAGTTTAGCAAGTATAGCTCCATGTCAGGAAAAACGGCAGATACGAAGTGTAATTACCTTTTTCTTCCCTCCAAACTCTATTCGTGTTTTACAAACTAGGACTGACATGTGAACAAGGAGAATGAAAAGCAAGTAATGAGCAGCTCTGTTTTATCACCACTGCTTGTTTTAAAATCCAGTCTACAACTAGCTGGAAAATTCAGGGACTGCTAGATTTTGAAGCAGACATGAATTAGCAGAGAGCAATAGCTAAGATACTCTGCATAGCCAGTGTACATCCTTTTGCAGAAAGCTTATATGCCTTTTACAAGAAATATATGTGTCCATGGAAACAAAATTGTCTGCAGTATTTATTGTAGTACGCATACAAAGTTGATGGTGAGTTTTGGCAGTTGACTACCAAGAACAACAACTGACTACCAATGCAACATACAATGTTGTATTCTGCATACAAAGACTGCATGGCATTTTACAAAAGAAGGAGCACCATTAACTTCTGTGTTACAAAGGAGAAAACCAAAAGCATAAAGATTCATGTCAGAGCAGCAGTGACAGGGTTTAGCTCTGTAGCTCCAGCCCTTGCCCATGCCACCTTTCTCAATTCTCTCACTTTTCCAAGTATGAAGAAAAACTGTTTCTTGAAGACCTCAGTGGATCTGACCAGGAAATAAATGTTATTTAACCTGAAGATGGCAGGACATAAGAGCTAGAGAAGCTGAACAGATAATCCAGAACATTGTCAGCACATTGTCAGAACATTGTCAGCACATTCCCCTCTACTGAGTCATGGTGAGACTGCATCTGGAGTGCTGGGCTCTACAGTACAAGACACAGAGCTCCTGAAGTGAGTCCAGCGAAAGGCTACAAAGATGATTAGGAAACCTGTATCACTGATACCTGCTTAAAAATTTAATATGGCATTGAAGATGTCATCCACAATATTTGACCAGGATGGTAAAAAGAAAATGTAAGTGGCAACAAACATGAATCTGCTATGTTTAGAGAGAGAGTACCACCACAGATCACACAGCTCTGCCCTGTTTTCTCCCTCTCTCTTTGCCTCATTTGGACCTAACTAGAAAGTTCAAGAGTTGCCAAACTCTCAGCTCCCACAAACTAAGCTGCTAATACCATACATTAGTTTCTGTTCACCCCCTGTAGCTTGGCTTTAGCATGCTGCAAATCATGGGCTCACTACTTTCCTCTAGAAGCCCAAACCGCAGTTCAGGGAGGCAAAGGAATTATCAGCTATGCAGGACTATGGTTGTCCAATCCCTCAACATAAGAACCTACTCTCAGTCATTTCTCAGTTTGCCAAGCTATGAAAACACAACTTGGCAGGTTCTACAGTTTTCTGTGAGGAAATTTTAGTATTTTCCTCCTTTGGAACATGAACTTGAAATTAGAAGATGCACAGCACGGGTACCCAGGACACATCTTGTAGGCCAAGTTCTTGCATTAGAAAAAACTTCTTGGTGAATATTACAATATAATGCTATTAATGCTCAGTAGATGCACTCTAGGGTAGAACTTTCAGACTTGCCCCTGGCAAAATTAGTTATTTAATATCTTCTTAACCAGAGAGAAAAATTAAGATGGCATTTCATACAGACTGTTGCCAAAAGTTACTCCTTGTAGGCTTGACCATAAATCCCCATCTCCCTCCCCTGCAAAGGATCTGGCAGTTACAAGGCTGCCATAAACTAATTAACCTTTGGATCCTATTAAATGCAACATCAAATCGCACCATAAAATTTGAAGTCAAATACTTAGGATGCTCATTTGGTACAGTGAGGATTGAGGCCCAACCCTTTCTCTAAACCATGTAAGATTTCAGTGCTTTGTATGAGATTCATTACAATGCAATTTGCTTTCTCGAGGTGTACAGCTTATATCTGTCTCTCACTACTTCAGGTAAGCAAATCTGCTTGTCTCTCATTTCTGCTGAAATATTTTATAAATTTTATAAATTATTGCCTTTGCAATAATGCTAAATGGGAATGTTTTTGAAATTTCAAACAAATTTAATGGAACAACAATCTTGCTTCCCACCTAGTTGTCTGCAATATTTATGACAGATACATATAGAAACATATGAGAAACATATGAGAAACAACTGACAATGCCAGTCAGACAATGAAAAAGAACAGAGCCTAGGATGAAAGTAGTTGGGAGAGCATCTTCGTTTTGTGTATCTTGCTCTTGGTAGTCAACTGCCAAAACTCACCATCAACTTCCTGCATCTTCACACCCCAACTCCAAGGTGCCCAAAAATTTGGTACTACCATGTGTTTAACCACATTTTTCAGACCCTTATTTCAAAGGGAGAGGTCTGTGTTACCAAATTAGAGAGCAGAGTTTAATTGTATTTGTCCTGTCAACTTTGTCACTCAAGTAGCTTCTGTACAAGACTGGAAACACATACAGACATCTACCTTGTGTTTTTCCTGGCAGTGTATTGGAACGCTTCAGTGAAGAGATCAGAGAACCTTAGACTCATAAAATGGCTTGAGTTGGAAGGGACCTTAAAGATCGACTAGTTCCTATCCCCTGACATGGGCAGGGATATCTTTCACTAGACCAGGCCGCACAAAGACCCACTCAACCTGGCCTTGCACACCCCCACAGATGAGGCATCCACAATTTCTCTGGGCAACCTGTTCCAGTGCCTCACCAACCTCACAGTAAAGAATTTCTTTCTAATTTCCAACTTAAACCTACCCTCTTTCTCTCCAGGTGGGGTCTCATCCAAGCAGAGTAGAAGGGGCAGAATTACCTCCCTCAACCTGCTGCCCACACTTCTTTTGATGCAACCCAGGATACAAATGGCTTTCTGGGCTGCAAGTGCCCATTGCCAGGTCATGTCCAGTCTCTCATACACCAGCACTTCGAAGTCCTTCTTGGCAGGGCTGCTCTCAATCTCTTTGTCCTCAGCCTGTATTGATACCAAGAGTTGCCCCAACTCAGGTGTAGCAATTTGCACTTGGTCCTGTTAAAATTCTTGAGGTTCCCATGGGCCCACTTCTCAAATTTGTCCAGGTCCCTCTGTGTAGCAGTCTATAATAGAAATGTGGCTGTTTATGATAGGGTAGCTTAACCAAACATGTTTAGTTATTGGCAGGCTTGTAGATGATGGAGACAACAGAAAAGGAAAAACCATATATGGACAGAAGTCTCAATCTTGGACAGGAGGATGGAAGCAGACCTTATAAGGGCACTGTGTGAACACAGCCTGAGCAGGGATCTGACTGGAGCAGAAGGTGGGTGAACAGCTTCTGGACTGTTAACCCTCTGATGATTGGTTAGAACCTGACCCTAAAAGAACCTATAGCTAGAGCTACAGTTATCCAACAGGAATAAACACTTACAAAAATAAACCACTTCGTAGCATAAAAATAATGCTGTTATCACAATAAAATGATTTTCTTCCGCAAGACAAGAAGGTCCACATTTTTCTTGCCCGTCACACTTTCTGTGTTGGGGACCCCAGACCTGTACACAGCACTCCAGG
>WEIV01012559.1:75112-144577 GCA_013390005.1 Calyptomena viridis
TGTCAACTGCACCACTCAGCTTGGTGTCATCTGCAAATTTGCTGCGGGTGCATTCAATCCCTTCATCTATGTAATTAATGAAGATATTAAATCAGAGATCCCTAAGGGACACTGCTTGTCACTGACGTCCATCAGAACTCTGAGCTATTAACCACTACACTCTGGATACAACCGTCCTTATCCACCTAACTGTCCACCCACCCAATCCACCTCCCTCCAATTTAGAGAGAAGGATGTTAGGGGGGATCATGTCAAAGGCTTTGCAGAAGTCCAGATAAATGACATCTCTAGTCTTTCTTTCATCCACTGATGTAATCACTCTATCATAGAAGGCCACTGGTTTGCTCAAGCAGGACTTGATTTGGGACACCCAGCACAGCTTCACCAAGGGCACCTCNGGCCCCCTCGCTCTTCACCACACACCTTAGCAGAGCATCTAGGAGGGTCTGTTCCATGATCTTCCCAGGCAGAGAAGTGAGAATGAGAGGTCAGTACTTTCCAGGGGCCTCCTTTCTATCCCTTTATAAAGAGGGATACAATGTTTCCTTTTTCAGTCACCTGGGACTTCACCTGACTGCCATGGCTTTTTAAATATCATGGAGAGTGGCTTGGCAACACATCAGTCAGTTCCCTCAGGACTCTGGGATGCACCTCCTCAGTTCCCATAAACAGGCACATTCAGGTTCCTCAGGTGGTCAAAAACCTGATCTTTACTTACAGTAGAGAAGCCCTTTGCTTGCCCAGTCCCCATCTTGCAGAATATCCATTCTGGAAGTGCAACAAAAGAGGCTGCCACTGACGACTGAGGCAAAAAAGTTGTTGAGAACCTCGGTCTCCTCATTCACTGTTATCAGTTCACTAGTGTTGTTTATTGGGGAGGGGTGGGGGAAGGGTACACCTTTGACCTTCTTTTTCTGGTTAATATACCTGTAGACCACCTTCTTGTTATTCTTTGTGCCCCCTGGCAGTTTCAGTTCCAGCTTCGCCTTGGTCTTCCTCACTCCATCCCTACACAACACAACACAATTCATCTCTTCCCAGGTTACTTGTCTTTCTCCACTGTCTGTGCATTTGCTTCTTTCCCTTTAGTTTAACCTGCAGTTCTCTACTCAACCCATGCCAGTCTGTTGCCCAGTTTCTTGCTCCTGGGGATTGCTAGTTCTTGCACCCTATGGAAGAATTCCTTAAAGATCGGCCAGTTTTGTTCCACTCCCTAGTCCCTGAGGGCAGTCTCCCAGGGATGCCACTGACTATCTCCCTGAAGAGCTGGAAGTTTGCTTTCCTTAAGGTCAGGTCCTAACTTTATTCCTTACCTGACCCATACTCCTCAGAACTGCAAACTCCACCAATGCCTGATCACTGCAGCACTAACAGCATGGGAAAAGAAAACCTCTTCATTAAAATCACTTAGCTGCCAGTTCAGGCCCCAGAATTCTTTCCTCTACTATTACTATCACTATTTCATTATTATTAATAATACAATTCCTATTAAGGGAGAAACTGTCATTCACTTAGTTTAAAAAAAAAATTACAAAAAAGGGCAGGGAGTATTTAAAATGCTGCTGCAACAGTAAATATCACCTCTGGCGTATCTGTCCTGGAAGAACAGAGCACGATTTGGAACACCTAATTGAAATGTGCTACAGGAGATAAGGCTGGCTGCAGAAACTGACATTTAAAAGCGGGAGACACCAACAAGACATGAAATATCACTGTTGCTGCCTCAAAGCAGAAAGCCACTTTCACAGAACTGAAGCTTTCTCCTCCTCACCCCTTCCCCCTCCTCAGCTGACAGACACAGCAAGCAATTAACCCCTTCCCTGACGTCACCAGTAATACCACCCCCACAAAAGTATTAGAATCGCTACAATTTTGTGTAGACGTTCCCTCCTGAAAATCATGCAGTCCTGCGTGAAGCAGCATGTCTTCCCTCTTTACATTCCCTCTGTGCAAAAACTTCTTTCTTCCCTGACATGTCAACATGTCAAATTCCAGTACATGAGATGCTGGAAATCAGGCTCTCATCCTGCCTAACCCTGTATGGAGGAGAATCAAGGGACAGTGCCAGAATATCAGAGCTGAGAAAGAACCTTGGCACACAAGTGATATTATGAAATGTTCAGCTGCTCAGGCTGCTGCTCCCTTATTCAGAAGGAGCTGTGGTGCCTTTGAGTCGTCTGATCTGGTGTTGTGGGCAAGCAACAAGAGACAAAAGTCCAGCAGATTCCATAAATGTACACTTTGCACCAACCACACTTCAAGCAAGGACTTAATTAGAAAGTTAAAAGAGCACCAATTAGTTTTTTCAACTACATATTTTTTTCTATGCTAGGATAGCAGGGCAAAGATTGGGATACATATCAGAGCCAAGCACCTTGTGCTGCTCAGTGAAACATCCCAGTATTGTTGAAAGAACAGACCTGGCTAAAAAGCTGGTTTTAAACTACTAGTCAGAAAATATGTTGTGAAGTTTCTGAGCCATCAGACTGTTCATGGTAATAGACTGACCACCAGTCTTGAGCAAAATGGGAAATTGTAGCCCAAGACAAGTTAAGATATTTTTAGATTTAAGATTTAGATTTTTCATTTCAGGTTATCAACCAACACTTTCTCTCATATAGCTCCAGTTGGTATCTCCTTGCTTTTATACTCCCTGAAACAGTATGGGCCAAAGAAAGAGTTTCTGTTTTGTTGAACAATACACTGTGTGGAAAGGTCCACAGGTTAACCAGAGAGACTCAGCAGACCTGATTTCCTGAAGCTATTCTAGTCATTCCTGAGCAGGCACAGGGGCACTGGAAGGTTCTGATTTACCTTATAATTAGGAACTTGTGATCATATATGTATACACCGGGATCCTTTGATTTATAATAGCAAACAAGTGAACATTTTGTTTTCTTGGATCTCAGAGACATGGGTCACAAGTTTCCATTAGAAGCTGCCATTCAAAGCAGGTGGCCAGCTTATCTGTATGAAGCCCAGCCCTTCCAGAATCCCTGCTCTTCTGCTGCCCTCCTTCACACCACAAACTGAAGTACTCCTGGAACTAAAAAAAACCCAACCAAACTACCAAACAACCAAACAAAAAAATCAGCCTGTCCTCTGTGGTTCACAGCATTTGGATATGTTGCCAGCACACAACAGGCTACTTGAAAATCAGGAAAGCAGGCTGAGGGCAAGGGTGCTTCACATGTCACAGTGTAATATTATGATGTTTGAGATTCCTTTTAGAAGATATCTTGCCAACACTCCAAAAAAAAAGCAACTACACTAAGCAGAGGTTAGCACCATTATGGGGTTGAACCACATTGTTAGTTGAGGACAAAGTGGTAGGACTGGCTTTCTAGTCTCTCCTACTGAAAGGCTAAGCATCAAGAAAAAAAATCAACAGATCTGAGATGGACATGGCATTAAGTCTCTTCTGGCATGAGATGACCTTTCAGACAAACACATTGGAAATACTGATAGGCACTGAACACAAATGCAATTACATGGTGCTGCCAGTCAGAACAAATACACTGTATTGCAGCCACCATGGCAGGTGAAGCAGAACAGACTCAGCCCAGGATGCCAGGCCTTAACCAGCAGCTTCTGAGCTCCTATTGCTGTCCTGGCTTTTCTTCCACTCCAGATGACTTGGTGCAAGTTTTCTGATACTCTGTGGACATTCCTGTCCTCATCTTTAAGCTGGGCTTTTTTATTGTTGGATATCTTTTTTGCTCTGGGTTTGCTTTTGCATGCTGAGCTGTGCCTATTAGCATGTTATCACACTAACTAGGGCTCAAGAATGCCTTAGCTCCTTACTGGGGATGGAGAGGATTTGTTTACGGACCAAGGGTCATGAAACATATGCCCAGTTCTTGCCTTCTTCTACCCTCTTCAGTACATAGCCATCATTGTGGTGTCTGACATCCAGACATTTGGCCTGGGCCTAAATGTAATCCCAGGTACAACCTGCCTTTCACCAGAAGGCAGAGAGCAGCAGCACATAAAACAACACGAGGACACCAGGTGCCCAAGGTGCTTTCCTATATCTCCAGTCACGTGGAGCTCCTAAGTAAACATCAGCTCATGCAGTCCTGTCTGCCAAACGCGGCAGGTTTTTATTCTTCCTCCCTCAGCAGCCTCCTTCCCCATATCCTCCTGTCTATAGGAAGATTTGCAAGTGAAGTTTTGGCCATTCACTATGTCTTATTCCTCCACAACTCAAACGTCTTTGTGAAGTCTGTGGCCAAACAGCGTCCTCCTCCTCCTGCCCTTAGCCTCTACCTTTCCCATCTCACAAGCACCTTTGTCTCCTGCATTTTAATCTTAGCATGTCTGTCAGTGAGCCAAAGCTCGCTGAAGGTAGTGAAGAGTTGAGATCAGTTCAAAAAATTCAGAGATTCTTTAAAGGAAGAGAGTCACACAATGTGCTCAATAGAGCATACCACTGTCCCAAAGGATGTCTGACCAGTAGTTCATATAACCATGGCCTTCCTCTGAAGTCTGGGACTGGGTGCTAGGAAATGTGACTTCTATTCCTGGCTTGTCTAAAGACATACAATGACAGACAAGCCATTTAACCTCTCCCTGTTGGTTTTTCCTGCCTAAATAATACTGCACAAGATAAAGCGATCAGCTATAACTGTGACTTGGCTTTATCTAGAGGACAGTTAGAGGTTCACAGAGGCAGTGGGCAGAGGAGACTAGTCCTTAGCCTTATTGCTGGAGATAATACAATGATTCATGTATCAGTCAGCTCACCATTGGACAGCCCCTCCCTAAGTCAAAGTCTTTACAGTGCTCCGAACAGCTGCAGATGGAGAACAACTAATAACTCTACTATGGGCCATTGTACAGTTTTCTAATCCCACACCCTGCCAATACATCTTTCTTAGGTCCATAAGGGTCTAATGAACACTGTCAAACTGAGCTGTACTAGCTGAGCTACTAGCAGTGCAGCTGGACAAACCAGACCAAATGGCTTCCAGGAATGAGCATCCTGGCCATCAGGGGACAAGGTCTCCAGCTAAAGTTAGAAACTTCAGAGGAGCCCTGAGGTCCAAGCCTGCCCCTGGGTAACATCATACAACAAGAGCCAGAACTGCTAAGAAATGACAAGTTTCTTAGGAGCCTTTTCTGAAAGGCCAAAAGCTTGTGCAGCAGTGTGAACATGCATGTCATCACTTCCCTCTGGGAAGGCAGTGCTGCATTTTGTTGTTTTGTTTCAGGTTTTGCTGACTTCACTGCCTGGAATAATAAGCCAGATGGAAGCTCTGATTTTATAGGACGAGAGCAGCATGTGAAAGTTAACAGTGGAGACAAAGCGCTGTGGTAGTGAAGGGAGATGACGGGATGATGTTCAAAAAAGGACCGTAGGCCGAATAGGAGGAAGAGTTGCCCTGACCTGTGATACAGGAGAATGGGGAGCATATAATGAAGATATCCAAGCACAATACAAGAAATAGCACAATAAAATGAAGAAAAATCCCTCTCTGGAAGGACAGAACCTTTCAAATTCAAGCACTTATGATCTGCTTAACAGAAAGAATCATTTCACATCCATTCAAGCAGCTTCACCTCTCTCCAAGGCTGAGCACAGGTTCACTCATGAGGTAGCTCAGGCTGAGTCTGGCTGCCCAGGCCAGCACCCACAGCAGGCCCCAGCAGGAATGTAAGGAAGGAATTTTCAGGTCTCTCCTCTAAAATTAGCATTCCATGATCTTCTTAACAATAAGAAAAAGGTAGATGAATCTCTAATACTTTTTCATAATGCATGGAGTACAAGTGGTGACTAAAAGCCCATCCCTTTCAATCAGCAGTATACCCACAAAAATTCTTTGCAGTTTTAATCAAAAAGATCAGACCATGTGCCAGTTAGGTCTATGCAATTATTCTATTTGCACTTTATAGAGAGAGTATTATAAAGTAATAGTACAGAGGAACAGGCATAGTACAAATGTTTTTAAAGACTGAGTGCCCAAACTCAGAAATCTAAACAATTTCCAAAGGTCATCAATAAGCAAAGCTCCAGATGCTCCTATACACTGAAAATGCAGCTATCATCATGACTGCCGACTTACAAAACAGCAACTCCTGCTAACATCATCTAACTCGCTCCCGCTTCCTTGAAAAATATTAACTGGAGTGTCTACAGGACACTTAACTTCAAAGCGGCTGAGATAGTACATAGGACTCGTTTAGTCTATGTAAGAGGGAGGAAAGAAGTTACTTTTCAATTAAATGATAAGACATACATTGCAAGGAATCGAGTCTTTTCCTTAAATTATAGTCCTAATTCAGTCATTACACGTAATTATTAAATTTGCACAAAATGATTAGATAAGCTTTACTTACAAAAGAGAAATAAATGAAACTGCCAATGTTAGCACATTTATTTAAAGACCAAAAGTCTTCCTTGGTGTGCAAGCGTGTTTGTGGGTGCATCTGCACAAATATCCATTTCAGATGGCTACATTTATCAATACACTGAATAGCTAATGGAAGATGCCATCTATATTTACCCAAGAGTTTTTCAGGATGCTATTCACAAGGACCATCTTGAGTGATACAGTATATATATATATGTATTTGTGTTTAATTGAAAAAAAACCACAAAACAAAACACAACAAACAGAATTTAGCAGAATTTAGAGCAGTAATTAAGTTATTTTCAGTAGTCAAGATTGGCAATACTGCAAACAATGTAATATCACAAAAAAAATGCTCTGGATAGAACAGACTACATGGAAATTTCCAGAAGTGATCAAAGCTTTTACCTATCAGTAAAAATAGGCTGTAAAAACAACTTCTTTTATGAACTCAGCCACTAGGTCATATGCAGTAACATATATATTCCCCTTATTGGAAATTATTTGCTTCACTAGTGGTAACAACTGTCACATTTAAAGGGTGTAACCTTAAGCATATTGGGAATTTTATTTCTCAATTATCAGGAAAAATAAATCTACTTCAAAATTCAGTTTTTCCTCCTCTACCTCTACTCCACTCAGTATGATGTACTTATATGTGAAATATTATGTACCTTACCAAGATTTTATAAAAGAAATAAAAAGATAAAGAAGGATGCTTGCTGTGCAGAACAGTAAGCTTTCTAGGTCTTACAAAACCAGACTCCTACATATTCACTAGTACACTTGTCATAAACATTTATAACTAGACAGAGAGGGGCTCCTAGATATTCCTACAGATCTCAAAACAAACATTAAACTCTGCATAGCCTTCCTGTAAACCAATGGTTATTCCTGTTTTCAGAGAAGCACAGACAGTTGAAGTGACAGAAGCTGTACAACAGTGGCAGCTGTGTTGAGAACAGACAGCACTGGAAGACTGACAGCTATTGTGGCTGGAAGCAGGGTTGTCTGGTCATCAGGGTGACTGGTGACCAGTCTGGCATTTAGAATCCCCAACACCAACATGCACCAAATTAAGCAAGGTGTTCATCAGCTGCAAAACTGCAGAGGTTGCTGAAAACTCAGTTGTTTTTTCAGCAAGGCCACTTAACTGGAATGGGTAACACACCAAGGGCTCACCACAATTAATTGACACATTAATTGACAAACCATTCCCCCTGGCATGCTTGATGCTAGATGCTGACAGTCCTTGAGGACTCCTTGGTTGCCCACTAGCCATCGAAATATCCTGCTGCAGCTCACAAGCTGTCCTGGGGGCATGAACACTTAGCAGGAGGATTCAGCAGAGAATCTGCTTGTGTAACTTAACTGTTTCAGCCTGTCTGTCACCAAATATCACACTTAACCCAGGACTTCTGCAGAGGGAAAGCAGCAGGCTCCATTTGGAGGTCTGGGAAGGCAAAATGGAGGTTCTACAGAAGCTAGAGACCGAGGGAGAATATTAAACACTTCATGCCTAATCGAGCATCTCTCCAAATTAGCCTGACTGCCTTATTTGCTCTATTCAGACAGAACAAAGAGCTGAAATGTTACAAAGCATCTGCAGCACTTTAGCCCAACAGGCACCCTCCCCCTCCCACCATGCTAGGACAGAGCTCTAATACACATGCAGAAAGTAAACGTGGGCAGAATGGGGTATGAGAACCTCTCTATTAATCTTCCACCACATGGTGCTGGTAACATCCCTCACCACGTGTCCATTTCCAGCAGAACCACTTCCACCTAAACCGTTTCCAGTGGCTATGATCCCTTATATTACAAGGCTTTTAATTCAAAAAACAAGGCTTCCCTTTTTAACCAAAAACTAGTAAAGAGTAATCCCACCAGATAAACCACCTCTAATTACTGTAAGACACACAATCCTCATTTTCAAATCAAAATGGGAATAAATGTGTTAAATGCACAGGGGTGGTTTGACTCAATTCAATGATAAGCTGTAAAAATCTATAGCTCATGACATATAGAGAGGGTCAGAAGCTGGAATGATCTCATAGGCCCTTTGCAGTTCTAAATTAGCAGTTTTATGAGACTTTTTTTGTCTGACACTTCACCTTTCCAATCTACATCCACACTCCTCACCCCACCTAGTAAACATATTCCTGTGCCCAAACCAAACCATGGAAACCACTGATTGAAAAGAATGCATGAACAGCACTTACTTCCCTGCTCATTGCTGTGCCTGTTCCTCCCAGACCCAGCTGGATCACCAAAACACAAGCACTGGGACTTTGGGTATCCAGTACAAGCTGAAGCTAGAGTTCTCAACAGAGAACCATTTCTGCAAACAGGGCAAGAAAGTGTAATGAGTGCAGAGCAAGCACTGTTTAATTACGAAAGTATGAGCTATTGTAGCTTCTTCAACACCCCGATCACTCCACAAGTGCCCTGCAGAGTAGCCAGGCTTGTGGCAGCCATCCTCTCACCTGCAGAATGTTTTGCAATGAGAAAGGAGAAACTCTTCTGTTTCTTTTTGTGCGTGTTTCTACCAGGTGCATGTGGTAGAAAGGCCCAAGGTAAAAAGGAAAGATTCCTTTGGAATATCAGATGGAATTTGGGAAGGTAATGGTAATTCTCAAATCAGAGCAGCCTTTCTCCCACCTAAATAACACCTAGAAAACAGGCCTCTGTTATCCACTTGATACCAAAAGTCATGAATTTCAGCAGCAAGATAAAAATAGCACTGGCATCAGTGATCAATTTATAAAAGGATGTCTCCCTCAATTTTTGGTTCACTTGAGATCTAAAGAAATCCATTTAAGAAAAGCCTGCTGATAAGCTCACAAAGAGACACACAGACGATAAGCCAAGATGTGATTGATGTATTTCTCCATTACCTGCACCATGGCTTCTTCACCACACCAACATGCTCCAAACTTCTCTTTCCTTTCAGCCCATCACCTTCCCTGTGCTTCCTTGGAAACCCTTTTGTTTTAACTTGATTGAACTACATAATCCCCACTCCTACTGTAAAAAGAAAAACAGGAAGGACAACAAATGTCTGCCTAGTTTAGAAAGCTAATGTTGATTTAGTTGACATCGGGTGCATAAGGCAGACCCGTTTGTTTACATCCTGTACTCTGCTTATTACCCACCATAACAGCATCCCACATTACTGCCTGGACTGGAACAGCCTCGAAATCTCTACAGTGTATCAACCCTTTCTCTTAAGAGTTGCCACATGCTTTCTGTAATTGTGTTAGATTAAGAATGTAAAAGTGACACTTATCTGTTCACAGCTTTTGTTCAGTCACTTGAAAAACAGCTGATGTGTAAGAGCTGCCATGGTTTACTTGCAACAAAAGCATTTTTAGTTTTCCTCTTAAAAAAATAAAAGAACTATCTAACATAAAACAATCTTAGAAAAGTACACATTTTGAAAGATAAAGTTTAGGTGCATGCTGTTGATGGATTCAGAAAGACTCTTTCAAAATCATGTTTGGAAACATGATTATTGAAGGAACTGTGGCAAGAGGTTTTCTGATGAAAACTCTCCAAGCCACCAGACACCAACGTCTCAACTATTTGGATTTGCATTAACAGTTGGCTGTCTTCTCAGAGGAATAAGTTGAGGGCTAGAATGACTTGGTTTTGAGTGGTTATTCATACAAAATCAATATTTCAATTTTAGAAATAGATAGGAATGATGACCATATGACCTAAGCCATGTTTTCTAGAAGTAAAGGCTTTGATGGTTTCACATCATGAAGTATGTGCTAAGGAGGACTCTCAATCTCATCTCAAGTTAATCTAAGGTATATGGGAATAATTTCCAAAGAATCTTAGTTTGAAATAACATCCAGCGTTAAATCTTGGGAAATCTGATCTAATATAAAGTAGTAAATGGTTGTTGTTGTCACACTATGAAATTTTGCATCTGTAAGATTGCTCTGTAATCTTAGTAGACAGAATAACACCCAGGAAAAAATAACAATCTCGTTCTCTCTTGTTTGTCTACTGATAACCCACGTCTGAAGTTCTTCTAGGCTCTTCCTCACCTTCTCGTAAGGCAAGAGAGAGTGATAAAGTATAGCTGAACATATTTCCAAGAAAAGAAAATTCTGTAATAGTTTTGAATCCTCTGTTATTCACATCAACTTATCCCCTCAGCAGTAAGACAGCATTCAGCTCCCACTGATCTGATTTGTAGTCCTCCCCCATTCATAATGGGTAGCTCTTTGCTGTTTGAATAAAAAATCTACTAAAACTGATTTATCCTGTCTGCCTTCTGTTTGGTTAGTTACGGTGCCATTAGGTTTTTTACAAGAAATACCTCAAACTGCTTCTATAATTTAAACATGCACATGGCTGTCAAAAGAGACTGTGTCATCAAACTTATCAATACTGTGAGTCTCAGTAGCTTTTGCAAGAACCAAATCATATAGCAGGTCATGAAGACTAGTTCAGATTTCTCACAGGACTCATGATATCACTTGACACAGACCTATAAATCAGTTTGAGCAGTCTCTGTATTTTCAAAGCTGTAAGACAGATAAGGAAGAGTGACCGACTTCACAAGGCAGAAACAAATAGCCCTTCTTTAGCTTAACAGCCTTCCTACATACTCTTGCCCCAGAGTACCCAGCCCTAATACCAGTATTCTGAGTTGAATCCTCCCTCAAAGTGTCCTGCATAGTCAGCCTTCAAGCTTCCACCACTGCCATGTGCACACACACCCATGTGCTAAGCAGCTCTGCAAATAGCAGAGTTAATTCCCATATATCTGCCACAGGTTCAGTCCCGGGACCAGTTCTTCAGCTTCCATGCCTAACTTCTATACCACAACCTCTGTTCATGGGTTTCTCCTGCTCCTGACAGTTATATCACATGCCAGAAGCAACCAAGATTTTAACAATTTAATAATTTTAATAATGTTCATGTTTTGCCTCCCATTTTTGCATCTTGTGAAGAATCCCTCAGACAGTGGCACCACACAGGGCTGTATGAGAAAGGTGCCCTTTCCTTTCCTCAGTAAAGGCTTCAAGAAAAGCAAATAAAAAAGAGAAGAGGTTCTCCTAGTATCACATAGCCCAGACCCTCCTGTGCTGAAGATGGAAGTTAATACATGACCTTCTCCCTCTAACACTTAGCTAGAGGCTAGCAGGGTGTTGGACAGAAATTATCACAGAATGTGTAAAAAAGTCAGTCTGCCTTGTTTTTATATTCTCTCACAGACATCCACTTTTGGATGCTATTGGAGAACGGATACTTCATCTGAGCCATTATGGCAACCCATGTTAATCTCATGATTGGCAGTTGCCATTAACTTTTCTCCTCTTTGAGAAAGTCTGATGGAATTCCTCAACTGATGCAGGAAGCACAAATGGGAGTACTGCAACTCTCCTTGTCCTGACCTGGGGCAGTGACTGAAACACTGATCCTCACTTTCACAGTAAACTGTGACAGGAACACCACACCACCAGGTCTATAAGAGCCTGAGGCTGAAAATAGACGATGACTTCTGTATTGCAGGAAAATCCAGCAAGCAACTGGGAACTCTATGAGCATCTTCAGTTCCAATTGGTCCAGTGTGGGGCACTGTACTATGTGTCATGTTGAAAGAAACACAATGCTCCAGTATCTGGGCAGGCAGTTCTTCCTCATTTCCCTCATCTCAAGGCAACAGAGATCTTTGCTATTAATAGAGATAGGAAGCAGAGAGCTGGAGCATTTTAAGATGGGTGGTCTTGTTTGAGCAATTCTCATTAAGCTGTATAAATACTCAGTCTGGCCAACCACTGCTTTCATGGCTTTACCAGCTGGTCACAAAAACCAACATACAAAAGCAAACCAAAGGAAGTTCTTTCCTGTCTGTGCAGGAATGTAAACTTATGGATAACCCACAAATGCATGACATTGCACCTCTCTAAGTCTCCTGTCATAAGCATATGTACATGTGCTGACAAATACATTCTTCCACAAACAGCTGCACGTTCACATGAACTTATCCTAAAATCACTGATCCACATATTGACAGGTTTACTCTCACATTTGCACAAAATTTCCTTTGCACGTAATATCACAAACTCCAGCTCACCAATTTACACAAGCAGTGATGTAGATATGCCCTCAAACACTGATTCTGCCAATTCCCTTCTCTTTTTCCTCAATCAAACAGGCAGAGGCACAGTTACAGGCATATACAACTGCCACATGCATCCCTGAAGACCCTTCTGAGCTATATCCACTGTGCAAATTCAGCTACTCTGTATGTCCTGAAATGAACTAAAAGGCAATGCCAAACCCTGAGAAAGCAATGCGCATAGCTGTTAAAAAGATATTCAAATATATGTAATCTCTTATAATCATAGTCATTCCTAGTTAAATCAGAAAAGACAGAAATTTGCAGAAGAACCAATGCTAAATAGGAACCTTGTTAAAACAGTGATGACAACAGACTGGCTTGGAGGAGAGCTCTTGGGTTGGAAGGAATCTGTAAGAATATTGCTCAGGATTCAGCTTTAGACCACATCTCACTTAATACTCACATTAATCTGACTAGGCACAGGACAGGAATATGCTAAACAAAGTTACTGATGTTCAGGTAGGAGGTTCTGTTAATACAAAGGAGGACCAGAATATCACAAGGATCGTCTTTGGGACTGGAAAGACAGTGATGGTATGCAATGTAATACTGCGCTTGTTTTTGACAATGAAATGCCATAGCCACATGCCTCTTATATATCCTATCAGCAGCAATGACCACTCTCCAAACAAGCCTGGCAGGCTACATCCCCTCTGCAACCACTGTTCTCTAGACACTAAAGTGCTCCCTGGTCATAAGCAACAATACCTTAAAAGATACTGGAGCATCTCCAGGCTTTCCAACATGCTAAAATTGGCGGTTTCTGTGAAAACTTTACCCTGAAACCTCTAGCTTTGTCTTGCCTTCATAGCTGAAAACATAACTATGCTGAAAACATAACTATGATGAAGAAGAAATAAAAGCCAAGCAAGTTTCCCTTTACACAGAGGTCACATGAATGTACCACAGTGAAGCTGGATTACATTAAAAATGGAGAAGCCCAGGATAGTTCTCCAGTTATGCTGGATGATACCCAAATCCTCACAAGTCCCAAATCCACCACCTTGTTTCCACACTGTCCCTGCACATCAGGATTCTGGAGCCCATTGTCTTTGACCAGGTGACAAGGTGTCAACCACAGAGCAGGTAAAGTGACAGGGGCCTGCTGAGTGAACTAGAGAGCCTGGTAACACAAAGGGACAGAAGGACCATGGGAGCTCAGCACTGCAGGCTGTTTGGAAGGTCTTGGGGATGGGAAGCCCATGGAGACCCACAGCAACAGTCCGTCAAGGAACCATCCCAGCCCAAACAGCTCTGGCATAGCATCGAGGAGACAACCCAGCAAGAAAAAAAAGGCACTGGGACAGAAACAGACCCCTTTCTTGCTCTGACCACCCACAGTGATACTTTAGTCAGAAATCTCTGTTCAACAGATGATTTGTCAAATAGCAGCTCTGAATAATTTCTCTGGTATCTGGCCTGTATTTATTTTTGCCCACACTGGACTTCGTCATTAGCACGTCCTTTTTTGCTCCTGTGTCTCATTCCTCTGGCCTGTGTCTGAGGACCTTCCTATCATACTTCTGTGAGCCACCCACAGGCAAAGGTGTACTCCTGCTTCTCTAAGTAGCACTCTGCTCATCTTCCATTCAGTCCTGTATCAAAGTGGTTCTGACCAGCATTAGAATTCAAAAATAGCAGAATGGCGAGAGGCATCCCTATAACCACAGAAACAGTCCTCGTTTCATATCCTAACAGAGGGCCTAAGAGAAATTAATCTGAAGAAGAGGGTAGGTGAAAGACAAGAATCCATGGGTGTTCCATTTGATTACACTTTAGAGACAAAGTTATTTTTTTACTTCCCCTCTTTCTCAAATACATAAAAAAGCAAAAAGGATAATCTGGAGCTGGGTGCTCTTTGAAAACCAAAGGAGCTGCAAAAGAAATTAAAATTAGTTAAATATTTATACAGTGCAGGTCTAATTAAATTAATAGGCCTACAGATGTGCTGGGGAGATCAGCAACCTACCTCCTTCCCCTTAACCCTCTTATTCTCTTATTACCGTAAATTTAGGTAAACACCGACACAACTGAAGCTTCAAATAAAAAGGAAAATCAAGGGAAAAAAACCCAAAACAAATGGGACTAATAATACCTTGCAGGGAAAAGAAAAGTTGAGCCATCTTTCCCAGCATGGGTGTCATGAGGTAAATATTTGAGAACAGCATCCATTTTTCCATATAAAACCCCTCAAGTTCCTACTCTCCCTGGGAGTTCCGCCTGGATCACACCACAGACCTCTGTGCTATACAAGAGGGTAGAGAAGGTATTTTCCATTTCCATCATCCTCAATAAAAAGAATCAAAGTGCATGAAGGATATGAAAGACAAGACGAAGACTTTGAGGACGAGTAATAAGAATATTGGGGGAATAAGATTCAGAGTCAAGAACAAAGTTCAGTATTTCCACTGTCCATATATATCAGGAAAATAAAGATAGCCTTTTTATCAGCTTCAAACTAAACTAGCTACATTCCAATTCCCACAAAGCATAACTAGCACTGGTTACCAAAGCCTTCTTGCACTGCCCATCAGACCTAGGAGGTCCTGAACACCATGTACTACCATGTACACCATGTGAGAAATAGCAAACAGCACAGTCATTGATAAAAAGAGAGGGAGCAAAAAAAGGAAGGGATCCAAGAGAAAATAGAATAAGAAAACCCCTCAAGCATAATTTGAAGAAAGCAGAAAAGTCAGAAAAACAGAAACATCTGGAGATAGAGTGGATTCCTGTATCTCACACTCTTTACAACAGGACACCTGGGGGAGACTGCTTTCTGCCTTGCTCATAAAGGCTCCCAGTCCATCTCTTTGCTGACCTCTCCCCTTTTTTGCTTTGACTGCTTCTTTTCAACACAGATCTTGTTTTCCTTCTTGTCATCATTGTGGGCTTTTTTCCCCTTTCTCCCTCAGAGCAGCTGTCACATTTACTCAGGTCTCATGAACTGCTGTGCTGCGGGTGTGTGTGATTAATTATACCGTTATCCTTCATTAAGTCAGGGGATTGGCACTCCGGCAGAGAGGCAGCGGGACCAGAAGGAGAAGCTATTGAGAGCCAGCAGGATCTGAGTCCTGCAGTTTGTGTGTATGTTGGGCATGTGAGGCTTTTGTCCTCAAAAATAGCAATATCTGAGTGCGTTTTGTATTCTTTGACAAACCACAAAGCTCCTGTCTCACTACATGCAAGGCTCAGTTAAAAGAACAAAAAAAACCCAAAACACAAACACAAGGTCCTGGAACATTTTACTACCCCAAGCAGCTTCCTGCTGTAAACCTGCTTGGTTTTGTGCAGTGTAGACTAAATAAGAGCAGTGTACTGACCATGGCTCTGGTCCTCATGCTGCTTTAGAGTGTTAAACTATTCCCAGAAGGTGCAGACTGCTTTCCTTCAGGATCACCAAATACAGTTAAAATGCTTCCATTCCATACTTCCCAGAAATAATGCCTGGTCTTTCAACAGCCTGGAGAAGAGGGCATTACAGGAGGCATAAGAGACTTCATTTTGTTTATTGCATGGAATTAGGCTCTCCCACACAAAGGTAGGGGACATGTTCTATAGTGCTCAAATATCAAAGAAAAAACTCTGTTTCTATTGAAATTGCACATATTCATTTCAGCTGTTTCTACCTGGCTTGATCTTAACCCATAACTGAGACAGAGTTTTAAACAATTTATTGGGTTATGATATAGGATATATAAAATTTATAAGATATTAAAATTGGAGCCTAAAATCTGCAGAATTCTGCTAACTCTTTACTCTGCAAAACTGAAAAGCATACAGTTCCTAAAAGTTACAACATGTCCCCATTTTCTTTAAAAGGGCTCACTAGAATTGTTGGAATTTCTCCTCAGAAACTCTCCAGCTCAAAACACAGAAATTCTGTTTTTGACATGATGATATTGTGTTTTACTGTCATTGATGACACCCTCTGAAAGAGAATTTGAATTTGGGAAATAAGGTCATTTGGCCATTCTAGTTACCCATGTGGTTAATAAACAGAGAAGCCTAAAACAAACCAACATTCTCTAAAGCTGTTATTCTTTAGTCATGACTGAAAAATAAATCAAATCCCAAATGATCCGTCACACTTACAGCTCATTCTTTGCAATTTCAAATCTCCAAAATTTGGTTTACCATAAATGTAAATTTTGCTATATTGCAGAAACAACTAGGAGTGTCACAGTGCCCATTGCCAGTGCTGCACCAAATCCAGGTGACTAAGGATAATAGCCAAATTATGTCTTTACTTCAGACTAGCCTCAAGGACCCCAGAATAAGCAGACTCCATTGACCCCATCTGGGCAAGCAGATACCAGATAGCTCTCTGGGGAAGGGACAAAAGTGACTCAACATGGGGCGCTTCAACAGATTGTTTGAGAGACAGAGAGATCAGATAAAAGTCCAATACAGCAGATGCTGTAAGAGGATTAGAGCAAGCGGATTGGAAGCCTTGAGAATACAAAGATCATCAAACTCACAATTCCTCTCAAACATAATCAGGAACATGTATCCCAACTTCCCCTCCCAACTAACAATACTCCATGTCCTTATTTGCTCTCTCCTTCCTTTTCTCTTTCTCAGTATCTCTCTCAATCATTTTATGTTCCCAAGAGAAGATTAATGTCATGTGATGGACCTGCATGAAGTCCAGTAGAAGAAGTTTCTATAAATGTGGCTTTCAGGCTAGAAGCAGCAGAAGAGACTATGGAGCTGGACAAGGAGATACCAAAAACCTCAGGTCCTGACAAAAGCTGATCTCAGGTGGGTGGCAAGAAGGAATGCCAGATGCCAGGGAGAATGCAGGTCCCAAATGGATGAGGCTAAGAACATAACTGTTTTTCCAAACATGCTACTATACAAAAAATTGCTGTTCACATGACAGCTTCACCTGTTTGTTACACTAGCTTCACCTCTCCTAAGTAACTTGGTGACAGCTTAAGAGCCCCCCAGCACCCAATGAATAACCTTCATCAAGTTACACAATACTGTTCTTTATTCTTCTATCTTAAGTCTGTCCAGTTTGAGCTGTAGTAAAAGCAATGATCCACAGGATTTTTCCAATTATCTTCTAAGTGAGTTTACAGCTCTTAAGTGTTGGGAAAAGACCACTATGTACTGAGCACCAGCACTAGGAAGCTATGAAATGTATCCACAAAGTATGCATGTTTGACATTTCCTTAACTTGTCAATATAAACTCACAGGTATCCCAAAATACAGCAAGAAACATCATGCTATTCATAGTACTGACCGCCTTCTGGAAAGCACAGAGTTTAAGTGAACAACTGTGTATATGCTATAGGCTGAAACACACAATCTTTTTCAAACAATTATGAATCAACTCATAACAAAGTTTTTCTGTCATTCCTGTGCTGAAAAAACATCTGAATTAATCAAATAATTTGAAGCACTATATAAATCCACTCAAAGTAAATCATGTCACCACCAGTGACATACCACAGGGCCTACCAAAAAAGACAGTCTAGAATTGCTACTTGTTAAAATGAATTATGAAGTCAACCTACATTGATGCCATGAACATAAATATGCATGTGCACATGGATGGCAAATGACCACCAGCTAATGTCACAGGTTGCAAACTTCCTACATATTAATGGAATGGGAGGTTTCCATCTTTTGGAGGTCACTTGCATTTTGACTCTCCATACTTAGCTCTGCATATTGCCTCTGAACTCCTTATGCCAAACTGATGTGCAGTTCAGGCCACATATAGTCCTCCTTGTGGTATTGTGGTATATCCTTCAGGGCTGTACCTATCCACTTCCTCTGTTTTTCTGGGCTTTGTGTTTGTAAGAANGTCTATCCACTTCCTCTGGGCTTTGTGTTTGTAAGAAAATATAAGTAGATCTTTGTTTCCATGTTCAGTAGAAGTCATAAATCATCACCAGCCCTTTTTTCTGTGGATGGAGAACTTCGGTGTCAAATGCAAAAAGTGGCTTTGCCCAGGATCAGCAGGAACAGCCACCTAACCCCAGGACTTCCTGTAGGATTCATCCCCAGAACTAGTCTCCCCAAATTGTCCCAAGAACACAATTATCCAAGTTCCAGTAACTGAAATTCAAGTATTGGGCTGTGAGAAGGGGGAGGAAAGAAAGGAAAGGGAAACTCTACCTGACATAGTTTGCCATCAGTGGGGAAAAAATGTACCTTCCCCAGCCTTGTTTAAACTCTAAACAGCAAAGTAAACCAATAAAGCAAGGGAAACTATAAATCTCAGTTTGGACTGTGCAGAGCTATTAGAAGGGGTGGAGGTTAACTCTGGTATTCAATCCCTTCTCAGTTCCTTCTGTTCTCTTCCTGCTCCAAGGTCAAAACGTCAGTTCTTTCCCCATGCATACCTATACTCTTTTCACCCTTACTTTGTAAGAGTACTTGTGGTATGGAGTGATAGGCAGCAACACCCAAGGACTCTAAACAAGTGTAACAAAAAGCACAGGACAGCCACTGTTGCTCCCAGAGAAATCTTTGCCCTAAGGAGACAACAGCTTAGGGACTTTCCCATCTGTCCATTTCCAGGTTTCTCCACAGACTGCATGTACACAAGAGAGGGGAACTATGGTTAATGTTAGAGAAATGGGTGATTATATACTTCCTTGACTCTGAAGGCAAAACACACATCAGAAGGTCTCTGCAATCAGCAAGTTTGGCCCAGGCCCATCACTTATAGGAAGGAATCCAACTGTTTAACCACAATGATTCAAAACATACATATGTCACCTCAGCTCCGTATATTACCTCTGCTTATTCACCTCTTCACTACAGCTGCTGCTGTTTGGCCTTAGAATAAAGAATAACCAGGTGCCATGGTTTTCCTTGATCAGCTCCAGTGGCCTGTTGGGTTTTCTTTTCAGTACCAGCTGTGGGGTTGTATGGCTCCATGCTTGCAAACTCTGGCTAGCTTCCCCCTCCAGTCCTTCATGCCAGCCTGCAGTGAATTTGCCATCACAGGCTTGACACCTGGCTGGAGGCAGGAGAAATCCTGCCCATTACAAATAAACCCTCAGATAGACACACACTTACTTGTATTCCAACATGCTGAGAAAGATTCAACCCCTGCTATTGGTGTACATGTGCCCCTGCCCCAAGACAACCCAATTTTCCTTTCTAGCCATGGCACTGCCATGCACGCCAGAAACACCCATACAGCACTCGCAGGGCTGGACAAAACAGCTGTGTTACTTCTGCAAACTGGAGGCTGACAACAAGGAAGATTCCTCTGCTCTTACAACTGAATGGAGAAGATTTAAGTAGTCACTGCAGCCTTGTCCCAATCTCTCATTCTGATGAAGTAAGTACAGAACAGAGAAATAAAGGGAAATAAAGATAGCAAAAAATCAACTAGAAACTAACAGAGCAGCAAAACCAGCTGGATGCAGTGGAAGTAAATTCAGCTCTCTTGTTGGGATATAAAATAGTTCCCCCTAACTACCCAAGAAGTTATTCCTTCCAATGGAAAAATATAAATTAAAGACATGTTTCCTTTAAGAATGAAATCTATGTTAAAAGCAGAGACAAGCAGCAGCATTTTACAAGGCAGAGATGTCACAATGCTCTCAACATAAAACTACAATAGTCAATGTAAGCAGAATTTCTGAAGCTGTGTCTTGGTAGGGCAGCTGATGAGGGACCAATTAGAGGAAAGTAACTGAGATCAGCACAGCAAAAGGCCATTTCATTTTGAACTTAGAACTCTGGAAAGTGCTTTACCAATGTACCCAAACCTGACCCACTCTTTGAGCCTTTGATGATTAAGTTCTTCCCTACACCTCTCAATCTTGAACTTAACCATCCCTGCTATTAGTGTAGTGCAGACACCTGAAACATCTGCCAACTGCTGAACTACACAGTGATGTGTAAAACATTGCAATTGCTAGCTTGCATTTAATGAACTAATATCTGGCCTGTGAATCCCAGCACCTTAGAGATTAAGTAGTGCATTACCTTATCTACATCTCTGTTGATAATCTGCTTTGTGTTCTCCAGGAAGCTTTTCTTTTTCTGGATGCAGTGGGAAATAAAATAAAAGGTTAAAAAAAATAAGAAGGAAAAATAAAATAAAAAAACAATGCATTTGACAGGGGGATATAATTCCAGAACTTCACTATCATAGAAGAGAGAATGAGACAGCAACTGGGAAACACAGGAAAAGGGCCAGTCACTTGGATAATAAGAACGTTGTCTCCAATGACCTGCTATGATGAAAGGGAAGCAAGTATCCCTGAGATCCATCTGAACTCATCTGCTTTTAACCACTGTGGCAGAAGCTGTGCTGACAGACTCCCATCTGCTGGTAGATCAGATACCACATAATACACATTGAACACACATTATTAGGAGAAAGTCATATATGTGGGTATATATACACAGATGTCATCTAATGCTGGCAAGCATGCTAGGGATTCCCCAGGGAATTCTCATCTGTCCCTAGTACTATTACTTTGCAGTTGTCAGATGAAGAGTTTATTTACAGCTTGAGGGGAGCACTTCAATGAACAGCTCTAAATAACTCAGTGAACCATGAATCATTCTTCTCAAGTGAGACCCCCAGAATCTATCCTGAAACCTAGGCCATAATAATAACTAAATTTCCTACAGAAATTTTTTGTTGTTCCATTACTCACAGGGGAGTGAAATGGTTGCAACTTTATCAGCCTGTTGCTGAACTGTCCTTCCATAGGTAGTTCTTATCTACTGAGTCTCTCCACCCTCAGTAGTTAAGTCTCTTAGTACCCTGCAGTTTTCATTCACATCAGTCAGGTTAATAAACCCCTTCAGAGTAGAGCCCCAAGTCTTGTTTGATAGCTCCCTCTGAGGCATGATGCACATATAAGCTCTAAAGATTTTCCACAGGAGACCATGATGGGAGATAGGCTTGCAGTGAGTGAAGGATTCTTTATTGCCCCGTTAAAGACAGAAATCTGTGGCTGCAATTTACTGAACAGTAAGACATGCAAGAAATAAAATTTGTCCAAACACAACAAACAGCAAACAACCCAATCTGAGCACCTATCAAGGGAAAAAAAGACTTCATTTCAACAGCTGTCACAGCAGGAGAGGAGTTATTACTGCCAATGAAAAGCAACCAGATCCTAAAAAAAAACCAAAAAATATGCATCCTACGCAGAGGGAACAGGAGAGAGAGAAGGACATGAGAAGTAGAGAGAGCAGGCTCACAACACATTTTTATCATAGGGAATTTTCTATTATAGGGAAGTAAATATCTTATTCCTTAGAGAGTTAAGAAGTATGACACTTCCCAGTTTTCACATCACAAAGCATTATCCAGGCCTTTTATTATGTAGTTTGTGAGCAGTAAAGGCTTGTTCCTTTTATACTAGAGGATAAAATATAAAGCTCGCATGAAAATTCCCTCTTGATCAAAACGATCCAGCACCTTTCCTGGAAATTTGTCACGGTGTGGTTGGGTCACATGGCAACAGTCAAAGAAAGCACGAGCTGTGCTTTTTCACAAGCCATGGCTCAGCATGGTTGTGCTTCGGGGGAAGCACTGGAGGGGTCAGGCAGCTGTGAACAAACCTGGTCTTATCCGGGAGAGGGCACTGGTAACACACATTACCCAAATCTTCAGGCTACTAAGCACCAAAATGACAGAAAACTAATATTAAATTAAAATAATAATGTATATTGTCTTGATGGTCTAGCAATTTGATGATGTAAAATTAAACGCTGCACTCTCCTAAACTAATACAGGTAAGCCCTCTGCACTTCTGTAGAACCAAGTGTATTCCCTAGCAAGGGATCCATAAAAGCTACCAGGTACCAGTGTTTGGCCAGCAGTGAGCAGACAGAGCAGCTTGTGAAACATAGATACTATGGATGCTGCCCATAGAGGCACTTCAAGAAACTCTGCAGGCTCCTCACCAACATGCAGCAATGCAAAGCTCTTCTGTACCACCTTCTGTAGCCAAATCAAACAGCCTGCACAGAACATCACTCTGACTACTGAGACTCCTAAAACTGAAACATCAGAAAAAGAAATTTGGAGACAGCAAGTGCATTTACTGAGCAACTATGATGAGATTTCACCTTGTAGAGCGATTTATCTCAATGTGCTTTCACTGAACACACTCAGCCTCTGACTTTTTCTTTGGACTCCTCCCTTGTTCCTCATGTCTTACAGCTATGGGCTGTGACAAGCAAAGTAAGCCATGAGTCCCAGTGAACACCTACAAGGCACATTTCCAAGAGATAAAATACCAAACATGCATGTTTTCAAAAATATATGTCCTAGAATTTGGGAACACAGATTTCTACCTGCAAGTTGTGGTTAACCTTTGACGCCTTTCTAGGCTAAACTCTGTGGAATTCATGCTTCCCTGTGTCTCCTTTCTTTCTTTTATTGAAGCCCAAAGCCCCTCAGGCTAGAATCAGTTGGTTCCATCTCCCCATCAGTGCAGACTGGAACATTTGGGTTTGTCATGCATGCAAAACAGCTCATCTCAGTGTTAGCCATGTGGGATTTTTTTTCAGATCTTACACTAGGCTAGTGAAAATGTAGAAATTATCATTTATGCAGCAAATCAAGTTTAAGCTACATAAGTCCAGTGTTAATTCTTCCAAAAGGTTGCAACATCTCACTCTAAAGTGAGATAAGGTCCCAAAAGCGAGGCTGCTGTAGAATATAACATTCAGGAGACTCATCAGTTTGCAGTGCTCTCAAACCTGTCCACTGAGGTCCTGTTTCATCCTGAGCCTCTGGCTCAGCCTGAGCAACCCCACTTGCCAAATCCTGCACTAGGCAGTTCCAATTTTCTCTTTCTTGTTACCCTTGAGAATAAGTGCAACTCCTCAGTAGCCTGAGCTACCAACACTCAGGAACTTGTTGGTTGTATAGCAATAAATATGCTGCCATTCAGGAGCTCAAATCTGGATACCCTGGCCAGCCATCATGTCTGTCAGAGGTAGGGCTGGCTTCTCCTTGTCCTGTCAGCCAAAGGCCCCAAAGAGGAGGGAAAGGAGAGGATGCATTATCTGCCGGCAACTTCAGGCTAGCGGCACAGGTGGGCAGTTTTAGTTTTATCCAGTAGAGGGCAATACTAACATAGGAAAGAAAAATTAAATCGAAGCATTTCTTGCACTAAAATAAACAAGCAAAGGAATTAAAGACCCTGATCTTGCAGCACTGAACACAGAACAAAGCACTTGGATGGTCTGTGTTGGTCATAGCAGAAATACAAACAAATTTTTATTGTTGTTCGTTAATGAAGAAACTCTTCTATCCCACCTGACTGTAGTCTGTATATTTGAGAAGGCCCAAAAAATGCTTCATCATTCTCCACAAACTAGCTTGTTTTATACTGACCATTTCTTACAGACAAAGAGATAAAATGTACCAGCATTCAATCATAAATGTAATGGAGCTGCCTCATGCTTGTTAGGACCTGAAACTAACTTTCCATGACCAAAGCTGCCACATACATACTCACCACACATTTCTAAACCTTGTAGCAGTACTGTCACAAATTGTGCTCTGATAGCATCCTTCTACACCAAGTTTCAGAAATTAACTACATGTATTCTTAAAAAGAATTTTTTTCCTATTTTATAAATAAAAATCTCTGCTTCTATAACCTTTCAATCCTATGGCTTTAAAATAGTTTAGAAACATGAGTGAAGTCTCACAATTAAGTTTTGGTTTTCTTACACTCAAGCAAATGCCCTTCTTTAGAGACTGGGAAGTTGAGGCACATGACATGACAAGCGGGTCTCCTCAAGGTCATACATACATCTACAGTAGAATAAAGATGAGAACCTTTCCTCTAGGTCTAGTCTTGTATTTTAACCATTTACCCATAGTGCTGATCATGTTTACTGGTACAAGGTACTTTAGTTTCTTCTCCGAAGTTCTCCATTGTCCTCAGATGGTGGAGCTGAGAGATGGAGAGAAACTGTTTTGCTATTCACAGTATTTTGCTATTATGTTTATTTGCTTATAAACAAGATATTTTCTACTCTTTTGTTCATTTTATTTTTCTTTCTCCTAAGCAAAAACACCCAGAACTATCTTTCCAGACTTTTTCAAAAATCAAATAATCTTCTCCATAAGCATTTGTCAAGCCAAGTCCCACCATGACTTAAAAAATAGCATATTACACATTACCAAAATAACATACTACATTTATTAAAAATTAGCATATTACACACAGCTCAGCACTAGCCAAGACTAATGTACTGGTATCAGTGCAGGAAGGGCTGTTAAAACCAGAAAGAAACAAAACCTTTGCACTTAGGGAAATGTACAGGTGTATTTGCAGATCTTGATCCAAATTTCTACACAGAATCTTAGGTGCCTAGCTTCCTTGGACCAATTCGGGAGATTCAACATGTGATAACAGTCAGATGACACACTTTTTTGTGGATATGAGGCTTACTTCTTCATCTCTTTCCACTGCAGACAGGCAGGGCCAATTCCACACCTTCAGAGGTATGAATTCTCTGTCTATCTGCTGTATGTAATGGTGTCTTTTTAAAATTATGACCAGGTTTGTGGTGACAAATTAATTTAGGGTTAGGTATAGTCATGTACCAGACAGAACACACAAAGCCTGATGTACACAGACACAGAGCTACTGCACCTCCCAGTCATATAACAGTGATAGCCTATTTACCTTTATTCCCTTCATCAAGACTGAAAAAGAACAATTTCACCACTTGTTGCCATAGATGATTTTTAAGTTAATATCACAAAGCACAAACCCAAAGGATCTTAAATGCCTAGGAACAAGGAAGCCTGGATTATGTCTCACAGGTACCCCAAAATGCTTGCCTTGACTTGTCACCTTGTCTTCTACCTCACTCAAAATGAGGATAATGACATAACTGCTTTCTCTAGCAGTGACACTCAGATTTTGAAATACTCCAGTTTATTCCTGCTGACATAACATTAAGGGAAGACTGGATATGGCACTTAGTGCCACGGTCTAGTTGACAGGTTGGTATTCAGTCACTGATTGGACTCTATGATCTCTGAGGTCTTTTCCAACCTAACTGATTCTGTGATTATGCTATCAGAGAGCAGCAAAGACAGGATGTATAGCTGTCAGAATCAGAAGTGACCACTAAGCCAGTTAGACCACCTTCTTTTTAGATTTCACAGAAGATATTTTAGGGCATAGCCACTTAAAATGATGGAAAATGTTCTGATCAGTAATACCCTTGAATCTTGCCACCCGATCCCTGTGGCCAACATTTGCCCCTAGAAGGGATTTAGTGATAATATTGCTTGTTTAAGCATGACAGGTTTGTTCAGAACAAAAACAGTTGCTTATTTAAACAAGGTATTTTCCTCCTACCACATAAAAGAGAATCAATCTGTAGCATCAGTATCAGTACCTTCCCTGACAGCAAATTAAAGTTCCCTAAGTAAGGCTGTAAGGACAGGGTAATTGTGTTGTCCTGCTTAAATAAGAGGCTGTGAGACAGTCTGTGCACTGCTGAGGGAGGGCAGGGAGCTGGGCTAGAGAGAGAGGAAAATCTCTGTCTTCCTGGCATGCCTGGTCATTCTGTCACCACATGAGATGTCGCCCAATTGGGATTATCCTCATTGTCATCCTCCTGCAGCATAAAGCTGCTAATAGCCAAGGAAATAGCTGTAAGTTGGAAAAGAGGCTCAGTCTGAGACCTAGAAAACACCACACAGTGTATATGGGAGAGCTTCTCTATCACTCACAAAAGCAAGCAACTCCTAAAACTAAGTAAGGTGATTGCAGATAATGAGCTTTCTGCACACAGTCCTGCAAACACATCTCGATTCAAATATAGTCCATCAACCAACCCTATGCAGGGCATGGGCACCCTACCTTCATACAGCATGGATCTCAGAAATGAAGCAGTCTCCCACCATTCCAGAGGTGCACCCCCACACAGTTCAGACACTCTGACAGTCTTGGAGCTTTCCCCTCCCTGCCCACCTGCCCCAGCCCAGCCCAGTCAGCCCACCTCAGGACACTCCCTCCAGTGACCTGACCACAGTGCAGCACCCACACCCCTTTCCTTACTCCCCTCACCTGGACCATTATGCCTTGGCCATGGCAGCCCAACACAGCCTCCCATCCACCACATCCCACCAGCAAAAGACACTTCACTCCAGACATCCGTTGCAGCAGGGAAATTTGAGGGCTCTATTACAACAGGGCATATCTATGAACAACTAACACATACAGTATTATCTTCTTTTCATTTGCGGTTCCCCCACTCCTCATATGAGACATTTCCTTACAAACCCATGAATATGTCCTAAACAAATACCAGTCCATGTTTTTAAGCCAAACAAATTTCCAGTTCTCTTGTCTCCTTAAACATACAGAGGCCTTTATCTACATAATATATGCATATTTAATAACTAGTTTGAAAACTGCTCCAAACTTCGTTGTTTCAAGATAGATCATGCAATTTGTGCAAAAGCTAATGCAAAGACTGACTTAATCAGACTCACATTTCAGAAGCCCAGATTCACAAATTGCCAGGGGCTTACCACGACAACCTAATGCTAACTATAAAAATTAGCTAAAAAACAATGTTCTGAGTTTGAAGTGTAGAATGCAACTAAAGTCATGGAAGTATCTAATTATGTGAGCTTCTCCAAGTGTGTATTAAAGAAACAACTACAACTATACACACATGCACAGATATAAATAATGTAAGTGCTGGATATATTGTCTTAACTTTGAATGCTAAGGCAGAACAATATCTTGAACTACTACAGAAAATAGATCAACAATTGAATGAACCTGGAACAAAGAACAGGTGTCGTCAGCTAATAAAATACAGACCATACACAAATATTGTGAAAAGCTCTTTGTGTAGCTTTTGTATTTTAGTGTTTCCTCTTTAAATTGTCTAAAAGGCCGAGAGGGACAAATGGCAGGGTATATTTAAGAAGCATGATTTATCTCCCTTTTAATTTTTAATTTCCCAGTTAAAGTGACAGTGTTATTGCTAGAAATTCACTTGCTCGAAGGCATTTTTATAGTCCTCAGCTTTGCATGAATTCTCCCTAGAGATCTCAAGTTCCCCTGACTCTCATCTAGTAAACATCTGACTAAACTGCCTATTAGACAATAATGCCCTCCAGCAAGAGAAAACATGGCTCTGTTCCCCTGCCATCTTCTCCCTTCACCATCCCCAGTCCCCAACACAGTACAGACAAGACTGCAACAGCCGTCTGTTTTGGGGGAAAAGGGGACACAGGGTGAAGCCTGCTTAAATGGGAATTTCACAACTGTTTCCTAATTTTAGGCTACTGTTTTTCCTACCGGTCTGGCTAGTAAAGACAACCCAGACCACTGCAGCGTTAACCATTTAGCTCCCATAGCCCACCACTCACTCTACAAACTGGCAAATTCAAAGCCCTCTAAAGGGAACTGGAGATGACACAGCAAGAGACAAATATCAAACATGCCCCGAAAACACAGAAGCCAGCCCTGCATTCCCAGCATTAAACGTTCTCTGGCAAACCCTGCCTCATATACAAAAAGGATTCCTGCTGGCCTCTCATCTGCCAGGGCTTATGTATCAGAACAGGAACCCAGCAGGAAAGAGTCAGTAAGTCTCTCCCCATCTTTTACCCTCCTGCAAAAATAATACTTCTCCAACAGACTGATTATTTTCTAGAGGAGGGAAAACCCCTGCAGAAGTGAGGACAACAGCAGTGACTTTTCCACAGCTTTGTAGCTGTGCCTGGGGATTTATCTGCCAGCAATTCAAGCATTTGTGTCCCAAACTACACTCACCATCACCATTCCTGAACAACCTGGTGTTGAGTGCATTGCCTCTCTCCAGACATGCCCTTTCCTTCACCTTCCTGAGAACTGCTCCCCCCAAGAAGCTTCAAACAGAAAGCTTCAGAATTCTGAATTTTTTTTTCTCTGCCCTACCTTGCTGGAGACCATCCAGGATTTACAGTTCTGAGGCTGGATTCCTCTCTCTAAAGTAACAGCCATAAGGGTAAAGGAACAAGACCCACGAAAATTAGCTCGGAATCTAGCCACTAGCTTTCTGTGCCCTGGATCAGCCAGGGACTTGAATACTGCATGGAAAGTCGCTTTGCTCAAGGAAAAGAAGAGTGTGCTTCATGCAGCAGGAGCATCTCCGGCTGATAGTCTCCAAAACAAACAGCACTGGAGATGTACGAACTGTGCCCTTTAATATTGCTCTTGCAGTAATCTTCCCAACACACATGTCTACTAAGCTCCACAAAAAGAAAAGCACTTAAGACATCAATTTAACAAAGCAATATGCATATGCATTACAGTACAGCAATGTGGAACAGAACTGGCAGTGAAACAGACTTACTGGATCAGTTATTTTATATCTGATTTTAATTATTCTGCCATGCAAGGAGGTGAAGGTCACTGAACAATTCAGTGGCAGGGCTGCAGATCACTCCCAGGTGACTGACAACTAAGCCCTCCTCCCCTCCAGCCCTGGCCCATCTCTTAACTACCAAAGAGCACAAGAATCTCTTATCAGCAAGTGACAGATGCAAGTGGGTTGCCAGGATAGGAAAAAAAAGAGAAAAAGAGGGTCCCCCAGGTTCTGAAGAGAATGACAGGTTGCTGGGGATATCACTTTTCACTATCTACTATGCTTATTTTTCATTAGATTACACAGAGCAAACATACTTGGCTATCAAGCAGAAAGGCACCAAGGGACCTAAAAAAAGACAAATTAATTCCTGATTTATAAACAGAAAATGCAATAAGCATAGCAGGAAATCAGCATATTGCTCATGTACTAAATGATCATTTCATAGACAAAACTGGGAATAAATCCAAGAATAAAGGATAAAAGCATAAGGGCTATAGTTGTAATGCTGGAGGTCTAATCCATAAAGGAATATTATGGAGAGCACTATTAATTAATTTGCCTGGAAGAATAACAGTATCACTGGGAAACAGATTATTTAGACTTATTGTACAGCAGGGCTAACCCAGGACAAAGGTTTTCACAATTTTAATATCCACAAGAATTTTGTAAGTGTACTCATACTTAAGTATGAGTACATGTGTGCATAACGTTTTTAACTTCCCACAGCATCTCCTGTTTCTCTAGTCCTCCACTCTCTCACACCTCCACTGGTGAACCAGTCTCCTGTTTGCAGCCTTCTGTTATTCCATGCTGACTTTCATGCACAGCTCTACTACAGGGTCTGTGCAATGCTACACTCAGTGCTGAACTACGGCAAATTTATCTCATGTGTAGTCTAACTTAGATAGAACTGAGTGCCAGGTGAGATACACAGAGATCTGGGAAAAGCAGTTAGTTCTTACGGCTGAAAGACTGAATGCTGAAAGTTGTGACTGAAATGAGAAGGAGCTCAGGGCTAAGGAAACAGGAAGTGCACCAGTCTGACTTCTGTCAGCCAGGGAAAGGCTGTCACACAGTAAAGATACTGAACAGTACCAGTCCCAATACAGAGCCCCAAAGGACACCACTTGTTACTGATCTGCATTTGGACATTAAGATCTTGACTGCAACCCTTTGGATGCAGTCATACAGCCAGTTCCTTATCCATTGAATAGTCCATCAATCAAACCCATATTTACTGCTTCAATCACTATAAAACTTTTACAGATAAAACAGGAAAAAATGGCAAATAAAAATTGTAGAAAACCTTGATTAATATCTCCTATTTGAAAATAATTTAGAACTGCTGTAGCCCAGCAGGCAAGATTCATTTGGGCCACATCTGCAATGATCCCTTCTTCTCTGTCTTAGAAAGACATTAAAACTACAGTGTTACAAAGTGTCAAGGGAAATCCACCTGGGTATCAACTCCACCTCTGCTCTCTTCCCTCTAGGTCCTCTCAATAGCCCTTAATCCTCCATCCAGGATCCACAACCTGTCCTCAGACCACAGCTCCAGCAGCACTCAATGCAATTACTGTAATTGATGTGCTGCTTTTGTTAAAACCACAGTATCAATAAACGTGAGTAAAACAAGCTGCTATGGAAGATGCAGGAAATTTATTAGAACGAATGCATGCAGTGGCTGGCATAATAACTGTTGATGGCCAATTCATAAATCACAGCTGGATTCTTTGGGCGACTTGTAACTCCCAGGCGGCTTCCCTCATAAAATAACAACAGTATGAGGAAACAAATGACAGACTGCTGTTAGAGCCAGTGAAAAGCCTTTGCTATGCCAGTCGCAGCCTCAAAAGCTAACAAAAATCCATAAGCCTAAGTTACCAGGCTCAGAATCTGCTAAAAAAACATCAGGAAATGTCAGACAACAAGTTCTCTCACCTTCTTTTCCACATGAGTGGGAAGTCACACCTCAGACACACTCTCTGACTTCTCAAGGCCTGAAGTTTTAAGAGAGTCCAGTGACCCACAAAGCAATCCAGTACCTATTAAATGTCACCCAGCATTTCAGAAGCACCTAGTCTCTGCAACAATACCATACATCTAGCCAGCACATTGAGACTGCTACACCCAACACAGCAACCCAGGGAGTTTTCACAGGACATTGCCGTCTTTCCTGTCCTAGTGTCAATGTGACTGCATGCAGACTGTGGAAAATGACCCTAAAGCACAACCAACCAGATGCATGTCACCCTGCTTTCAAGGTGACAAGCCCACCCAGAAGCAGGTCTGCATCATCTTCTCCTATGTTAACCCTGCAGCATGGCCAGCACAGTCTTTGCAGTAGCTCAGAAGCAGAAATACCACATTGTTTTGGTGGCCCTATGTTCTCCTCAGGACACCCACAATGAACTTGTTACCTGTCTCTGTCCCCAGCACACTCTAAAATGGAAATATTAAGGTGGTGATGTCCTGGCCTATTCCCTCTGGCTTTCAGAAACCACTGGGATGTGCACAGTCACTGACTACAAGGTGCTGGTAACCAACTATCCCATGTCAATCACATGGATGAACTGGCAAACTGGGACTTCTGTCTGAACCCCTGGAGTCCTTACCTGTTCTGCATCCCTTCCCTCCCATATCCTTATCTGTGGTGTCTAATACGTGTCTGTGGTGATGAGAGAGTAAGAAAGAGGCCAGAAAGGGTCTTACAGATAACAACTCTTCCATGTAAATTTATAATGGCAATAAATGTGTTTTATTTTTATGATGATTTATTAACATGCTTATAAATGTATAGATTGGCCTGAGGCATTATTCCATTGTATTAGAAGTTGCTGCTGCTTGCAGCTGGAGGTGATAAATAGTACGTCCTAGGCAAGGGACTCAGGAGACCTCCTGGTATGCAGTTTACCCTTTAGGGCACTACACTGCTTTAGAACCAGGCCCATGCACTGAAACTTCACAAGCTATAAACTGCTACATCCCACTTCAAAGCCTTCTCCTTTACCTGGGGTACTACCAGAAATCTCTGTAGGCTCCTGCTGCAGGTTAAGGCTATCATGGCCAAATCTCTTTTCAATCTGTATTCACAAGGCAGTCTCCTTCTTGGGGCGTCCATCTCACACATTATCAGTCTTGGCTGGCAGGCTCCATGAGGGCCATGCAAGCATTTTCAAAGGTACAACACTGTTCACTGTAACACAAAATACTGGCTTACCCAGTAAGACACGAACTCACTCAGGGCTGGTTGTTTCTCCAGCACGTGTTACAATAACACTACTATTTTGGCACAAATTCCATATTTAATTGAACAATCTCAGAACACTCTTTAGCAGCATCATTACCTTCCCTTCCTTCATGTGAGGAAATAATTCACATTAAAAGAAAAAAAAGTAAGTCACAAAACAGGAAAGAAGGAATTTTTTTCAGTTGTCCCACAGTCAGGATCTACTCGATTATCCCTTAGTATATCTCACAGCCAAGAACGATACATAGGTCAAGGTGAATACTCTGAAGATCTCACAGCACTTAAACAGCATAAGCTTAATCCAGTTTTATAAACCATTATTCATGAAACTGAGGCACAAGAATGACAACTCACTTGTCTAAGGTCCTGCAACTATTTAGTGTAACAAGCATTTAGGTTGCAAGCACCACAAGGAAGATAAGTAACACCATTGTGGCCTTTACTGTTACAAGTGAAAAATGCCAGTTAATAATAAAAAGCTCAGGAATAGACACTAATTGCTGTAATTTCTGTTTAATAGATAAGTGATAAGACCATACATCTCTCACCATGTCCCTTATACAAGGGCCTTTTGTTATTTGGGGTTTTTTTAAATCATCTTTGTTTGGAGATCTGAGGTCTGCAGGCCACTTTACCAAGAGATTTACACTTTTCATTAAGGCAAGAGCAGGAGGCAACAGTCACAACAGAAATATCACAAAAAAGGACACAGTAAATCATGATGCATATATATAGACAGGAAAAAAAAGTGTTGATGCCACAGGCTGTCTCCCAGGTGGTTAGTACCTAACAACATTCACACGTTGAGCACACAAAATACACTCCTGACTTAGAGTGTGTAACTCTGATCTAAAAGCTGAGGCTCTAGAGGCTACAGATGCTGTGCATACCATACAGCCCTGAAGATGCAATGAGTACTCAGTCAATAATAAATAACTGTAATAGATTTGATCAGGCTTGAAAGTGCTCATTCTTTAAAACCATCCCCATTTAACTTGAACTCTAATCCCTCTGGTTTGTTTTTCCCTTTCCTTCCATGCTGCTTGCTTTGATGTCAAAAGCGAAGGAATAAAGGCTTCCAGCACCACTGCCATCAAGGTAATAGATGTGATAGACTCAGGCTTACCACTGACTAGGTTATTGATTAAAATTCGTCAGAAGATGCCTTGGAAAGGCTGGAAGAGGCTTCTAACAGGAAAAAAAAAAAAAAGACAGAGAGAAAGTAAAATATATTTCCACTCCCAGAAGTGTATTTCAAATGACTGAAGGTCAATTATCCCAGCAATTTACAGCCAGTCTCAACAATTTCACTTGATTAGAGAGCATAATACAATAGGGGAGTCCTTGCTCAATCTCCCCACCTCCCCTTCTTCAGCAGCAGGTTTGAGTGTCAGAAACAGCAGAAAATGCAGGGCATCTAAATTTCGGAATAAAGCAACAAAGAAACATTGGTCAGTGGATCTTGGAAAGTGCAGACTTAGGAAACACATGCTAACTAGCAAGCATTGCAGAAGTGTTTAAAAGCTTTAAAGACTGGGTTGGTGAAAAATCGGCAAACAGGAGATGGATCCTTTAATCATCAAGAAGGTCATTTGATTGATGGGGATTATCAGTTATTGAAGGAAGACACACAGAGATTTGGCAGTTGGAAAGTAGATTTGTACAAAAAACTGGTAACTTTGCACAATCCATTCTCCTTTCACCCTCTCTCTCGCATTCTGCACTGTGCTGCCAGTGCCACAATGTTTGCCTTCCCAGGCCACGCCACCACTGACAGAAAGCAGAGCTTTGTTGCTTTTCTGTTTCCACCACGCTGAGCCACACACCCAGCATGATACTAACTTAGCCACCAGTATCAAGTCTTTTTCAATTTTTCCAAATGATTTTTCACTACTCTCAGGACATGTAGTAACAGTGAGTAACACGTTCTGGATGGGTAAAGCAAGGCTGCCAAGCTATTCTAACTACCAGCCACATACACTGAAATATTGTGAGCTGGTATATTATTTGTATCCAAGGTCACTCTAACTGGGTTGATAGCTTTGCTTGGGCAGCAGGAAGGTTTCTCACACACTCATGTCAACTTTAAAAAGGCCAAAATATGCCTATAGATTAAGTGCTTTGTCTACTGATTACTGCAAAATGTGCACACAACGTCTTTCAAACTGATAGGATTATAAATCTGTTAGACTGTACCTCTGCCTGGCACCCGTGACAACAGGGGTGAGTATTTTCTGCTCATTCTTTGCTCTCATAGATTATCAACTGCTCACTTCCTCACTTCACAATGTCCGTCTGACCCAGAGCACACCAGTGTTTGATTTCACATTGTTTAAAGCTTCAATTCCCTCAAATGCACAAAGCTGTCTTCCTCCCACAGGGGAGCAGAAGGGTTAAAAGCCCACCCTCATCCTCCTTCATGGAGGCCATCCAGTCATGACCCTAGCTGAGTGGCACACACACAGGAAGTGGATTATCAATAACTCTTTTTTCTACCTTCTTTCTCTCTCTCTATACAACGTCAATGAGCTGGAAAATGAAAGGAATAATGCAGGTTTAAGAGGCCAATAATTAGGTCACAGCTGATCTCTGCTCAGATCAGCTGACAGCTGGTGCCTATCCTGCTTGAGCAAGCAGGGGGGCTTTCAGAACTCACAGGTTTAGGTCAGCCTCCCCTTCTCTCTCCACTCTACCTCTTTGTTCCCAGGCTCCTGAAAAGCAAAAATCAACAACCGTAATGCAAATGTACTAGGTTTCCATCCACTGGAGTTTACAGGGAGAAATTACTCTGCTTGCTTTTGCCCCAAATTACTTTAAATCCTCTTTCCTGCTGCCTCACCACCACTGTGTCAGACCAGCACCACAGCCCGAGTTACTGCTCCTGTGCTGTCCCCTTCCTCCCCCAACTCCATCCAGCCCACCCCCAAACATAATCTCAGTGTTTGCTTGTTTTAGCTTCCGTAATCCAGTTGTCTTGCAAATCTCCTCACCATAATCCTGCTTTTGTCTGTCAATACAATTTGTTTGCTGTGGAGAAGAAGGGAGGTGAAATATTTCTCAGAATGGAGAAAGCTTTTGCTGCTGTGTTTTAAAGCTCTACCCATTTTCAAACACACCCTGAGATATCTGGCACTGCTGGCCACTCAACGTCTGAGAGGGGTGGTCACAGCCTCCAAGATGAAGAAGTTGCTGGGTCAAATAAGTGGCTGCTGCAGAATTAATAGCATAGTAGCAAGGATGTGTTGTTGCATGTACCTGCATACACTGGAGGGAAAGTGGGCGAGAAAAGCAAAGCGAAGAAGAAAAAAGAAGCTCCACTTTGCCTTGGGAAAGGGCTTGGTGTCAGTTCTACCTAGGCAAAGCAGGGCTAGAAGTTGCAGCATGGGACACTGCTGTGGGGATGGAACAACAAAGCCTGTGTCACTCGCACACTAATGCAGTGGTGATGGGCAGACAGACAAACTGGTAATTGACTGGTAGAAGCTGTGGCAATTTTGTGTGTTTGCATGAATAAAGAATCAGTTTAATCAGACTAATTCCTTCCAGTCGAAACACAACATGGGCTCCAGAACTCACAGCAAAACTCTGCTGCTCTAGCCAAGTTTTACACCAGAACAAAACAGCTAAGAATTTCACCCAATTTGGATGCAAAACTGAGTCAGGCCAAGTGCCCAGAAAACACTTCTGAATTCAGAAAACGATCAGCTGAAAAAGAACAACAGATCGTGAAACGAAGATGTGCTGGTTTAAAGGTAAACCAGTGGGAGAAATTAACCTAGTTTAAGAGAGATTACAAGTCAGAGTTTACAATTTACTAAAAAGATTACAATACATACAATGATACAAAGAAAAACTGGTTTTAACCAACAATGACAGAGTATAACCCAGCACCCTGAGACAAGAACAGCACAGTGCTCCTTATCTCCTATGCTGAGCACTGTGTAGTTCCCCTGGGTGCAAAGCAGAAGGGAAGGAAACCTGTTGGTCAGGATGATTATTGCAGTTCTGTCAAAGGAATTATCACAATCTCAGAGAGAGTGGGAGTCACGGTCCTGTTGAAGTTCTATTCCTCCTCTGGATCTGACAAGTGGTGCCAGAAGTCCCCAGACGCAAAGATTATATATGATCGTGTTCAGGTGGGAATGCCCAGTACCTCCCCCAGGGCAGGGATTTTCACAACAGGTGGTTTAACTCTGTGAGTTATGGGATATTTTTGGAATCTTTGATGACCTAGGTCATTGCAAATGCCCATTATGCCAGTGCAGTTGGGTCCATTATTGGCCCATTAACAGAGAGGACCCCTCCAGCTGGGTGTGAAGGTGCTAATGCCTCCGTGGTGTGGAGTTATCACAGCTGAGTCACTGGTGTGAAAAGAAACACTCCCCTGCGTCACAAGATTTGTCTCTTTCCTTATCTCTTGTGGCCTGAGGTGTCAGATGTGCCCTGTTAATAATGATTCATTATTAACAGTCCATCAAAAATTACATAGAGGGTGTAGAATATACAGTTTTGGTTATACCCACATAGTGATAAACTGGTCCGGGCCCCTGTAACCAGGACATAAGAGATGTTCATATGATGTTGGGTTTGTTTGCAAACATTTCAAAGAGAGATGTAGTACCTGAGCAAGCTGCTCCCTCAGGACTGCTGAAGTGGATAGGAAAAGAGGGAAATGCATGTCATTCCAACAGTGAAAGAAAACCACAAGCAATGCTTTCAAGAGATTAAGAAAAGTATCATTAACACTGCTTTCCTCGTGTCAGTTCTCTACCTCAGGTCTCCTACTAGAAAAGGAAGCATTAAAGCATTGCATCCAGAATATCCCTCCCTCAGGGGAAGTCTGGCTCAAGCTTTTTGCAGAGAAAAGGGATTTTTGGATTTACACTGAGCTAAGCTTGAGACTCAAGCACTTGGGATGCTCAAAGCATATCCAGATCAAGTTACAGACACTGTTCATCCTGCACTTCTCGTTGCAGACCTTCCTCTCCAAAATGTTGTTACTCTTTTTTTTTTCCCAAAGTGCATCATCTACAAAAGTGCATTCTGTGTAGCACCACTCAACTTATTTTTCACTACCATCTATGTAACACTTGGATTTCATTCTGTAAGGTTTGTTTGGAATACTAAGGTTTAAGTCAATTGGGCATGGAGTTCAACTTATTGGAGATTTTAAGGCAAAAGAAATACTCAGAATACATAAATCAAAGAAACATCGAAGACTAGCAAGCAGTGTTAAAAAACTGCATCCTTTAATACAGCATGGAGGGGATTCCCAGACTAAACATTGCTAATGCAGAAAGAATCTAGAAAGAACAGTAAAGACTCGAGGAAAGGTATGTTATTAAGACTTGTACGAGCACAGCATAAGAGTGTATTTATGCTCTGGGATAAGCCAAACTCAGTGCTGCATAACCAGGGCTTTCACAAAGGGACTGGGACTTGGAGGAAGGAATTATGTGCAGAGCTTGAGACAGCAATTGGGACACTAAGCAATTCCAGTAGAGCAGGAGTAGTCCCTTCCTACACTACTTTCAAGTATATCAGAAATCTGTTACCCACCTTTTTTTTCTAGAATATGTTGTGGTTTAGCTCCCTCAAAGAGCTCCTTCTTTAAGTCCAGCTGAAGAGTAATATATTCACTCGTATTTCTCCAATAACCTTCCCCACCAATGTTTTCAGACATAACTTTTATCAGCAACTTTATTGCACTTTCATTCACCTGTTCTCACCTACTCAGGGCTGAAATTCACGGCATTTATCATCTCGCAGCAGCTTATCACATTCCATTTAATATCTGAGCAGTCATCATCCAAAGATACGCAGCTCGATGTTTTATGTCTTGAATCAAATAGAGTATTTCCAGACAAGTCACAGTATTTCACACTCACTTGCTTCAAAACCTGGTATAGATTCTTGCACATTGTGTGGCAGGTCAGCCAGTATTATTACACTCATTGCAGACTTGCAGAAGCTTGTGTCACAGGACAAGGAAGCAGCTCTTCCTCTAGCTGCAGCAGAGCAGGTAACCAGGTAACATGATCCTGGTTAGTAGTTTCTATTGCCACCTACAGTACTCCCTCTATACTTGGGGATATATAGAAAAACTCCTTTGAAGCTTGCAGTTTTATACGCTGTCTAGTATAAGAACTTTTTCCTCAAAGGTAACATGCTTGAACGACCTACCCCCTCTACACCAGTGTAGATGAATCACTAGTGCCCCACAGGATACCACTCCACCCATACAGAGAAGCCTTGCCATCTCCTTTAGACAGCTGGTGTGCAGAAGCAGCAGTGCCACGAAAAACCACTTGCTCAGGCCAGGGCTCTCTGTCATAGATGGCACAGAAATTATACTGCAAAAGACCAAGACTGAGTGGCTTGTTTTTATAAGGGAACAGCCCTTAATCTAATATTTATTTAAAATTCAGGTTCCTCATACTGATTTACTGAGATGCATCTGTCCTAGTTCCATACACGACAGAGTTAATCCAGATATTAAGAGGCAGAGCCTGGAGTCCTGTGGGGGTGGATAGGAAGTTATTCTATATCACCTCACATCAATTGCTGGAGTGGAGGTAAACCACTCTCGCTTCTGGGAGGAAGGGTGTGGTTTTTCCAGTCAATCAAAGTGTGGCAGAGTGGGGAACCCATTCACCATTGTTCATTGTCTCAAGCTTGGTGAGCATTTTTGTATGTGAACCATCCCCTTTTTTTGTATAATTTTGTTATTAATATTGTTGCTGTTACTGCTAGTTTTCTTATCTCATTGCTCATAATTATAAATTTTTCTTATCTCAACTAGTGATCTTTTTTGCCTCCCATTTTGGGGGGAGGGGAGCAGTTCATGATTTTTTTAGTGGAAGTACTAAATTTGGGAATACCATTCCTAAAACACAACAGCTTCTTATTCACAGAAGATCTATAAACCTACACAACCAGCCTCCTGTCTCCTCACACTTTACAACCCTAATTCCCACCACCTGGGATTCCAAAACAAGAAATGTGTCTCGTTTTGAAGTCTAAGGAAGCTCAGCTTCTCTACTCCACATCTTCTCTCATGACACCCATTATGTTTCCCATGACACCTCCCTTACATTTTCCCATAGCAGAAGCTTGGGTATGTCAGAGGTTCAGGCATAATTTCCACAACATGATCAGAAGCAAAGTCAGAGTAAAGCCATGAGACAGTGAATGTTTCGAAGAACTTTCCATTCCACCCAAAAATATGTTAATAACAGAAATACAGTGAAGTTTGAATTCAGGATCATCCTCTGGGTGCTTGATGAGAACTCTTTAGCCCTTAGAGCCCAGGCACACACCACTGAACTGTGGCTGTGAATAGTACATTCCACTTAATCTAATGTAGACACTGAGGAAAAAGGATAACAACTACTTCTACTCTGGTGTATTCTGGGGCATTTTAAAATCAATGTAAAGCTTCAACCTTTACCATCTGCTTTGAGAGACAGTAGCTTAGTATGTAAGAGTTGAGAGCAGGGCAGAGAAGGGTTCTGCATAGAGTTCAGAACAAGGACAGAGTAGCGCTGAGATAGGGAGGTGACAAAGGTGCAGAAATGGTAAGGACAGAAAACCAAATAATTGCTATTAAAAATGTGGTGATGTTTAAGTCAAAAAGCTCAGTTTTACATCCAGGCTGAAAGCAAGTCTCTGAAGACTTCCTGCCTCCAATACCTTATTGAATGGAAGCTGGCTTCACCTCGACTTTCAGTAGATGTATTTTTCAAGACTCAGTAACAGCACAGCCTTCAATTCTGAAATATCAAATTTTATGATCAGAACTGGTTTGAATCTAGGTCAACCAAAATTCAAGAGGTACATCAGGATTTGTTTTAACAATCCCCATACCAAAGTTTACTCGTGTGACTGTTTTACAGCTGCTGACACCTTTGACTTCAACAATCCCCAGTGTATCAGTGTAGCTCAGGACTTATCACTTTAGAAGGCATCATGCTGAAAACCCTGTAAATGCATTAGTAGAAGCTGCTTCAGGTTCAGTGCTGCATTAGACTGGCTATAACATGCTCTGTAATCTACTTAACTGGGACACGCTTCCTCAAAGAAGCATGTTTACCTACCAGATTCCACAAGGAATTGATATAAGCCAGCAATACTTAATGGCAATAACTACTGTTTAACAGAGACATTAATTCTGCTCACTGGGGACAAAATGCTTCTGTTAAGAAAATTTTACTAAGACCTGCCAATGCATAATGTTTACTCAAGACCTCGGCAGGCTTACATAAGTTAAGCATCTTCCTAATTGGGACAAACAGTTGCTCCAGGTGCAACACTCAAATTGTGCTAGGAGTATATGACTTACATTTAAGTAGACAAGGATTTCAGGTGGCCCACAGCTGTCAAGCAGCTCTCAGAAATGAACTGTAATACAATTTTTACACCATTAGTGCCCCTTCTACTTCCCTGAAATCAGCAGCAGCACACACATTGGCTCCAACAGGAGGAAACTGTTATTGTCCTGTATTTAACTCCTGCTCCCTTTTGAGACAGAAGGGTTTCTGAGAAGGCTTCAGTAAGTGTATGTTACAATAATAATGCCATCAACATTGCTGGGAGTTTTTTTCTTTCTGCACAGCTGTGAAGCTGAGCAAGTACCCAAATTTTCTATCAAACCATTTATGGTGGGGGATTTCTCACCCAGCTGGAAGATTGTCAGTGGAAACAGCGGTGATGACCTGGACTGTGACACCCTATCTTAGGAATCCCAAGGAGAGCATAGAGGGAAATACAAGTGTAATTATGAGACCTTCAATACACCCAAGAAAGTAGGTTTGGGTGTGAGGAAACATTACCAAGCCAGTACACAGCTAACTCTGATCCAAATACAGTGTTCCACTGTTTGCTTTTCCACTGTGTTTTCTGCACTAATTCACAACCACTGTAACATCAAGACAAGCTTCCATATGCTTCATTTACTGACTCTAATTAATTTCAGGCTCTCCCCACATAGGCATACATGTTCATTTTATCTGACAAGCAAGTCATGAAAAAAAGTCCATTCTCACAAAAAGAATATAGGGCAGCTATCCGAGGTTGCCTTTTGTCTTAGCAAGGAAAATCTAATTGGTGCATCTGCTGAGCCATGATGCCTTTCTCACCCTCCACTCTTCACTTTGCACTCCCTGCCACAGCTCACGTCTGTTGCTTTTCCCAGGCCTCCCCCTATACCAGAAAATTGTTTTAAATAAAACACTTTCTTCCAGATGAAAAAGGAATAACTGGCTAGAGAAAAGTCTGGGCACCCAGCACCCTGTCAAAACAACGAATCCATTAATCATCATGAGGAGAGGAATAAATGCTTTAAGAGGCTTAGCAAATCACTCAGAGAAGCACAGACTCTACCCTCCTGCTCCCCCTGCTCACTGACAGTTTAACCCACAGCAGCAATGCCAGGAAATTAAAAACAGAAAATAAAAGGAAACACCAGGTAATTGATCCCACTTTAAAATACTTTTTTCTTCTAATTAGAAATAAGAATATTTTTTCTCTGAAATCCACATTTTGTTCATTTGTTCTCATGCCTTCTGCAAGGTGCTGCTCTGCTACTACTCTCTGCCTGTATTATTTATGGACTGTTCTCAAAGTCAGTGTTCTTATTAGATTTTGTAACAGTATTTTTAATTTTCTAGTATGTCTCAGTATCAAGGTGGACGAGTGAAGTAACCATAATTGAGAACAGCAGTGATGCTGACAGAAGATCACACAACTAAGTCAGCAGTTGAAATCCAAACAATGCTACTAAAGAGAGCTGATGTCACCATTACCTTATCTTTACAAAAAAGCTGAAGTGGAACTTGTATATCATATAAATTTAACAAGAAAAAAAAAGAAAAAAGACAAAATGATACATTTTAAAAACTGCTAATTCAATTTTCACTACATCATCAAGCACTGTTGCTCCATGTAGAATTATACAGGTAGAAAATAAAGGCCCAAAAAGTCCTAAGACAGTGCAATGATTCCTTGTCAGCAGGTGAAACACTAAAAAACTAAAAAAATAGTAAATACCTTGACTTGCAATTATCACAGAGAGCAAAGAAACACTGACGTACTGACATAGGCTTTGTGCTGCTATTCCAAATGAGTGAGGAAACAGGCATGCACATGAAGAAGGGTCTCGAGTTCCAGATTCACCATATTAACAGAAAAAATAGGTACCAAATCTATTCCCCACCTCCCATCAGGCACTAGTTTGTACATAGAGAATCAAAGAATTAACTAGGTTGGAAAAGACATTTGAGGTCATTAAGTCCAACCTATGACCTAACACCACCTCATCAACTAAACCATGGCACTAAGTGCCAGAGCCCGTCTTTTTTTAAACGCTTCCAGGGATGGTGATTCCACCATCTCCCTGGGCAGCCCATTCCACATGTCCCTTTCTGTTGGGGGAAGACATGGTACTGCTTAGATTGTTTTTAGAAACAGTATTTTTCACTTGCTTAATCTTTATGCCAAATCTATGCCTTTTTAGCTCTTTGATGTCCTTTTGAAGTTTCACTGCCATCTTGCAAGTGTAAAGCCTTATCTCCCTCTCCAGGAGTCACATCCAAATTTCTTCTCACACTAAACAACGCGCCCAATTGTAACAGCAAACTGCTATGTCAATGCCAATCTAACTACTCTTAAAACATCTGAAAAACAATTAATCACCTGTAGAGTCATTCCTATCACCAAACAGATAAGAAAGGAAAGCACAGACTGCCTTCAAATTTTCCCATATATTGCTTACTGTAGATGCTTTGTTTTAGAGCTGTTCAATGTAAGGCAGCTGACACTCAATTTTCACAGCATTCTATTAAAAAGAAGAATTAAAGTCATGCAGGAACCAAAGATCAAGCCCAGATTTAATATCCAAAGTCACTGACTACTTCTAGTCTGAGGTCTGACAGCAGGTCTGTGGAAAAACCAGGAATAAAGTTTAAGAGGGCTGGACTCATCATTAATATGTACCAAAAACAACCATTTTCTTAAAACTCCCACAATTTCCTGCACTCTGCCCAACATTTTTAATTAACACAACAACGTCTATGGGATTTAAACTGTAGAAATGATGTTGTAAGGTGTGAACTTATTCTCCAAATCATATTTATGAAGAAATAAAATTCATCAGTCAAGGGTTTAAGGTATCCATCTTCTCACAAGTGCAGCAGTAGGGAAGGGAGAATAAGAACATTAGTAGCTGTTCATCCAAAAAAAAGGAGCATAAGTGTTAAACATGTCCAGCTGAGTCACACACACAGAAATACGAAGTCAGTTGTGTAGCACATGATAATTGAGACAATTTATGCCCCTTTTCTTGGGGCCATCATACAGAATAGCTGACCCAAGTGCATTCATTTGCCCTTTTTCTGCTACAAGATGCACAAGATGAAAATGCTTTTAGCTGACCAGTTTTTCAGCTCCACAGTCCAGTACTAAGGAAAATGTACTTCTAGTCTGTAGAGAAAATGTGATAACACAAGGTCTAAAGGCAGTAGCTGACTTAAGAATGAATTCCCTGACCTCTCCCAGAAAACACCCATCAAGAATAGGCCAAACCACAAAGATATCAAATTGCCACACTTTTCCCATTTAGTCAAATCAGTCGTGGACTCTCACAACTGGATCTTCTCACCATCATTAAATTTTCCATAGAACCTACTATACCGCAATAGCAGACCATGTTGGCAAGACATCTTAAGAGGCTGACAGCCTGGATTTATCCCAGATATGCAGGATCAGAAGGTTAGCTTTGCAATACAGGAGAGGAAAATGGCTACTGGACAAATGGGACAACAGCATATTTGATAGTTCTTGCAAGAGCTCTTGAAAACTTCTTTATTCCTTGTCTCCCAGAAAGGAGATTATGGTTCCTTTCACTTCTATTTTCTTCACCTTTTCTCTGCCCTCTCACCCTATCTCAATTGCATCTTCTCTGCCCATTCTTTATTTTCTCCATCTGTCCCTCTCTCTGCCACCCCCTCTCATAAAGCAATTGCCCTTGTTTTTGTCCTTTATTTACTTTCCAGCAAGCAAACGGCAGCAGTGGTGCCTGCTTTGCAGGCTGCGACTCCACTCCCTCACTTCATTTTCCTCCCAGCTCAGGCTTGGCAGTTCCGCCTCAGTGCCGCTCTCCCGAGACTCCCACAGCAAGGAGCAACCTCGGCTCTCATCTCTCAAGCCTCAGTAGGTTAAGGGAAGAGCACAGAAGGGAGGCGAGTGGCCACTGGAAGGGGAGAAATATGTCACACCCACTGCAGTCAGCCATTTTGAAGGTCACAGCAGAGAATCCTCCCCTCTGCCTGCCACTGACTTGGAGATGTCACTGGTGTTGCAAAGCAAAAGCCACTGAGTGAGGGACTTATACTCTGCAAGCCACTACTTCCTTAAAAAAGGAGCAAGCAAATGAATAAGCCCAGCAAGCAGAAAAAAATAAGGTTAGAGGAACAGTCAGGGTCTCATCCAGCACCATGATGACAATTACAATGAGATATGGGAACAACCACGCACTAAATTCTTACTTAAGTGCCTCACACCCCTAAAGAAAAAGCATGATAAGAGAGAAGGCCCTGTCAGCTCAGGTATTCCCCCTCCTAGAGCCTTTATCCCATTATGGAGAAAAGACCTGAGCACTCTGTTTACAGAGATGCTCACATTGTACAGCCAATACACACCTGGCTGTGTCCATGGTGGCAGTGCACACTCAGCCACCTTTCCTATTTTTGACATTACCAAGACACACAGCTATAAGCCAGGCATTGCACAAACAAGATAAAAAGACAGTCCCTGTTCCAAAGCATGCAAGCAAAATAAAAAGCAGGACACTGTAGAAATACAGAAAGAGGACAGTGCATACCAGACTAATGCATTTTCTGTACAGTGGCTTATTTTCCCTTCATTATTTCATCCTTGTTATGGACAGTAATCAACTGGAATAACAATAAAACTCATTGGCACCACGAATACCTCCTCTACTCATAGATCTACTCTTAAAATGATTCTTCCTTGCAAATGGTTTACATGGCTCCTCCATGTTGCATACCTTGCTGTTAGATATATCTCGACTCTCTCTCAGGCAATTTCTGATACTAATTTGTTATGTTCTGTCTTGGCTTCACTGATCACTGCTGGTGCTCAATATATTGATGGGGGGATGTGCAAGAAACAATGTCAAGTATGTCTTAAGCTGAAAGCCAGAAACATGACATGCCCAAACAGAATCAGTGACTGCTACCAGAAACAGTGCCCAAAGTGACCCACCCACAGCTCCAAAACAATAGTAAAACCAGTGCTGGGATACATGAGCTCAGCCTCAGCTGCATCTTTACTGTCCATGCTGTCTCCAATGCAATATAACAGGTTCTACACCTCACTGAAACTTTCACATCTCATCACTTCATCAACTGCAGAAGAATCTTTGGAGTACACAAAGTGTGAGCTATAATCTAAACCTCAGTGATTTCTCACACATAGCAGAACAAGTCCAGAATTACTAACTTCCAAAATTATGACTGATTTCTAGCAAATTTCTGGCATGAAGTAACTCAGACCATTCTCCTGAATCATCATGATCATCTCTTCTTAGAGGTTCCTGACCCACACAAAAAATGCACTGCTACTCAGCACAAAAACCTGAAAAGTTCCCAACAGCAAACCGTATAATGGCTAAGCTCATACCCAGCACCAGTTTCAACTAATTGAGCAGCTCTCTTGGCAAAACTTTGTTCTCAAATTCAGCTCTGGAATCACTCATCCTATGGAAATTAACACAAGAAAGGGATGAAAATCTCAGCATTAACTAGGTTGCAAAAGACCTTTGAGATCATCAAGTCCAATCTATTACCTAACAAATGTAAGAATGGGGGAGAGAAATAAATGAAGGGGGGCAGCCAGAGCTTGCAAATTATCAAGGACAAAGGACAGTCTCAAACAAGGAGTAATTCAACCGTGTCGAACACCTTTTCTCCTAATCAGACAAGAACACCCTCATTGGCTGGGGAGAAGGCACACAGCCAAAAGCAACTCACAGCTAGCAGAAGGTCAAGACACCAAACCAGTCAAAACAACTGCAGGTATTAGAAGATTTTTGGCTAAGTTCATTACATACTATAGAAAGGTGGCCTTCACAGAATTACAGATCCTCTCTCTATCACTTTGAAACAGTGAATTATCTTCACACTTATCACTATGTTGTCAAAAAAGTGATCTCCAAAATGCAGGTCCCGAGTACTTTGCCTATGTTCTTACGCACTGGTTGGATAAAATCCCAAAACTAGTGAATTCAGGTAATTTTTTATTATTGAGGTCAGTGGAGCTAAGATTTTACTCCTAGCACCTTTAGAAGTTTCTTATTATCCTGTCTATTATCACCTCCTTAAACTCTGTTCAAGTTACTCCACCTTCTTTTCTTATCTGTCTATGACTGACATAAACTGTATTTCCTTCTCCTTTCACTGTCTCATAACACTACAAGCATCAGCAGAGCTCTGTGGGCACCTCACATAAAAACAGAAAGGAAATGCTGAGGGTTGTGTTGTACTGGCAGAACAGATACAACTGAACTCAAAACATTAAGACGAGTTATAAATAAAGACTGACATATGTTGACAGAGGTGCAGATAATTGGATTTGCAGAACCTGTACCTGGCCCGTGGCAGATGCTAAATAAATTTTCATCAGGCACTCACCATTTCCTGGACATTAAAAATAAAAGGATGGGGGGAAAGTGTAATATATCACACTTTTAGGTACATATCCTGTCAGGGTAGGCACTAGTCAAAGTGGAATAAAAAGATGGTCTTTTCTCCAGACAGCTTAGTCTCTCAGTAATGTTTTGGGGACACATGGCCTGTTTCTGATAATAGGCACAAAAAGACTGATCAAACTCCCCAAGATCCATAAAGAGTGCTAACAGAAACCAACCCAAGTCTTCCTACCATTACAGAGAAAATGGAAAGTCAAAGGAGTTGAGCAGTTCCTGCCCATGGGGAGAAGGCAAAGAATGAAGAGACGGGGATAAGTCCTGGAAAAACAGCCTGCTTCTCTCATGGCTGTCAGACACACTGGACCAGACAATAAGGAGCACACAGCTGCTGACAGGGCCACTGCTGTGGCGGTATCTCACTCAGTCTCCCCACATGCACCAAATTCTGTCCCAGCAGTGGCAGCCTGGTTTTCCCAGACACTGTCAGGGGGCACAGAGTTGCACCTCTTACCCTACAGAGCTCTCACACTGGTTAAAGGCTCAGTCCTACTCTACAGTCACAAATACAGGAGCCCTTCAGGACACAGACAGCGTTCAATACAGTCATGAATTTAACACTCAAGCAATGTAATCACTAACTATGAGCCTATTAGATAATGTGATATCAAAAGTGAGAGGTCATAGATGAGCAATATGAAGGACAAATAGGCTGAAGGGCCTGATTTATAGAAACATTAATCATGAAGGTTTTTTATTGCTTCTTTCTTAAATTTATCTTGAAAAACAGGATTACATAAACCAACAGCAATATTTTTTTAGATTATAACTCTTTCATGTCTGAAATTACAGACCCAAACTTTTCAAATTACCCTGAAAAATCTTTACAGCTCTGTCTGCAAGACAGCTGAATATCTCAGAAGTGATTTGTGATGACTATTACCATGATTATTAGGAGGAACTACTTGCCCAGCCTATACATGAAAAAATCTGAATATTGACCTAAAAATATTCAGTTACTTTATTTCAAAATAGCCTCTCCAATTATTTAGTTTCAAGAACAGCCTTCATTAAAAGTGCTGACAAGAATAAAATACAAGAATATATAATTTTGTGTTGTAAACTCAGCCTCCTTTTAGTCCACTTCTCCACATCGTGTTGAGTAAATTGCAATTTTTCCGATTTTTGTCATGGGGTTTCACATTTGTATCAGGTAAAAAAATAAAAAATAATAATTAACAGAAAAACATCCAGACAGATGTCATTTGTCAGGACAAACAGTTATCCCTTATTCTCCAAATTTCAAAAGAAACTAGTTGGGATTTTTTTAATAAAAAACTTTTAGTAGAACTTGACTGGGGTGGGAAAGGGACCCTTTTTGCTTTTCAACTTCATCATTAATTTGAAGAAACAGCAAAGATAACATGACATTTTTGTCAGGAAATTATTTAAATTTTCCAAGCCAAGTCTTCATCTTTATGGGCTCAATGAAATGAATGACACTGATTTACACAGTGAAGTCTTTGGTCCACAGGTTTGATTATCAGTAGCAGTTGACCCTGCATTGCCATACGCTAAACTACAGATAAAAGGGGTGTCTATTGTTAACCCAAGATCCTACAGAGATACGAATCACTGACACTGCTTAAAATCAAGCCATTCAAGTGTGTCTGGTGCATTTGCTCTTTCACACTCAACACCTCATATGACACTAAATGGATCTATGAAACAAAGGCCTGCTCAATTCGCTCCTTGCACCTCACTGAGCTGAGAAGTAAAACCACAGATGTAGCCAGCATTGCACTCATATAAATGCTCTCTTGAGGAGAATGGGGCCTTGTGATTCTCCCCTCTTTCACCTTGCAGCACACTGAACTGATCCAGAAAGCAGTTCATCTGAAAAAAAAAAAAGACCCTACCAACAATTTGTTTTAAACAAACGCTTGCTGCTAGATCCCCCATCTCCACTGGCATGCAAGTGTCTCAAACCACAAAAGGCAGGGAAACCAAAATTGAAAATTGATCTCTCTGTGGCCACATAGACGGGAAGAATGATTTCCTAGCTGTGATTTTAAATAACTCTTTCTTCTCTCCCCTCTCCCTCCTCCCCATACACATTCACATTTCTTCCCCTGTATTCTCCAACTTTTGTCGATCAGGAACAAAGACTTCCACCATCTCACTCTCTTTCACCAGCCTTCTCATCAATATGCTATTATCAAACAAGACTTTAGCTCCCTTTATTTTCTTAAATCAATAAGAAGCAAAGCAATAAGAGGGGAAAAAATTAAAGTCACCAGCAAATAAAGGGTCTTCAAAAACATTAATCATTGCTAAACACTGATCGCTCACTGGACTGGCACACACAGCTCCCGCTTCATTCTGTTTGGTACCAGGCTGTCATAAAGGTAAGCTACCTGTGCCTGCCTGCCAAAGACAACCAAGGCTGAAGAGAAAACAAAGAAAAATAAAACTTCAGAATTGGTCTTCATATGGATGGTTGTCATCTGGACACCATGATCTGGAGGAGTAAGAGTTTGTAATGCCTGACCTGTGGGTGAAGGTGGCGTTGAGGAAGCCCCACAAGTCCCTGTTATTGAGACCTATCTCAATAGATCTCAGCTGGAAGCAGGGGCAGACAAGCTGCCCTTTTATGTGGAAGTGTTCCTGCTCTTCTCCTAGGCCTAACCCTTCCACCCCAGACACATCCACACATCACGCGGGCAGATCTCAGCTGTGCATACATATATACACACATATACACACCAGAATTATATATATGGGATATTCCATACCTAAGATCTTCAAATGGACTGTCACCCATCATGACCAAAAAGACCCTGAAATTATTTAGAACAACAGCATGAGAGGGAAAACCCAATGAAAAAGATAAGGAGAGACAGAGGAAGTAATTTGGGTGTGTCTGATGCAAGACTGATGACAAGAAATAGCATTTTTGTTAAGTCATATCCCCGCACTATTATTGCTAAGGCTTCATGATCAAAAAACCTTTCAAGAGACGCAGCTGGACAGAGACACTGCATGGCAGTGGACGGAAACTCCAGCACAGTTCCACCACAGTCAGCAGTGCATTTTCTTCAGGAATAAAATTTAGAGCTAGAAAGTACAGTCAATTCAAAAACAGAGCAAAGGAAATAGGAAACTAGTCAGTTTTGACTCATACCAGTTTTACATCTTTGGGCAGCATACATTGTTCCTTTTCTGCCTGCTAACATGCTCAAGTTACAGCTCTTAACTCACACACCTGCCCCAGCACAGTTGACACCTCCATGCCCTGTCCCATTGCCCTGCTATACTGGAGAGCACTGAGCTGCACAGGTTCTGCCAGAAAGGCAATAAAAGAAACTACCTGACTTCCCACAAAGTAAACTACAAAGCAGCCCATGGGGGCTTCCCATATTCCTTTCCAACCTATCCCTGTGACAGTTACACAGGATTCCTAGGGTTCTGTATCCTTATCACACCAGAAAACACACACATACACTCCAGCAGTGAACAACAAGCTGAACAGAGAAGTTTCCTGTTCCAGACCATCACAGAGCTGAAAAGAAACAGCAACAGAATTAGGGGAAACTTCACATGACAGTCTGTCTATCCTCAGGAAGATGAGCATGCACAAACCTGCTTGCTCATACTAGAATCAATTCCATCATCATTCCCAATCACCAAAACCAAATTATAAGCACCCTTAAAATTAGGAAAGGCTACATGTTGTCATTACCTTTTAACAGAGTAAAATTATTCAGGGGACAAAACAGTGAGTCAAACAGGAGGCCTCCAAAGATAGTGCATGCATTAGCAGGACAAGAGTCAGCTGACCCAGCAGAGAGCACATCCTCTGAGAAAATACCACCAATCACCTCTACACAGTGCTAGAGAGCATCGTGATGTTACAGGAGATGGACTCTGCATTTCTGCTCAAGCACAAAGGTCCTCAAGCATTCACAATGAAGAAAAGCTTCTTCTTCCTCTGTACTGCTATAGTGCACAGTCTGTTCTTTCCACTTGGTGGTGACATGGTCTTTCAGGTATGAAAAGATTAATCCTGCATAAATGCCTTGTAAAACACTTTCTATCTATGTGTACCATACAGGAAAATTTTGAATTTTTGCTTTAAAATATGCACTTAATTTGACATGGTTACCTGGGGTAAGGAGATAAGAAGGGGCATAAGACCTTGGGGAAAACATACACTTATATCACCCAGTGATTTTAAGTAAAATCAGCAAAACCAGAACAGTAATGAGTTTAAAACCTTACTCCACCTCTGTAATGAAGAAATATCATGACATTTTCTAATCTCTTACATTTTCCCCATAACTTCACAGCTGCCTGTGGTGCCAAAGCTAGGGTCCTGCCTCCAAAGTTGCCCCTTTCTCCTGCCTTCACTCTCTCCTTCATTTCCCATATAGCTAGCACAAAGCAGGGACTTCCCTTTCCTCTTCTGGCAGCACATGGCAACAGAAATTCCCCATAAACCTTTCAGAAGCAGCTGTACTAACTTCTATATTTAGCAGTTATATTAATCAGAAGGGCAAGCCAAGACTCAGGAACCAAAGTCTTTTGTTACATGGTGAGTTAACAGGTAAAGAAAGTAAAACCAGAACTTATTTGATAAGTCTCAGTACATAAAAAAATAATGCAAGCTGAAAATATGTCAGGCAATATGTACCAAAAGTGACCTACAGAACAGTACTCTCAGTTAATGGCTTGCATCCCTTTCACTTAGGACTTGGTGTGCTGTTTCAGCAGGCCCACCAGCAATCATAATTAAGCACATTCTCACTCCAGTCCAGGACTGCTCCCTTGACAGCTGCCAATGACCTTCACAAAAGCTGTCTGCATCCATGCTGACACCTAGAAAGCTCTGGAGAAGACATACTGATGCCTGCTCACAAAACTGTTTTCTTGCAGAGCAAGAAAGTTTTGTCTTAAGAACAGCTTTGAGCTCACATTTAGGAGAGTTAGAATGTATTCAGAAATGGTTCTCCCAAAAATGCACTGTAAGGAATGGTCAGGTGTGGACGGAATGTATGAATTTGATTGGTAGAAGATCTGCTAGACCAAATCCTTCTGGATCCTGTTATTCTGCAATAACAGGAATACAGCTCTATGATAACAACCCATAGCATGCAGCTCAGCACACAAACACCTGCAGGTTAGTAAGCAGTGAGCAGCCTATCCAACAGCTCCAGAAATACCAAACTGGGAGCAGTATGCATGACCCAGTCTATGCAGAGGAGTAGAAACAGGAGTCCCAAACTGCAATAAGAATCCCAAGCTGACAGAGACCTGAGAGTAAGATGGCAAAGAGCACCCAAAGATTGTAACAAACATGCATAAAATATATTAATAACCTGAGACGTTCAGAAGAAAAAAAATGGTAGCAGAACCCCAAATTTCACATTAAAACTCCCCAAAAGAAAATCATAGAATGGTTTGGGTTGGAAGGCTCCTTAAAGATCATATTGTTCCAACTCCCCTCCCATGGGCAGGGACAACTTTCACTAGACCAGGTTGCTCAAAGCCCCATCCAACCTGGCCTTGAACATTTCCAGGGACAGGGCACGCTCAGCTTCTCTAGGCAAGTTCCAGTGTCCCACCACCCTTAAAATAAAGAATTTCTTCCTAATATCTAACCTAAACTTACTTTCTTTCAATTTGAAAACCATTCTCCCTTGTCCTAGCACATCATGCCCTCATAAAAGTTTCTCTCCAGCTTCCTTGTACGTCCCCTTCAGGTACTGGAAGGCGTTATAAGGTTACCCTGGATCCTTCTCTCCTGCAGGCTGAACAAACCCAGCTCTCTCAGCCTTTCCTCATAGGAGAGGTGCTCCAGCCTTCTGATTATTTTTGTGGGCCTCCTCTGCACTTGTTCCAACAGGTCCATATTATTCCTGTGTTGGAGACCCCAGAGCTGGATGCAGCACTCCAGATGGGGTCTCACTAGGGCAAAGAGGGAGAATCATCTCCCTCAATCTGCTGGTCATGCAGCTTTTAATACAGTTGATAATGTAGGGGGGAAAGACTCTTGTCTAAAGGAGAAGGACTGAAAGGAGCCAAATACCTCAAGAGTTCCTTTGTTTCACACAATTTTTTTTTCATTTCTCTTTTGTGACGCCAAAACAAGGTATCCCCCTATTCCACTGAAAGAAAAATAGATTCAGACGCCCTTGTCTGTGACTGGGTGGAAGTTCCAAGCAAGGATGTGTTGTCTATATTTTTCCTGCTGAACACAGATCTATCAAACAAGTCAGAAGTCCCAGAAACAAGTCCAAAGGCCCAGAAACTTAACGCAGAAAGATGAAAGGCCCAGAATTTGTCACTCACTTTCCTGAGTCTCCAAACCTCACAGGAAAGCAAGAGGAAAAAAGGGGCCAGTAACCATGGGTAACCACTCTCAGATTAATCTCAGATGGGGAGGGGAAAACGCTTCTCAAGATTAATAGCTAAAGTACGCAGGGATTAAAGATTAGGAGGAGAATCCTGTTTGCTAGGATTAAAAGGGCTGTGTTCACATGAAAACCTCAACCAGTGAATTGCCTCCAGCGAAACAGTGGGGTTTATTATTATAATTATTATTTTATTCTCCTCCAGTAAATGAAAAACATCAGCAGGAGGGCAGCAAAATCCATCAAAGGTTTAGAAAATAAAATCTCTGAGGAAAGGTTAAGGGAATGCAGTCAAGATAGAAATCAGATATTAAAAACAAAAATCAGCCCATGTTATTAGTAGCACAGCAGATTATAAAGAAGGAGAGATTTAAAAAAAATAAAATCAACTTCACTTCCCAGAATCCATGCTGTGTAGTCTATTTCTTTGCCCTTGGCTTAGCTGGAAGCAGGTGAGCGGTGAGAATGGCAAAACTCACCCTGTTTGCACATGAGGAAGTACAGTCTGAACATCTCATGGCTGGTATTTTCTGGAGTGCTAACTAAGAGCTTCATTTTGATATTCACTCTTAGTTGCTTGTCAAGGACACGTGATTAAGGTACTTACCTAAAGTGTACAGGAAGAAATAGAAAAAGAATAGGACTATGCTCTATCCAATGGGGTTAACAGAGAGAGGAAAGACATTAATCCAAAGTATCAAAGCAGTCATTCAAAAATTTAGTTAAGCAGCTTGTCTGAAATAATTTTCAGTGATGGAATCAGGAACAAATCTGGACCCACCACAACAAAGCTGTCTGAACTAGACTCTACTTCACTTGACTAGATCCTTGTACAAGGATCCTTGTATGCAGACTGGATTAGGCCAGCAGACTTGTGAGCCGGCATAAGAGGTGAACAAGGAGAGGCAAGGCCACAACACTGACCTGTAAGCAAGGACCTCACTACTGAGTGATATGCTACTGCAAAATATATACCTTCCTTGCAGCCTAGCACCACCTGCCCTCCACATAACCAGACCCTCTCTGTAGTCCTGTGTCAAAAGTGCCTCAGCGTAGGAGTTGGCATCGGTCTTCTCCAGCACTGAGGGAGAACTGGGAAATCTGATTACTAGAGCACATTTGACCTTTCAGGTTCACAAGAGCTGCAAAATTGCCATATCAACGCACAAAAGAACTTCCTAACAAGAAAGCCCAGAAGGTTGTTGGTAATAGTGCCATTCCCACTAAGCCATAGAGAGACAAGGGTTGAAAATGAAGCAGGTATTCTTAAACACGTATGTTCTTGGCTATTGGCAAGGGACATTTAATTGCAATACAAACTAGGATGGTCCTCAGCCTGCTTTAATGGGGAGCTACAAACCATCCATACACCTGCTCCTCAAACCAGCACCAGTATAGACATAAAACTGGCTCCACATTTCACTGGACAAGATCTCAAGAAGGAAGCTTTTTCTGTTGCAGGTTTTTTTTAAATTTTAATAAACTGCATGGATAAAAAAAATAAGATAATAATTTACAAAGCTAACCCTTGCTTTGTCTGATGCCAGATGGTGTCACCGCCAGACTTCTGAGCACCACTGGCAAGGGATTCCCAAGGGAGCAAAGCTCAGGAGGCTGGGACACTGTCCAGGCCAAGAAATCACACAGTTTCCCACCATTTACACCTCTGAATGAACCCCGGTCCTCTGGGGCTCTCAAGGCCAGTAGAGCAGCAGGTGGAGATCAAGTTGATTCATGGAAAAAGCAAACTGCAAGCACAGCACAGGCAGACTGAATGTGTACACGTAGATTGAACTTCATTAACATACTGGAAGCACCACTGCCTCCTCCCACCTCGCCTGCATCTCTCATCTTTTTAACCTGCTGTTCTTGGAGACTAGATGACTCATCTTCCTGATGAAATGAACTCTAGTTGGCTCTGGGCCCTGACCCTTTTCTGTATAGAAAAGGCCAAGAGTTAGAATTTGCTTTAGTCTTTCCCTCTGCACTCAGGTAAGACAGCCATCATCATAGGATGATGGTAATGCCACTTGCCTAGCACTAAAACATTTATGTGTGAGCAGGGAATGCTAACACTGAGTTTCAGAGGGGCTGTGTATCACATTCATAGTGTACTTGCTTGCTTTCCATTGAATAACAGATGCTTAAACGTAACAGAAGGTCTAGGAGGGAGCAAAGTGAAGAGGAACCTGTTATGCAATAAAGTAGAAAGAAAAAGCCAATGTGTGATGCATAAATGACCAAGGCACACAAAAGCCCCTCCCAGTATCGATCTATGGTAACTCCCATCTCAAACACTTTAATTCCGGATACCACGATTTAAGGAATAAGAAAGAAATATACTGGGAAAGATCAGGAAATCACAGGAATAAAGAATCAATAAGTATTAAGAATCAGCTAGCTTATAAACAAGCAAAACAAAAAAGCAAACAGTGAAGTTGAGGAAATATGATGGATGAAAATGTGTGTATATTTCCAGGGAAAAGGAACATTGAACCAGATCCATTGCAATACTGATCTCTAATACAGATTAGAGATTAAGTTCTCCATTACAAGATACTATTTTCCCCATAGAAGTAGTATTTTTAAAAGACAAAATGGACTGTGTCCTATTGTACAGTTGCTGACAGTAGAAACAGCTCTTCTCTCCTTCATTCACAACAGAGAGAACACTGGGCCACCTTCTTATGCAGGCTGAAGATCCACTCTTGGAGACTAATCGCTTCAAAGGTGAAGACACATCAACCACTAGTGCTGACACTTCAATAGGGAATATGAGGTTTAGCATAAAGACACATTAGGGCTATGTTCCACAGACAGAAGGGCCATCTCACAGCTTAGATTAAATTGAAGAACTGGTGCTGGACAGTGGTGGGAATGGTATTACACTTACAGTTAATAACACAAGCATGAATTGCTACAATGTCTTCACTCACTGGCTTGAAGATGATAAGTTCCACCAAAGCCTATGACTTGCCATTGCCCACTGGCACGGCAGTGACAGACAAAGCACCGGCACATCAGAGGGCAGCAGCAAAGGTACATTCACTGGCAAAGGTACATCAGTCCTGATATGGCCTTGTGCTATAAAAACACACAGAAATTTTACTGTGAATGGGGAGCTTCACTGTCCACCATAATCACATCATTTGGCAAGAGCAAAGACTGCTAGGAAAATGAGAATCAGCTCCTGACAAGAATAAACAAAGCATTAAAGAAAAAAAACCCACCACCACCTCCTTTCAATTGAAATATTGAAATCATCTAAAGAGAAAAAGCAGAGAGAGACAGCAGAGCTCAATTTGTTTGGCTGAGAAGAAAGTTATTTACAGCAAGGTCTGGCCTCTCACTGCCACCATGTAATTCCAGGCAATTGCACTTTCAAATAGATCTTTTTGGAGAAAATCAACAGAGGCTTTGCTTTCAATCTAGTGGAAAATGAAGTCCTGCAAATGTGTTACATAAAGCTGCAGCAAAAAGAGCTTTGTGCACACAAGTACACACTCTCAGGTAGAAGTTGGTGGGCTTAAGTACTCAACTCTGCCAGGTCCTCTCCACATTTCCCAGCTTTCACATCACACACTGGATTTCCTGTAACTAGCAATGCCAGTCTGATACTGTGGCAGTGACAGTTTCCACATGCCAAGTCTACTGCCTACATCAGTCCTGTCTCTCCAAGTCCAAGAAGAAGAGCCATCTCCAAGGTTCAAAGCTGTAAGCCCCAGGCAAGGCCTCAGCCATAGTATATACAGTCTTGTGAGGCAAAGGATCATCCCAAAATCCACACCTGATTACACCCCACAGAATTATGACCCACTGCCACCTTCATTCAACATCAACATATGCTCAAGCATCCATAAGGCTGTTTCTCAAGCCTGCAGTGATCAGTACTGCCCTGATCAGTGTAGCTGCAGCTCTGCACTTCTACAGAAAGCCTGTCCCACTAGTGCCTTATCATTCAAAAGCACTAGATATCAGGTTTGGAATATTTTATGTCATTGACAGCATAGAGAACTACTGTAGAAAATCATCCCTGAAACAGTTAATACAAATATTCAACCTCAGAAAAACTTTAGAAGGGTGACTATTGAAAGCAAAAATATCGTTAAATGCCTATGTATGACTTCATGCAGAGCAGGCTGGAGACTGCATCATTATCTGAGGTCAACAACATGGGAATACAAAGGTAGTACAGCAGGACTCCACATATCCTGTCACCCCAAGCTGTTACTTCATGTCACTCTCTCTCTCTCAAGCCCTCATACCAACATACACATATACATACAGTGCCAGCTCCAGTATCCATTTCAGACAAAGGCCAAGGAGAAATCTAATTTCAGGCATCTTGCTCAGGGCAAGTCAGAGGGATGGAAAGTAGAAGGTAAACCTAGGCTTTGTTCTCAGACTAGCTCAGATACCATTGCACTGTGAACACAGCAAAAGGAAAAGGTTAATTCCCATTGCACATTCCATCAGGAAGAATTTTTAACTAACGTTTTCCTTCACTCAAAACATTGAAAAATTACAAGAGAAACCTGCTACTAGTAACTCTAAACCAAGTTAAGATTAAGACAAATGTGAACAATTCTTCTTATTTTAGAAATACTAGAACATAGCTTTAGAAGCTTTCACCGGGGTAACCGAGTAGGTTAACTTGCAACACATCCAACTGTACATTTCAATAAGTGTGTAGCTGAAGTTTCCCAGCACACGTATTCCACTCATGCCCAAACATCCCAGTGTACGGAACACCTTCAACACCTTACAGCAAACTACTCCAAAAACCCAAAGCTTGTCACTGTAATATGGAAGATTAGCAGAGATTCAGGACTGCCTCCAAGCACCTCACCTCTCTCACACAGATAATATATTAAAGAGAAGCCTCCTATAGTCTCCTGAAACAAACCATGCCCATTTCCACAGTGAAAGGTGATCAAAAAACAAAACAAAACCAAACAAACCACACAAAATAAAAACCAAAAAAACCCACCACAAAGCCTGACAATCTGACCAGAAGAAACTGAATTTTCTCTCCCCAAATCTGGCCATTGCTTTAATCCTGACATCATGAAGGGGACATGAAACCAGGCATCTGAGATAATGCAGTAACAATGGGAGTGCTGAGGGGCTTGGTGCAGCCTGCAGGCTATCTCTAACTGAATCTAATCTGCACTGCTCCAGAGAAAGATGGAAAAATTATCAGTCTGAAGACTATTTGAACAAAGGTGGAAAACATTCCCTGTTCTTTCTAGACAACTGATCCAGTAAAGCTCATTCACAGGATCAAGCTGACTGCAAAGCGCTAGAAACTGTTTTCACTTCTCAGTGCTGACACAGGCCTCCACAAACTGCAATGCACCTACAGGCAGCAACACCTGTCCACTGGTTATTCCTGCTGCAGTGTAGAAGACAAAATAATTCAACACAGTACAGTAAATGCAAAAGGAGTTTCCAGAGGCAGTAAATACTGTCTTTTGCTCAGGAAGTAGATACTAAATAAAAACAAACAAACAGCAACAGCAATTGCACCATCAGACTCAATGGCTGTTTCAATGACACATAACACAGTGAGCTAAGACTTCACAGAAAAAGAAGGGAGGAGAATTCAGGATCTTCTCCAAAATGACGTGCCTCTGCCACCCACACATCAGAGGAAGCACCACTACATTTATTTTGTTTTCTTTTTTTAGCTCTGTAAAAGACTTCAGACTTGATGCATGTAGCCTCGCCTTTCTGACAGTCTCCACTAGAGGACTTCTCTTCCCAGGAGCCGCTAAATACACCATTAGTCAGATTACAAAGCAATAGGTGTTTCAAAGGAAACCCTCTCCTTCCATCCTGAGCCTCCTGCAGGTGGAAATGGTACCAAAACAAACAGTGATACACCCTACACATGCATTTATCCTGCCCTGAACACAAAAGGCTTTAGTTCATTAATTGACACACACCCTGAATTTTGTGTGATTTACTAAAACCACCAACAGCGTTAACAGAGGGAAGTTGCCACTATACAATGAATGAGACATGAGCCCCTTCTGGAGCAGTGCTGGGAAAGAGTGCCAGGCCTCTCAGACAGCAACAGCTCTCCCTTGCACTCGTACAGATTTCTGATCCATTCCTGCCTCCCCTCCTTGCCTTTCCCCTGATGCCCACAGGAGCCTATTTCTTTTCAGCCTTGCTGTTAGTAGAGCACTGCCATCCTCCAGCCCCTAGTGCCTTGCTGTCAGGCTCTTACCTCCAGCACTCTGAAACAAGGGAGCCCAAACAATATGGGCCTTGGGGAACAGCTGACAGCTTTATCTCCTGAGCCACACCACCTCCTGAAGCCTCTGCACAAATGAGATAACATCCTCCTGCATCTGAAGGGTGCTTCTTTTAATTTTATGGCTAAATATCCTCAAAAACATTATTCAGAGAAAGCATTTTAAGATAAATTAATTTGAAACAAAATTTATAGCCATAGACTGAACCACTACATCACGGGGCACAGAGGAAAGCACTATTCCATCTTGTTCCCCTCCTAGACAAAGACACAGCAACACTCTTCACATGGTTAACATGCTTCTCAGCACACTGAGCACAGCTCTTTCTATAATTAAAGGATATAGATCTGCAATTAAGTATCTAATGCATCATCATGGACTGAAGACTAAACTTGTGTTCTAGACAGTGATAAAGCCATGACATTTACAGCATTCAGAAAATCCAAACAATCAATTTGTTACACCAAGCTACACAAACCTACAATAACATAAACCAAAAATGAGCAAGAGTAGCAATGAACAGAGTACTATTTTTAAGATATTTCTGCTATATGGGTTCAGAAAGGCATAACATTCAAGGCTACAAATCAAATCACAAGCACTATCCTTGCATCCCCTTCTCTTACTCCCCCTTCTTTGACGGAAACATTTAGCAGTATTGGATGTTACATTTGCATTTTATTCAGTGTCCAGATCCAAGCTTCAGATAATCACCATATTTAGTGTTTTTACAGAAAGGTTAAAACCTTAATGGCCTGAATCATCAGAGCATTACTTCAGTCTGATGCTAGTGTAAGTCTAATGCTTTTAGCAGTTTCACGGGGAGAAAAAAATCAGTGACGTTATTGTAAAACTAAATGTCCTAAGCATCTTATACAACCGTTGTCTCTGTTCTAGGGAAAATGACACACAAACAGAAATATGCAGCAAACACTTGTCTCAAGATGCACTGCAAGCCAACTATAGAGATGTGAACAACCTTCCCCCAAGTCTTTGGCCTCCAAGTCACATCTACTGGATCAATTTAAAAAAAAATTCCCCTTCCTCACCACTACCCAAAATAAAAAACCCAAAGTGATTGCTTTCTTTCCCTTTCCCACTACTAGTGCTACAACCTGACCTATCTGGACAGCAGCCTTTTACTGCCTTTACTGGCATCCACTTTGGATATCAATATTCATATAAGAGACAAAAATCCCTGGCACAACAGAAAAAAAAATAAAATCTCCCCACCTTGCACTACCAGTGCAGCTAAGACCCAACTAGTGATCTGCATCAAACTTTGCTGCCTCTGTTGCTATAAGACACCTGGATATGTATTATGCTCTGTTGTACCCAATTCAACAATTAAATAAGGTCCAGACTCTCAGTAATCTATGGTCAAAGAAGTACATAAGCAGCATTTCTGCTGAAGCTATTTGCTTAATTTCAGGCTTGGCATATCCCTAAGTTTTGGCTGTGACAGAAAGTCATGGTGCCAGACACTTGCTTTTCACACTTTAATTTCTTTAGGATGCAGGCTAGAAAGAGTTTTGCGTGACACTTAAGCCTGCCCGTGTAGTGAGGATAAGGAAGGGTCATTTCACTTGACAAGAATAGTTCTGGATCCTGTAAGACTGCCAGATAACACATAGGAGAAAGAGAGACTCTCAAATAAACCTTTAGATCAAAAGGTACAGAAACAACCATGGAAAAGCTTACTCAGCTCTTACTTCTTTCCAAGCAGAGGACTCCATCCTCACAAATACTTACTCTACTAATGCCTTGTAAAGGCTCGGTTTAGAAAGCAATATTAATGTGATTTCTCTCTCTTCCCCTGGAAAAGTTTATTAAAGTGCAAAAAACTTTGGTAAAGTGAAAAATTTTCTTTCAAGTTCTCTTCTGCGTAATTTCACTCAGGAATTGATGCAGAATCCCTCTAAACCCTCTGAAGAAATGAAATAACAGCTAGTGTAGATAAGTTTCTATGCTTAAATCTCTCTAGGGAAAAATTGCTTTTGAGTAATCATACAACATGACTTTTTTATGTATAAAATGAGTGAAAACATTTTTTACTGCTATTTTAATGTGAAAATGAGGCAAAAGTCAAAAACAGAATTCATGTACCTACAGATATTTACAAAATATATGCCACCACTGTGTGTAGCCACTAGAGCATGCATATTACAGGTTGCCTTGAGCTCCTGTTACCTTTGATAACAATGAATCCTGCATCATTTCAAAAGCCCCAGCCTGAAACAGTCATATAGCACATCCACCTTCTCATAAAATAAACCACGAGATAAAGGCAGAGCAGTGGAGTTTGGAGACTTTAGTATCCACATAACTGAAACTTTTATCAGAAGTGAGAACAGGCAACTTAAAAATGCATGAACCCTGTTTCCTCTAAAACAAAGTACAAAGCAAAATGGGACAAAAAGAGCACCAGCACAATGTTAATTATTGTCAAGATTTTAATCACACCCAAGCAAAGGATTTCAAAACTACTCTTCCTGCAAACACATCTTGATCTCAATGCTAAGATATTATTTCTTTCACAACATCGTTGAGTTTGTTTACCAGATATCATCCTATTCTCATCTTTTACATATATTTATCCCTTCTTCAGAGTAAATATCGTCCTGGAAATAAAGTACAGTGTTTCTTTATGGCTGAAATAACTGTTGCAAGGGGGAAAATACGATTTTTGTCACCTATGGAAAAGTTTCAACAGTAGAGAGTCCAACCAGCTTATTTCTCTAAAAGGCAAATGACTAGTAATGTTCCCTACCCTTGACATATGCTTTCAGAAATTAATTTCCTTCAGAAACAAATCAAAGCAATAATCAAAGGACTTCTCTAACTTTCTTTGCAAACTCCTTAGGATTCATTCCCTAGTTTGGGGTTGGAAGTAAGATGGGGCTTTCTTGGTCAAAGGATCTGTCTGAGAACATGGCAGCTTAGATGGGCACAAATCAGAAGTCCCCCTGATGACTGGAAAAAGGGAAACACTTCTGTTTTTAAAAAGAGAAGAAAGAAAGACAGGGAACTACAGACCAGTGAGCCTCACCTCTGTGCCTGGGAAGATCACGGAGCAGATCTTCACGGAAGCAATGTTAAGTCACATACGAGGAGGTGATCAGCAACAGTCAGCATAGATTTAATAAGTGCAAATCATGCCTGACTGATCTGGTGACCTTCTATGATGAAAGTAGCTGCAATGGTCAACAAAAGAAGACTGACAGATGTCATCTACCTAGATTTCTGTAGAGCCTTTGACAAGGTCCCACACAACATCATCATCTCCAAACTGGGAAGACATGAATTTGAAGGCAGACTATTCAGTGGATAAAGGATTGGCTGGATGGACACAGAGAGTTGTGGTCAATGGCTCTATGTCCAGCGATGAATGGTGTCCCTCAGGGCTCTGCCTTCAGACAAGTGCTCTTTAACAGCTTTATCAGTGACACAGTGAGATCAAGTGTACCCTCAGCACATTTGCACATGACATCAAGCTGAGCAGTGCAGTTGACACAACAGAAGGGCAGGATGCCATCCAGAGAGACCTGGACAAACTTGAGAAGTGGGCCTATGAGAACTTCATGAAATTAAACAGGCCCAAGTGCAAGGTGCTGCACCTGTGTCAGGGTAATCCCAGGAGCACAGATAAGGAGGAAAATTCATTGAGAGCAGCCCCACAGAGGAATACATGAGGGTTTCCTTTAGATGAAAAGCTAGACATAACCTAGTCATATGCACTTGCAGCCCAGAACCACAGAACCAATTAGGTTCAAAAAGACCTCTGAGATCATAAAGTCCAACCTATGACCAAACACCAACCTGTCCACTAGACCATGGCACTAAGCACAACATCCAGTCTTTCCTTAAACAACCCAGGGATGGTGACTCCACCACCTCCCTTGGGAAGTCCACTCCAATGCTTATTCACACTTTCTGTGAAGAAATTCCTCTTTATGTCCATCTGAACCTCCCCCGGCACAGCTTGAGACTATGTCTTCTTATCCTATCGCTAGTTGCCTGGGGAAAAGGACAAACCCCACCTTGCTACAACCTCCTTTCAGGTAGCGTAGAAAGTGCTAAGGTCACCCTTGAGCCTCCTCTTCTCCAGGTTAAACAACCCAACTCCTTCAGCCACTCCTCATAGGACTTACCCTCTAGACTCTTCACCAGCTCTGATGCCCATCTCTGAACATGCTCCAGCACCCCTTTCCAAACTGTCCTTTCCAAACTGAGGGGCCCAGAACTAGACACAGTACTTGAGGTGTGACCTCACCAGCACGGAGGACAATCACTTCCCTAGTCCTGCTGGTCACATTATTTCTGATACAGACCAGGATGCCACTGGCCTTCTTGGCCGCCTGGGCACACTGCTGGCTTATGTTCAGCCAGTTGTTGACCAGCACNAGAGCACCTCTTATGAAAATAGACAAAGAGCTGAGATTGTTCAGCCTGGAAAAGAGAGGCCTCCAGGGAGACATCAGTGCAGCCTTCCAGTACACAGAAGGAGCTTTTAAAAAAGAGGAAGGGCAAATTTTTTACACTGGCAGATAGTGATAGGACAAGGGGGTGTAGTTTTACACTAAAAGAGGAGAGATATAGGTATTTAAGTTAGTTTCTTATTTAGTTATGAAGAAATTCTTTGCTCAGAAGGTAATGAGGCACTGGAACAGAAGTTCACAGAACTTGTGGATGCTCCATCCTTGGAAGTTGAATCTCAAGCATGGCACAATTGCCTCAGGCATGCCAGTATTTATTACAAGAGGAAACAGAACCAACTGGAGATCCCATCACAGGCAGGTACCGCTTTAAAGGAGATAATCGGACAAGCTTCTGGTTGAGTGCTGGTGCTGGAGCTGACTCTTGAATTACCGTGTGATTGGCAGAGATGTTTAGCACATCTCAAAATAAATCTGCATTCACCAAAGTTCAGAGCAATGCAGTTCCTCCAAGAGAGACCTGAAAAAGTTGCTCATAAAGGATTTTTGTTCCATTTTGCTTTTGTTCTTTAAGTACTAAACTACAAATGTGCTATATGCACCAGACTGCAAGATCCTAATTTGGAAGGTCACTATCAATATTCTAGAGTAGAAGTCTGATGAGTCAGAGAGGACAAAGTGGCTTGAAATATGAACCCTCCATGGGACCATAGATCAATCACTCTCCCCTCAAGCTTCAGCTATAAATTTCAACAGCACTGTAGTTGTCCCAAATCATTAATAAAACTATTCTCATAAACAATTGGTCAGTGGGAAACTCTTCCAATGAAGACCATCCTCATCAGACCTTTCTAACAACTACCATATTTGCCAGATTTTTGTGCAACAAATGCCATCTCTTTATGGTATTCTAGGTTTCCTTTTTGACTAAATTTAGACACAGATTATTTCTCACATTCAAGTTGCACAGACTTAAGTGAAACATAGGAACAGTAAAATGCCTTGCTTCACCCAGTTCTCTCTCATAACAGTGTTGACAATACTGGCTACACCTACAGATGTTAATGTTATTCTGGGATGGGTAACCTCCAGAGCTCAGGTTTATGCGGGAAGAACTGAAAATTTCTAGATGCATTTCCCTCTGAATCCATAATGAACATACCCCTTGCATGGAAATACCCTGCTGAAGTAAGCAAACACAATAACTTGGTATCAGCCAATTCTCTAATCTTAAGGTATATTGATAGCCATTCCTAGAAGCTGCAGCATCACTGGAGAGGACATACCGGAAACAGACAGAAAGTGAGGGCTTTCCCAACATGCTTTTTTAAAGATCTCATGAGCAACAAAGCAAGTTAAGATATCTTGGCTGCTTTCCAACATCAGTAATTATCTCCTTGGAAGTTACAATCAGATGGAAAATTTTTCTTCATTCCTGTACTTAACTACATAAGTTGAATTCGTGTGCTGTTAAATGACAAAACATCAGTTGTGAGCTAAATAAATCCTCCTGTCTACATAAGCACTGAAAGCACTTTGGGATCCTTCAAGATGAAAGATGCTTAAGAACAATTGTGGTTTGTCCATTAAGGCATAGCTGAAACAAGTACTACAATCTTTTCATTTATTCAATAATAAATTTATTTCTTCCCTGAAGCTGACTTTTCCCTTGTGCTCATTTCCAATTTCCTTCTTTGACGTAGCAGTAAGAGATTAAATTGCTCCTGGTGCTCAGCTCCTAGGTACACAAGCTCTTTAAGGATCAGACTTTACTATTTTATCATTTGGCTCAATGGTTGATCTTCTTGAACATCTGTTCAACTGGTGGAGACCTGAGACTGCACTCCTCTCGTTCAGCTCTAGAAGTAACTACTTATTTCTTTTAACATCTCAGTGGAGAGTTTCACACAGCTAGACCCATGCAAGGAATTGAAGACTACTTATTTGATCACTTATCCAATATGCTCTGTACCAGCCCCTCTGGCCTAATTCCATTGGTTTTGCTGGTTATTTCATCCCTGTTTCAGACAGATTAAGCACCTGACTCCTTAGTAACATAAGGGGTCTCACAGCTTGCAAAGGGGTTTTTAGTATTTGAATGCATATTGCTGTGCTCAGTTTCTTATTATTAGATCTCCCTACATCCTTCCAAGCCTACAGCAATTTCATTGAAGCATCTTTTTGTAACATTTAGAATTTCCTTAACGGTCTCCCAAAAGACAGTCCCCTTCTTTGCCCATGGTATCTAGCAGCTCCATATCCTCTGGTGATCTGGCAAAAGAAAATCAATTCCTGGAGTTGTGCAATACATACACTCTCTATTCATATCTCTTTCTCCAGGAAGAGATGGTTCACTTATAGACTTCTGGGCTGAATTTCGCTGGAAAGCAGTCAAAACAGATTTTTCATTCTGTTGCCACTGTAAACAAGAAACTGCCAGTACCACATAAAGGTCTCAGAAGACTGAGCTAATGATGCTGTCTTCTTCTCAGAGACCACACCACCAAAAGACACACAAAAAGGAAAAGGCAACACATCTGGTCTTTCAGTCAGGTGATAACCCAATTCATTTTACGAGTTGTTAAAAAGAACAAAGTTCAAACAGCCACAGAAGTGAACACTACATTCCAAACCTTCACAGCAGCTCTCTGTAAAATTCAGATTTTGCCTAGCTGTACAGAGCTTTCACATCCTTGCTGCTCAGAGATGGAACAGCAGAGGAAGAATGTTCCTCCTTGTAGCAGGTGCCTCTTCGCATTAGCTGTAGCAGGTTTCAGTCCCTACAGGAATAAAGCTTCCTCCCTTCCCACTGGGAGGATTAACACTTCTGCTCTCTACAAGCAACTGCTTGTCTTGCAACTCTAAAATAGGCACCTTTGAGGTGCCTACAGGATACACATTGCCTCGAGTTCCCTGTGCTCTTGTTAAGCCCTTGGGGCCATGCAAGCTGTCAGCCACACAATCCCATAGCATAGGAGGGAGTAACACCAATGCTCTCCATGGAAAGAGCAGGCTTGCTGTAATTGCTTCTGAAAGCAAATTCCACTGGGCCCAGGGAAGGGCAGAGACTGGCACGTGCCTGTACATACTTACACAGAAGATCCCTTACTCCTTTCAGCTTCTCCTGTGCAAGCTTACTGACCTCCTGCAGTATTAATGAATTCCTCTGTCACCTCCTTGCTCTGACATCTGCTCAGGAGAACGGATGAGTAAGCAGGTAATTCAATTGGGCAGGAGCAAAGCAACGAGCCAATTCTCCCACACAACTATGTTACCCTACTGCTCTTTGGCACTTCCTGCCCCTACAGGCCTCGCACTCCAAGAAAAGCTTTTAGGCTTCCTGCCCTGAGGATGGCTGAAGAGATCTTTTCCACCTCCAGCTTATCTTACTGCTTCTGTAAGTAAGACATAAGAGGCTGACTTTTCTCATTTCCAAGATTTCAACGTGGAGAAAGGAAAAATGAAACCGATTTCTCTTCATCTCCTCCTCACTTTCTGTAAAGCAAGTTAACAAAGAACTGCTCTCTCCCCCCCACAGCAAATCAGATCAGACAGATCAAGAAAGGTTCTAGACAACAGAAACAAACTGGATTCAAATTAAATGCTTTCAGTAAAACAAGTTTTCAAGTAGCCTTCAGAAAGTTAAAACAGGCAGTAGTACTAGATAGTTGGAAATTAAGAACAGAAAATGCCTATAAGGTTAATACAGTTTATGTCAGGGCTAGAACGAGATCAGCCCATACAACTTGCCAAACAGCACTTTTCTCTAGGCTTGATGTTAAAGGCATCAAACAATTGAACTTTTATCAATTCCCTTCCAATATGCATTTAGATTAAATCAATATAAATATTAAGACAACTCTTGCTGATAGTCAGATGAATTCTTCTTTGTCCAGGCACTCCTGTTACAAATATTTTACTTTCATTTACACACAAAAAAATCTTCTTCCCTGGTTTATGCGTGTTTAGGATGCCTGCTTGCTTTCCCTGTTTTCCAGTCTTTCACAGGAGCGTCTTATTGTAGGAAGAGCAGAGATCATCTCTCCCACTCATACTTTGTCACTAACAGATCTGCTAAAAATCAAGGAAAAAAAGCAAGAATGCCACAGAATTTGCTTTTTTTTGTTCACTATGGGAGTCTGTTCATCTCTGCTTGGCTCAAAATAGCATCTGACAAGTGAATAACGCAAGTTGTAAAAAACTCACAAGAAATAAGCAAAGAAATCTATAGCTGCCTTCCTCAATCTCACTCCCTGCTTGCCTTCTCATTGACTTCTGTTGCCTGCATCGACCATTTGTAGCTACCTGTGTGCTTTCTCTTCCATTAAGGTAGCTACCAATAGAACAAGAGAGGAGTGGGGCAAAGGGGAAGCACTGAATTACTGTGGGGACCTCTGGCACTACCTCTTGCCGAGAGGGATAAAGAGGGGCCAATCAAGAAATACACAGCACAAAAATCTCATTTTCATGAGAAGCCACTGAGCTAAGGCAATATGAATAAAAGTCATGGAATAGATTCTACTTGATTTATATAAATGCCTAAAGCATCCCAAAATGCCTTCATCAGTCCAGCCCTGGAGAAAAGAAAGGCAAAGAGGAAGAAACAGATACACCCAGAAAATCTTGACAAGACACAAATTCAAGTCCTGGAGCTGATGCCCTCCCTAATCCTGAAAGAGAGGAGACAACATTACATAGCCTGTGTACCCAGGACACAAATAACCTCCAGGGGTTGGGTATGGAATGAAGACAACATCTATCTGCAGAGCAGATTAATCTCCATTCTTCCATTAATTTACACTTTCAACAACTTGTTCTCCACTACTTTTCTTGCTCCCCTCTTCCCTCTATTCCTGTTATGAAGGAACTACACCTACTGGCACTCTTTTACACATCACTAAACATTCCAACCCAGAGAGGAGGTACCAGTTGCATTTTTATAAAAAGAGTGTCCTAGGACTGAAATCAAGCAATAAGCCAAAATATGTTTTTTATCTTTTGGAAGGGCTATATCCATGTAATTCCAAGCCACAAAGGACTGGTTTGAATTTGCTTTACACTTCCCTCTGTGTGGACAATCCTTTGTTGTTAAAAAGCTGTACTTGATTTGAGAAGATAAAAAAAAAAAAAAAAAAAAAAAAAAAAAAACCAAAAAAAAAAGCACCATCTTTTGTGTGTATATATACATACAGGTTAGCATTTGGACTGAATGATCTTTTCGAATCTAAACAAATCTATGAATCTATAGATGTGTATTTACATATACATGCATATCTCTCTCTCCACAAGTGCACAGATGAAAATGCACAATGCTTGAGAACTAATCAAGAAATTACTATGCATTTATATGTACATACAGACAGCGCTAGGTCCTTACAGAAGCACACAGCACTTCCACCACTCTATGCCTATGAGTTTTTCGTTGGTGGAAAGCAAAACAGATGAAGGCGGCTGCTTACCCTGACCTCAGCCCAGCGCACAGTCAGCAAATGCCTTATGGTCACAACCATATCTGAAAGCTGGAAAATTACT
>WEIV01012559.1:145705-163699 GCA_013390005.1 Calyptomena viridis
TGTCTGACATACACAAAAAAACCTCAAGGAGGCTTAAAACTACTTTAAAAGGTAGTTTGTTTCTCAATTGACACTGTAACCATCTGCATGTTACTTTCTTATTACAGAGCATTTTTAAAGCTATATATATTTCAGTTACATGCCAAACATACTGATTTTTTCAATATCATAATGGTCCTTTTTCAATTTCATTTTGGCTTTTAAGGAGACTTATTTTAGAATGGAAATGTGGAGGTTTGATTGTGATTGCAGGGCTTGAACCATGTAAAGTTTTACTTATCTGTGTAATAAAACTAACAGGTTGTGTCCAGCTCTTCCACAAAACACAGCTACATAAAATGGGGGGTCCTGTGTCATTTACAACTAGTTTCTCTGTAAGAGAAAAAAATAACTAAAAAAAAAAACCTTTCAAANCTTTCAAAATAAGATACCTTTGCTACAGAAAGACCTATTGAAACAGGAAGTCATCCTACAGAATACTGTGGAAATTCCCTTGCTTGAGGGCCTGACAGAATCAGCAAGCCCACATACAGACTAAGCATAAGTGGGTGAATGGCAAGTTCAGTCTTACTATGTCTTCTGTTCATATCTACTGCAGTACAAAGCATCTGTCTCCTCCCTCCCCTGTGCTGCTTGAGGGAAATCTTTTTTGCATAGAGAATCATCTTGTGCAATACACTGTGGTTAGATTAAGTCAATGAGTCACACCATAACACCAAGAAAAATCAGACATGTGGTTACTTGTTCCTACAATGACCTTGATTCCATTCATGCAAGAGCAAATGTTCCTAGAAGAAGCTGAAAACCTGGNAGCTGATAAACTGGATATGGCGGAGGAAGGGGGGAAAAAAAAAGAAAGGATCAACACTTAGGATTTATTCTTTATGGTACACTGGCACACACTTGCACTTATCCAGTCCTTCAGCATCCACCAAATCCATCTAAGCCCAGAACAAGGTATCAGTCTCATCTTGCTCATTGAATTCTTTAGTCTGCATCTCCTTTGCTGTGCAACTACAGCACACCCAAAGTGCAGCTCTGCAGCCTTCACTGCCCAGCGGCACTGCTTAGTAAAACTGGTTATACGAATCAGCTAGACAATTGCTTAACAGAAGTCCTAGTACGAGGATCTTCTCACCTGTAGGGAAGTTTAGGACAAGAAGACTACCCTAAGTTACTTGGAAGGAAAACCAAAGTAATTGCAACAAAAAATGCAGTTCCTCATTTTCTTAACATGAATGCAACAGCCATTAGATTGATTCTAGAACTTTGACAGGCTAAGATGAGGGCTTTGGAAAAGGGAATACCAGCAAGAGGATTCAGCCATACCCAAAGAGGTGGCTAAACCAGCAGATAAATTGGTTATGAACAAGCTTTTAAGTCAGGTACTTAATACAACATAAAATTATAGGAAGATTAACTACAAAAGTCTCAAGAGTCATCTAGTTCACATGATGGACAGACAATAAACTCCCTCTTCCCAGTCCAATACTCTGCCCTGGCTGGCAATAACTTTGCTCTGAGCAAGGTTTCTAGATTGGTGCTGCTGGTCATCATCAGATCTCATGGCCTCACTCAGCTCTCAGCCTGGGGTCCAACACCATGCAAAAACTCAGCACAGAGCTTGGACAACAGACAATAAACAAAGAGCCCATTCAGTCTCTGCAGCTGTTCTGCTAATTAAAGAAAGCAATACAGAGAATTTTAAAACAAAAAGCATGTAACCCTAAAATGAATTATTGAAGGAATGGAAAGCCATGAAGCTATTTGCCCAAACATAGGATTGAACCATCTTTCTTGTTGTGCCCAAGAAGGCAAGCCCAAGCCCAGCAATATGCTGCAGGCTGACCTCATAATGGCTAGGGAAAAGCTATTCCCAGACATCTGCACACTCAGAGACTTGGCAAGTCAGGCCTTGGCATTTCACCAGAGGCAGAAACTGCATTAATGTAGATGATGTATCAGAAAAGAAAGGACTCAACTGTATTAGTCATGAACTTCGTGTCAAAGATAGCAGCAAGGTCTGCATGAAGGGGATAGGAAACTGCATGGCATTACATTTAATAGCACGTTTTCAAGACCTGGCTACCTATCCCATACTGGCTTCTTTTCCATTTCTGTTCATTTTACCCCAGTAAGCATGCAAAGCAGTGACTTCACTGGTCCACCACCAGTAAAAGTGGGATTCACATCCTAATCAATTCCAACAGAAAAAAGCTGTGTAGTTTCCATCAAAAAGGCAAAGACAAGAGAAGCATGGCCACACCTCCAACCAAATACCATACACCCCACTGCTGAATTCACCCTGTGGATGTCAGATTTATTTCCAGCTTCCATTTTCTGCTCCTTATGAATTATTTTCTCAGTGTGGCCCTGAGCTCTTATCTAGGCATGACACCCTTAGCTGCACTTGCAATACTAAACAATATTTCTACTAAAACACCCAGACCATAACAAAAAAAAAAATTAAAATTCTTCTGTTCCAGCACAGTTTAATGTTAAATAAACACTCAGGAGCATGAGGAACACAGCAAAACCAACATAGTGGGCACTGGCTAGATAAGCCAGAGGCATCAAGGCAGCACTCCTTTACAACAGCATTCTCACCATTAACAGTTGCTTTGTGTCAGGAATACAACTGACTCACTCACACATGCAAAACACGAGCAGGAAACATTATTCCTATAGGACTGGAGCCGAGTTCCTTTCCCCAACAATCCCATACCTTACCAATTCAACTGGAGATAGCATTTATTTGTGAAGACGATCAGTGGAAAAAAAAAAAGTCTGCTAAAAGAGTTGTCTGGATTATGAAAGAAATTACCAAATTCAACATGATTGGTAACATTTTTTCAAATTAAAAGTGTTGCCCCTATCCCTGGGGCAACCAAATGGATTTAGGTTTTAGCTTGTCCCAAAAACTGAACAAAAAGAAAATCCAGGGTTCATATAGCAATTGGAGAACTCCATAGAGATATGGAGTATGCATGGCTAAGTATTCTTAATTTAGAATATTTCAGTGGGCTGTCTGCATACCCTAAGATGGTCTTCAGATCAAGACAGAACAAAATTCAAACAGTGTCAGTTTGTAAAATATTTCTATTAAAATGTTGCCTAATAGGAAGCACCAGATCAGTGAACCAACAAGCATAAGAAATCTCTAACAATGAGAATAGCAGCACTGACTGAATATTTACTCACAATATGCTGTGCTTTTTATTGCTAAGGTGGGAAACAACTCTCAGACCACTGCATAATAGGTCAGACTAGATCTGTGTTTGCTAATCTTGGCTGTTAGACTATTTGGATACAGGAAGCAGTACAATATCTAAAGACTTCTTCTGTGTGTAATAAGAGTCCAGCCCAAAGCTGAGTCAAGTTAATGATGGTAATGGGCACTGAATTACATTCACTTTAACAATAAATAAAATTATCTTAATCAAATCTTGCCTCAGTCTTCACAATACTTGATTGCATTATGGTTTGAGCTATGCAAATCTAAATATATTTTTTCTAAAGAAAATAAAATAAAAATTGAGAGTAGTTATACTTACCTATAAACTTCAGAACAAATTTTAAAACCTTGAGAAAACTTCAAAGTAAACACACTGCTTCTGAGGCTAGAAAATTCTAAATATCAGTACACTAAAAATGTGATTTAACACGTCACTGAAGTTTTGAGAAGAAATTAATTTCTTTTGAATATTAAAAAAAATAAAGGGAGACCACATATACAAATGACAAAATGGCTGTTCTGTGTTATTTATTCTGATATAAAATCCACTCTTTTGTGCTGTCCAAATATTTCCCATGTGTCATAAACTTCTGAGCTGACACTAAGCAAGTCCATCAAAGAAACTGAGAGGAAGTCAACTATACTTTGGCAGCTGATGATAGCATCTTTCAGGAGTGAGGGGACAGGGAAGCGATTTCAGATTGTGGGACAGGCTTCTTTGCAGCAGCTTTCTGCTACAGCTGTCAGCAGTGGGAAGGCCAGCAGTGCTGACCTAAAACGAATCATTTTAAGTTCAACCACTGCTCACATGAGTCAGGCAGTCCCATTCTCACGAAAATGGCCACTCAGCCAGGCTGCAGACACAGGCAGGCATCATTTTGTTGGTTCTTTTTAGGTAGAGTTTGTAAGGTCAGCATCTCTAAGAGAACATCTAGAAAAACATCAGCTAAATTTTCAGCTGGTGAAATCAAGACAGATCAGGCTAAAACAATCTACATAAGATTATGAGCAAGGCAGTTTTTCTAATCCAAGAGCACAAATTCAGCATTCAAGGTATGAGACATGACTGCTATTGTTCTAAGGTGTTCTACCTCTCCACAGTGGTAGTGGTAGCTACCTTCCAACTCAAGAGCCAGGATATGAAGCTTTCAGTCTGGTCCAGTTGGCAGGATGGCTGGAGGTCCTGATCTCAGGCTCCAAACAGAATTTCAGAGTGGGATGAAATCCAGAAGTCACTCAGATTTAGGCAGTCACATTTTTCCCCAGTAAGCCAGGACAGAGAGACAAGGGTCCCCATAAATGAGGTGGTTTTCCTCTGGCATGGAGTCACTTCCATGTGAGGACAGAACATATACACTCCATTTCCTAGGTCTGACATAAGCTGTGGGCTGCTAGGAACCTAATAACTGTGTGTTTTCAGTTTTGTTTGCTATTAATCCTGATGAAATTTTCTGGTCATGCCTCAAAGTTCTTTAAAAGCATGTGAAGTTAAATATGGCACAGTCTCAGTGTGCTGTTACGGCAACTGGAATATTCAAAACTACCAAAAACTAAATATTTTTAGCTTACAGTGCTATTATTTTTGCCCAGAACGTGTCTGTATTCTCTCCCACTCAACTCATTTTTCTTTCTGATCTCAAAATGGCCAAGAAAGGAGAGGTAAGTGACTTGTACGCTTTATCACAAAAAACTGTACAAACTTTCCATGTTCAAGGATAAAGACACACAAAGTCCATCAACATCCTCAACATCTCTCGGTCACAAGACTTCTTCTCTTGGAATGATGCATGCAGATCAAAATGTGTGTAGCAGCTGAAGCAAAGTAAAATGAGCTGGGATTTCTGTGCTCTGCTCCAAACTCTGCCATAATTCATTAGGACAGTAGGCAAGTCGTCAAGTGCAATATTTAAATGTTACTGTTATCAAAAGGGCTTAATTTTGAATTTCTGATTTGAACCACATTAGCCCTGAATCTTAGATATATTAATCCATGTAGTCCAGTAACTGAGACTGGAAGCGTGATTGCCTGGTCACTGCACCAAAAACAAGACCCAAAGAAGCTCCACTGGTCACATCACAAGGAAGATGCAGGTTTGCAACTACTTTTGACAGCTGTCTTCCCAGGCTTTGGATTCCCACCTCCAGAAAGGCCAGTGACACACACAGTCCCTGTTGAACTCATCAAATTGCTTTTCCTTAAAAATTCCACTTTAAAAATTTTGACTGATTAATTACATTTCATTCAGAAATAACAAAACAACAAAAAAAAAGTAAAACCAAACTTTAGATATTTCAAAAATCTATTGAATTTTGTTAAGCTGCAAACATTAACCAACAAACACAATTCTATCTCTGCAAGCTGTCAATCTTGATTCTATCAAGGACAGTTAGCTTACTTTCTTTAGTTTTCACACAGGCAATTCAATAGTAGTCCCTTCCTTTCTCTTATCAATCCTATTCAGCCAGTTCTGCAGGAACTGAGGACTATCTCATTTGCAGATTCCTGCACATTCTTTCTCACATTCTCTTCCACCGCAAGTCTTTCAAAACTGTCAATTGAACAGTATTTATCTTGAGTGATCTTCCAAAAGGAAATGCCACATATGCTCCTTCTGCATTAACTATTCTTCTTATCTTACTCTGTGCACTAAAAAGTAACCAAATCATTTTGTCCCTCTCTGAAAAGGGAATTTCACTGATGAATTTCCTATTCAGGCAATACACAGTCTGCTAACATTGGCCATTCTGAAAAACATAAAAAGTAAGTCCTTGTCGGCTTTCCCTGCACACAAATCCCACTCAGGAAACAATGAACCTTTTTTATTGGGGAAAATTTTGGTGCTGCTTGTCCAAGATGGTGACCCATGTCAGTTCTAGAAAGACCACTGAATAGACTGCAGGGAAAGAATTATTAGAGAGATATAGAGAGAGGTGAACAGAAACCAAGGATTTCTATAGTAACTGAACTATGGTTTAAGAATTTATCTATATAAACTATCTATCTATAACTACACAATGGCAATTTATATACAACACTTTTTAACACACTGAACACTCGCCCATAATTATATCTAATAGAGAGTCACACAGGTTGTACAGTTACTGTGCTTGCAAACAAAGAGACAGTAGTATGGAACAAAAAATGAAAATCAACAAGAATTAGGAGATACACACAATATTACATTTTATTCATGACACAAGTTATATCTACACTTGTCCTCGTAGATGGGAGATCTGAAGACAAAATTGGGATTAGACCTTTCTGTTCCTCAGGCTAACCTTTTCATCCATCAATGTACTCAAGAAATGGACAAAGAGTGCCTGCTGCCTCCCACTAAATGAGCAGAGGCCAGTGATACATTCGATGTGCATTCAGTCTCCATAACAGTAAATAAGATCATTTCAATAGTTTCCCTGGGAGATTGCATATGTACAAATAGATGTTCAAGTACTGCTAACAGCATGAGGGCCAAACACACCGATGGCAGGAAGGAAACAGTTGAAGCTGCTGTGGACAAGCCAAATTAAAACTCATTTGTCCTCCCACCCTAATTCTGTCCAGCTCAGACAGTTCTCTTTTGCTCCAAGTAGTCTCAAACAATAAGACGGGTACTCAAGTAGGTAAGAAATTCAGTCCTTGGACTACCCAACTCAGCAGCCAGTTACGTTATACTCATCCTTTCTATCACATAGTTGCCAATTCAAGTCTGGCCCCCACCCAGTACCATAGAATAAGTCTGTTTATTATAATCAGATTCTTAGACAGCAGGTCTCCATAGCAATACACCAGCAATACTACCAGTTCCTTACTTTATTCCTTTCTCACATATATCACAGTTACTCTTAGAGTTGTCCACAATAATCTCCATTCAGTAGACAAAGGTGCAGTATAAAAACAACAGTGACACATCTACTACTCCTCTAGTTTGCTATCTAGAGAGAAGGAATGCACAAAAGTTTGAGACAAGCAACTTATGGTCAAATAGCAAACTCATAGCCAAATAAAAGCTGTACTTCAGTTTCCTAGACCCATTACTTAGTAGATAACTAGAGCAGCAAGGAAAGAGTTCAGGAGTCAACATATCTCTCCTTAGATACACCAGATAGAAAATAAGAACATAATTGACCTAGCTAGTCTAACAACACTTCCTGGCCTCAAGATTAAATCCAGTCTGGAATTTAAATCATTTGAAAAATAGCCTGGCAGGTAGCCTGTCTGTGTACTTCTATGATCCTAATCTTTTCCTTAAGATTTGTCCTGGGGTCCCAAACCTAGAAATACTGAGAGAATCAGTGCAGTCAACCTATTCTACCCTGAAACTCTTCATCCTGTGGAACTCTTTGGGAAGGGAGCAGACAGGTCCTCCAGAATACTTCCCTCTAGCCTAGACATTTTAACAGTCTGTAATGCTACTTGCAGCTCCAAAAACCTGCAGATTTCCATCTTCATTTGCCTCAGGACAGCCTTATAGGTCTCAACCCTAAATCCCACCTTCTATGAATCACAACTCCAACCTTATGCAGGAAATCCTAAAGATAACAATTTTAACGGTAAACTAAGGAATCCTATCAATTCTAACTCAGTGTCAGGCAGCATTACAGGACAGCCCTCAGGGATGGGAACTGAGAGGAATATCACGACCAACAAGATCTGGTTAAGATCCATCTCACAGTACACAAAGACAACAAATCTGGAGATGGCAACAACATCCAATCAAGAGTCTGGGTCATGAGGTAGTATCATGACGACAGCAGTTCCAGAGACAAACTGGGAAGTCAATCCATACGTCAGAATTAAGATGAGGTTTTGCAATTGGCAGGCATAGCAGTGGTGATGAAGCTGGGCCAAAAATCAAGCCAGATAGTCAAAATCCACAAGCTAAGGTCCAGATCACAGGTTTCTATGACTAGGCACTAGCACTGCTGTAGCAAAACCAAAGATAAGTAGCCTTTCTCTACCACAGCTCAGACAAAGACTGAAACCCCATAGCTACACTTCAAATCAGGTCTAGACATAGAGGTTCCAATTTATCTCCAGTTCTGTTCATCACACACCAGTTACCAATGCCTAATTCACATTCACATAAAAATAATAATAATAGCAACATAATAAAAAAAGGTTGAATATCAAGGTGAAAGTAATGATGGACAAGTTACAATGGTAAGTGTCCCTTGACAACGATATACCTGAGTGCTATATCCATAGGCTTAACAGCGGGGGAAAATTTTCCTGTCTGTGAAAGTAATGCCTTTTTATTCACTCTGCCAGAGACACACCCCAGAAAGTTAACATTAGATTTCAAAAATGAAAACATCTCACCTTCCAAAAAACCTTGCACTTTGTCAACACTCTGGAAGCTGAGTTAAGTGTCCCTCAGTCATTCACTTCCGAAATAAAGATCCCATCCAGGGAGCTGAAATATGTGTGTTATGCACTGAGATAATACATTAACATCTTTATTGGCTGCTCCATCCAACCGAGTCTTTTCCCATAAAGAAAACAGTCCCTGTGACACTAATTTCCCCCTTTGAGCTGAGTGTTTCGTAAAAGTCTGTGTCTATCAAAGCAGCACTGAAATGGAGCCACAGATGCGTGGAGCCAAGCCTGCCCCTTGGCCATGCTGTCAGGGCAGGCAGGCCCCTCTGCCCATGCTGGGAGCCCTCACCTGGCCCTGGTACCTCTGGCAGGACCTGCCTGCAACAGCCCTGCTCTATCAAAGCCCACTTTCTGCCTCTCACACAAAATAAGGCCATTCATCACTCTCTTCTTTGAACTAAATTCAAACACATTCTTCCTTAGCAAGGTATCACATCACAACAAACATCATGATCGAGGTTTATCAAATGCCCAGAACTGAAACTCAATCTGAGCCTAACTTGGGATTCAGGCGATAGGTGTGAGAAGAGTTAATTGACAGCTTTTACCAATTGGGAGGTTATTTTTACAGACATTTTGATCCAGTATTTAGTTAAATAACAAAGAAAGAGAAAGGAAAATGGAGAAGGCTGATGAGGAGATGAGGAAGATGGTGTCTCAGAAGCCAAAGCCAAATGGAAGTATATTACACAGCAATGGACAACAGCACCAGTGTGTGCCCACATCTTTCCACTGGGTGCTATCCTACATTAACATGTTGTCCTGGCCAAGAGAACACTTCTAGGCAGTGCTACTGCAAGAAAAAGCTGCATTTTATAGTGCAGGTCCCTTTCACAGTTGGGTTTTGCCTTGCAGCAATGAAAGTGGCAGCCCACATGCAATCATTTTTCCCACACTTCTCACATTCCTTATACAGTTTTTAAATAAACCTAGCATCTGTAGCAAAAGCTGTTGTATTCATCCCTCTTGTCTGGCACATACAAATACAAAAACAGTGGAGTTGTATTCAAGGTTTTATGGTCTCAGGATCTCCTATCACAAGAGTCACTGTCAGCTTTGCCTTGTAGTGATTCCTGTCCAGACCACAGAGCTGGATATGCTTTTGCCTCTATGAAGCCGCCAGCTCAAAGTGCCTTGTGTGGTTTTTCATCTAACTACAAATAGCAGCTTAAAAAGTGTTCTCGACCATCTGGGCTCTTAGCTTTCAGGGTTTCAAACCCTAAGTAAAAGCTAAAAATATACAGATCATATCAGATTTTTTTTTTCAAGGGAAACTACCAAATACAAGAAAATCTGGCTCTTTCATATTTCCCCATTTAGGTACACCTACACTTGGATTTTCACTGTTCTTTTCTCCACCTCCCAAAACGAGAAAAAACTAGCATGACCTCACACCCAAAAGAAAACAACAGCAGTCCCTGGCTCTATCAGACATATTCTCAATGCTAGTCCAGGGCATAAAATATGCATAACTTTTTCACCTGGATAATTTCACACATATCTTAAATAGTATTCTACTGCCAAATTTGAGAAGTGCAAAGTAGGACTTTGCACTAGAGTCACATTTGAAACTTTCAGCTACAATGTTTTTTGTCGGAGTCCAGGATATCTGGACTACACCTCAAATTGCCCTGGAGGGTCTGGGACCCTCGCAGAGACCCCAGGAGGACACAGTCTTTGATCTGTGCCCCTGGGAAAAGCTTCCAACACTCATGGAAGAAGCAAAAGCAGCAAAAACATAACTTAGATCATAGTTGTCATAGAGGTGAAACTTGTAGTTTTAGGTTTTGTAGTAGAGATATAAAAGAAGACAAGATGGAGGATTTTGGGTGTTGCCTTGAGTTCTTTCTTCTTCTTGCTCCTTGTACTGTAGTAGAGGTGGCACGTAGGCATTGGTAGAATAGATTTGAGGTAGAAGAAACGTGTTAGCAACAAGTTATGATTACTGGTACAGAATTGTAAACATGATACGTATTATTAGTTCATTGGTTTTTAGAGTCCTTAAAATCTAGCAGCAGTCACCATTTCACGGCTTTTGCAGCACACGCTCTGGTGTGTTAAACCCAGGTTCAGGGTGACATACTGAAGTTGTGATAAGAACTTAATAAACAACAAGAAAAACTGAGAAGCTGCGAGTCCAATTCCTTTTATCTGATACTGAACTTTGATAGTAAGAAGAAATGCTCAAAAACAGGAGCCCTGGTCATCTACAAGTATTTCAACAAGTGCTTTTACAGCTTTTAATTAACAGAAGAATCATGACAGTCATGAAAAAAAATGTCGGGAATAATCAAGTGTCAGCTTTATCAATTTCCCTGTTCTGAAATGAGACTGAAACTTTTGAAGCAACAAATAAGAGAGAAGAAGGAATCATTTTTTCCACTTTTTCAGCTGAAAACATCCACATTGTACAGAAATCAGGGTGGAAATTTCTTGAGAATGGTCCTGATTAAAATATAGAGGAAATTCCCTGAATTTGCTGTATCAACTCAATTAAAAAGTACCGCATGAAAAGCCTTTTTGGGTAGGATCCATGCATGTAGAGACTCAGGGTAATAGAGGAAAAGCATTTATACTTTCCCAACCTTGGGACAAGTCTGAACCAAATTTCAAACTGAAGTTCCGATTTCATTGTTTGTTCATTTTTCAGAACAACACAGGTTGTCATCCATCCTGCAATGAGTCAGAAGAGACAGAAAACAAATATTCCAGAGCAAGTATAGTTACTGAGTTTTGTGCGGCTCTCTACACAATATTAAGGAATTTGCATTGTATGAATAATTATTTGATTACAAGCTGGATGTAACTATAAACTTCCAGCTCAGCATATTCTATGATTCTATTAAAATTTAAAAATATGGACTGATTTAGCCAAGGCAGTCAATTAAATGGTATAGTAGCAACAAAGACAGTTTCATACACACTCCAGCCTCCCAAAAGTCTTTAAAATAGTAGCAGCAAAAGTGGTTTAATTTCAGAAAAACATGAACAGTTCAGTACTTTCTCAGGCTCATCTTGCCCCTTCTGCTGAGTTTGGCCAGCAGACTGAAAAAACTTTAATGAATTTGCAGCCCAAAACAAAGAACTGAAACCCTGCAAACTGATCACTAACCTAAAGGATGTCAGTTAACATCTGTTAGTGAAAACCATCCTCTATTTCCTATTGAGCTCATCTGGACTGAAACAATTGCATGGAGATGAATGGCACCATAATATGTTAGCAATGTCCTGCAGCCTCTGGTCTCCTTGTTGTGCTGACCATGCACCTAGGGCATAAGGTTGCTTGTTAAGAAAGGTAAGTTTATCAAACTGAGTTTCAACCCTTTTGAAGCTTAGGCATGTTGATCTGCTCTCTAGGACTAAGATAAATCTTCCTCATTCTTCAGGTCCTTCAAACTCCCTCTAATCGACTGCCTCAACCCATTCCATTAATGAAAAGAAAGCCACTAAAAATACAATTTAAAATAACCATTTACATTAACCAAGAAGGAAAACATTATTTCCTTTTCTCCTTTACCAGCTGCCATTACTAGATCTGAACACACGCCTTTGAGATTTTCACCCCTCTTTCTCTGCAACTACTTCAGTTACTGTTGAAATGTGTAAAACACATTAAGCATCAGCAATTGGTGCAGGACCTCAACTTTTTTATTAGTTTTTGCAAGTCAGCACTAAGTGACTTGGGTCTCAGCGCATGCTTCTGTCTAACAGCTACAGACATCAGATGTCCTGGTACACCAGCAACCCTCCCTGAAGGTTGTCCCAGTACACAGGGTTTTCCTTTCCTTAGAAGCAAACTGGTAAAGTAACTAAACTGCTGATCGGTTTTTATCAGAGAACAGGATTCTCTTCCATCTGAACCTGGGGATATATAATCTTTAGGGTTTGGGACTGGGGCACCACCTCATCAGACCCAGAGGGGGAACAGAACTCCTGCAGAACTGTGGCTACCACTCTTGAGGAGACTGCTATCATTTCTTCAGCAGAACTGCTGTCTTCCACAGGACCATCATCCCAATTACCAAGTTTTTCCTTTCCTTCCGCTCTGCATCCAGAGGCACCACACAGTGCTGGGGCAGGGGCTCATGAGCACCGTGCTGTTCCTGTCCCGGGGGGGCTGGGTTGTACTTTGTTCTTGTGGGTCAAAGCAGTTTTTGTTATCTTTAGTCATTGTATGTATTGTGATCTTTTTAGTAAAACTGTAGCTCTGACTTGTGGTCTCTCTAAATTGGGTTAATTTCTCCTGCCAGTTTACTTTTAAACCAGCACAGTCCTCTTGGCAAGGATGATCACAGCTCTAGGTGAATCAGGACACCTACTCACCCAGCTCTAGCCTCTTCTTCCTAGATTAATTACTCAGCAAAAGAGACTACAAAATTCATCTAGCACATTCCCATCACTCATACATGGCAAACTCAGCTTTTCAAATCAATATTTGTTAGCAGGCAGAACAAGCCAGTTTTGAGAGTGTTCTAATTAGGCAATAGAGATTATTACAAAACACCTGCAATGTTTGTAATCGTTTAAAATAATGAGAATCAATATTAGCTTTCAAAGGCACCATATGGTAAACGCTCATTCCAAGCAGGTGGTTCCTCATAGGCTCTCAAAATGATCATTAACTTTTTTTTAATCTGAATGAACTTGTTCTTGGTTAATGCATGGGCTGTTGGTTTGTCCTCTGCACGTCAACTCCACATAAAGCTGGCTTAATTGCAATGCCTTCTCATCTCATGCTGCAGTACCTGAACTGGCTTCTTCAGGACATGACATCACCAGACTAAGTTCAGCAGGAGAACAACCTTTCTCCTCTCTGTTGCACATGTGGTCAAGAATTTTAGAGGCCTTACAAACCATTTTCAAGTAAAAGGTGTTACTCAGTGTTTTCTAACAGTGTCACAAATCCATGGCCATGCACACAATGCTGTATTGCAAATGATGTCTCACAGCAGTGGTGTCTCCATGGGATGGCAGCCAGGGCCTCTGAGCACAGCACTACAAAGGTGAGCTGTGAAAGCCCTACAGTCACTGCGGCAGCAGCTCTGGTTCTGCATAGTGCCAAGTGGCAGTGTCCAAGTCTAACCCTCAGAAATTCACACCAATTTCTTTAAAAATTCTAAAAATGAAGTTTTATACACACACATACTGCTTAATCTCATTGAAAACAAATAAGGTATCTTTTCTGTAAATCATATCAGGAAATTTGTCGGTTCAATGACAACTCTTCAAGTCACTGATTGTGTTTTCTAATTGCAAGAAAAGCAGATTAAACACCTGCAGTGTTGTGGAAACAATACATAATAACAAATATAAATATCCCCATAAGGTAGCTATCTCTTTTACAGAAGGATAAATTCAGATATAGTCTGTCCATGCCAAGACAGAAATTACTATTAAACAGGTAATAACACAGAGAAAAATCTTCCTATATTGGTATGAAAACAGGCCTCAGTGCCTCCCCCAGACACACTTTGTGCAGTGACTCCTGGGAGCTGATTGGAAAAGGGAAAATAGGAAGATAAAGGAATTACTTCCTTAGCTTCTCCCTTTAGAAAGCAAGAAAAAAGAAAAAACTGGATTCCATATAAATGTAAATATAATATTTTACAAATCAAATAATGTGTCCTTAAAGGTTTTTGGCCACATTCTTTGCAAGCATAACTACTTAGAATGTTAAACAGAGAACCAGAGATTCAGAAAACCCAGGAAACAAACAAATCTTGAGATAATCTAAGCCTAAACTTATATAAACTTAATAAGGTTTTTGCTACTAAACAATAATTGCACAGCACTGTGTTTACCTATCAACTGCATGCCAGGGATCTCCAAACATCTTATTCACGAACTATTAAATCACTGTTTCCATCTCTGACATGCAGTCACTTTTGTTACAGCAGAGAGGCTGCCTAAATGCACATGGCAGAATATTTGAGACAGGCGTACAGACTGAATTGTAATCAATTGAAACAGTAGGGGAAATGCAGAATGGCAATTGAATCACCTGAGTTGGAAATTAATTAAGACTCGAGTGAAAACTCCAAGACTTCCAGAATAAGTACCACTGCATTTGTAAGGATTAAAAGTTAGAAGGACCACCTTCGAAATATTTAACTACCAGTCATGGTACATTTAGCACTGATGGTGGGCATTAATTCTGAGTAAACCTGGGGAAGGAAAAAGCCTAACAAACATCAGACGATCTTGTAAGGTTCCTTCCAGCTGGGCTATTTCATGATGCTATGAAATCCTGGATCCACCCAAAGATCAAAGACCTGTTCAAAGAAAGGGGCAGATTTTGCTGTCTGTTTTGGAGCAAATCTTGTCAGTGATTTTTGTGCCCTTATTTTATTGTTTGAAATTTTGAGAAATGTCAAAACTTCGGAGAAATATTTTGATCTCCAGACTATATCAAGTGGCTTTGCAGACTACTACTAGAAAAACAAAACTAAGCATTTAAATTTATACTGCTAATAGATTTCTTTTCCAGTTCACTCACCTCCCCTTGAGAGAAACAGAATTTCATTAAAGAAATTTGTCAAAAATAGATTTTGCAGAATATTTGGATAGTCTTCACCTTAGCCCTGCTATGGCCTTTCTATGACACAGAGACATATGTAATGCATGTGTTGCTCTGCTGCCCTTTCACAAGCTGTAGCAAGTGATACACCAAAGAAAGTGCAAATGAAAAGAAAGGACATGGCTCCTGGGTTGAACCACAACCAACAAATCAGCTAGATCAAAGTTACACAAGGCAGTCTTGCCACCCCTCCACAAAGATGTTCCAAAATCTGGAGGCACAAAGGTGGCGCAAAGCCATCATTACTGTTTTACTTACTGGTTGGTGCCTCCCCTGTTGCTCCTCCTGAATATGTAACACTGATTTAGACCAGTATTTGTCAGTAAGCTTTTCCCCCAGTTTTTTACCCCATTCATTAGCTGGAATTAAGTGAACATAACACAGAACATGATGGGATAGATAGCAACAGGAATGTTTGTTTCATGAGACAGCAAAGCCAAAGAGCAAGCACAATATGAAAACCTGAGACAGGATTTATTACAAGGTTTGTTCTTGTCCAGGTTTTTATGCTTCATCTTCCTCATTCATTTTATTTTGAATATATGTGGATTATTCCTTTAAATTGTTCTGATAAAACACTGCGTGCTAGAGAGGCTGTGATCACAAACTCTCTGGGCACTGGCATTTGTCACCATGATTGTAATTTACAGCAATATATAAACTTTCTTAAACTGCTGTGAACATAACTTCAGGGGGTTAATAGAGCTGCTTTTCAGTCCCCTACTTCCTTCCACTGATAACTTATTCAAATGGCAATTGCTTGCAATGTGCACCCTATATCACATAACTACTTCTGCTACATGTACTCCCTGGGGCCATCCATCGCCCCTGCCTATCAGCAAAGTCCTTGTTCTTGCCCAGTGATGGCAGCCAGAGCATCACTAACACATGGGTTGCTGTGAAACCTCAGCAGATACCCCCCAACCCCGATTGACTCTACCCTGCATCTATTGTTTGGCATTGCTTTTATCCTCAAACCCAACGGTCCACTGCTTACAAATGAACACTTCAGCAAGCATTTCCAACAGACCTATATATGTTTCACATGGAAACCAGCATTTTTGCCATTTTTTTCTCCCCTAGAAAACTCAAAGGCCAAGTTTCCTCTCATTCAAACAGCAGTTCCATCAGCTTTACTCTACATTTCACAGATGTAAGTCAATGCTTCCCTGGCATGAGAACACAAACAGCAACATGCTGTTGAAGGACATAGTAATGCTCTTTCAGATCAGGAAAAAGTACTAAGCAAAACTACAACTCGACAGTAGTTGTAAGGCACATAAAATTGAAAGGATAGTACCACAGAGGCAGACGAAGCTGGGTAACCTTCCCCAATTCATGCTCCTAAACAGTACACTTCGACACTTACTTGTAGCATGTATTTTTATTTTGTCATTAATTTTATAGCATTCCAAGTTACAGTAGGTTTGTTCCTGAGATGCATGGAAGTGTACGTAGTCTGAAGACTTCCCAAAAGCATTTCAAATTACATAGACTACACCAACAGTAAGAAAAGGCTATATCCTGGGGCCATAAAAATTCAGGCTTGATTCATACATGGCAGAAGTCTGTGTGCAGTGTAAAGACACAATAAATAAAATGATGGGCCTTTTTAGACATGGCCTCTTTTAACTCTACTTCTGAGTTCCAAGTTTATCTCTGCAGAAGGTCTGTGATCCAACCTACAGCTTTCAGGCTTGGATGTTACAATACTATTTTGATAGACTTAATTGCAACACTTCTCTCCCTGAATTTCTAGTACAAGCTCTTCTTTAGGAAAAGGATGACGAAGAATGATAACAAAACCTGTAATTTAAAACTAACAAAATGCTTCAAAACATGTTGGTGTTCTAAAGTTTTGAACCACCAAGGTGCTTCACCAAGAAAACAATTTACTAACTATTCTTCTTCATGTACAGATCTTCATAGCTGTGCTTATTGGGTTTTGGAAGCAAACTAATCCTTAAATCATTCATGAATGCATGTATTAGTTCCACCTCACTGGCAAAAAATGTAAAAAAACCCCTAAAGGGTGGTTGTAAGACATGTCCAAAGCTATATAAAAAGTAAAAATGTGGTACTATAACTCTGGAAAGTCTGGATCTAACATCTACACTCAAAAGACATGATAGCTGTCTCTCAAACGGTGTGTGCAGCTTCACAAGGAGAGACAAAGCTAATAGAAACTGGGGACACATCTACCGGGTCATCAATAGGCAACCGTAAGATCTGAGCTGGCTAAATTGTTATGGTTCTATTTTAATGAAAACTTTTTCCCTTTTGTTCACAAGCAGGAGCAGCAGAGGTTGCCGCTGTGGAGCCGGGGGGGGCCACCGGGGCCACGGAGCCAGGGCTGGGAGTGGTGTGGCGGAGGCCCGGTGCCCCACGGGGTGCAGCTTGGTGGCTTGTGCTGGCCATGCACCAGGCGCGGCTGCCCTTTGCGGCCGCCAGTGCCGGCTGGTGCTGGGTGCCGCCTGTGTTTGCTGTCCCTCGTGGCTCACTCACCCCTCCCAGCACTCAGAGGTGCTGCGCCTGCGGTCCTGTTTTTCCCCGGGCTGGGAGGGGGCAGCTGCCATTCCCGCGGCATATGGAAAGTGCGCAGGGGAACCTGCCGCGGGCTCAGAACTGGAAAGGGGTTGGGAGAAAATAGACCAACCAGAACACCAGGGCACACCCCCCAGGGGTGGGAGAATACAAGGATTTCTGGATTAAAAGACGGTGAGGCGCCAACGCCATTCTGCTTTTTGGACGCGTGGCGGTGCGGAGCAGAGCTGCTGCCCCTTTGAATTCTGACGGTGTCATCTT
>WEIV01012559.1:164060-211165 GCA_013390005.1 Calyptomena viridis
CCTCTCTTGTTCCCTGCCTCCACTCCTTTCCCCTTCTGTGCCCCGGGAAGTCCCTGGGGGAGCCCCGGTCTTCACCTAAGCAGGGGATACATAATTTAATTTTGGGTCCTTATATTGTTTGGATAAGGGTGTTTGTGTTTCGATACATAATATATATTTTTTTTGGTCTGTTTGTCTTAATAAAATCCTTTCTATCCTTATACTCAAAGTCTCAAACAATTTGATATTGGATTCACCTTTAATTCATTTCAACTGTCTCCCCCCCTCAAACGGAGACATAGATACAAACCAGTCCTGGCCAAGAAACAGTGTGGTCACCTTGAGTCGGGTGTGGTGTTACACTAACAAACGTCAAATGCAACTCCTGAGTATCAAGTGTAAAGTCCTATTTGGCACCATCCTGAAGAAAATCCTCACATCTGGATAACTTAGTGTGAATGGATTAGCAATAGGTCTCCCTCAACCAGAACATACAGCTATGCCTTAGAAAATCTTAGGCCTGAAACACATTTACCTTCAAACCTATTTGACTTCAGCAGATGTTTTTTTCAGTGATTCTGAGACACAAGCTCAACAAGTGGTTGAGACATACACTGGAACAGACAAGTAGTACCTCCTCCCTTCTCTGTATCTCCTAATGACCTCTCTTTCTCCTCTTCTAATGCCTATCTGCTCTGTGACATTACAGTTTTTAGTTCAAGAATTGTGTCTTACTGAGCAGACAGATAGTACCTAGCTTAATATGTAAGCACTGCTGAAACATACATCATCACAATTTCCCTAGCAGAATATTGTACCAAAACATCCCCCCTCCTCTAGTGACCCCTCACTGAAGTGGCACAATTGAGTACTACAATATTAAATTTTTTTGTAAGAAACACTACACTGGCTTTTTGCACAGATATTCTTCTGCACATGTAGTGAACCAGCAGAGGTCCAAGCTACAAGGAAAATGTGGTGGGTCTAAGCCTAAGCACTGTATTACTTTTAGCTAGTGGCTGCTTAATTTAATGCATGTGAAAGGAAGAGATAAGCATTTAATTGTTACTAGAAGTGGGGAAGCTGATCGGGGCTGAATTAGTAGAATCTGTGACCTAATTTCATCATCATTTTAATGTTCTAAAAACTCAGAGCCTGTGTTCCTGCCAAGATGAGGCAGACTGCTCTTCAGACTGCCTTCTGCAATGGATTTTCCCTTCTCCCTCGCAAACTCAACATTGCTTCTAAATGAAGGTGCCCAGCTCATCAGCATTTAACTACTTCTCTGGTATCATAACATACCTTTTATATTTTGTTTGTTCAGGCTCTGTTTTTTATGCAACACCAGATTTCAGGTTCTACACTAATGTGATCCTGACAGTGGTATGACTGACAGCAGCTCCTTCAAGTGTCCCAGAACATGCATGTGCACAAAACAGAGTCTAGATACTGTACACTATGTATTTACATCACAAAGATGTACGTGTTATCCTAGCGAAGTCTTCAGAATAATCAAGTTACAAGACCTTGGAACAACTGAGATAGGGTTCAGTGTGACACTCAAGTGGTCCTAGTAGAAATGAACATAGACCTCCACACTTCAGGAGATTTTGTTCTGCAGGCTTGCTCTAACACTGCAGGACATACCTAAATTTAAGGTAGAATCAATGACTTTTCCTCCCAAAAAACAAATATATTACCACCCCTTTCCCTTCTTCTCTTCCCTTTCGGAGATCATCCTTTGCATGAGGCCAAAGGGAGAAGATTTTCTTAATCTTGGAAAAAAAAAACAATTAGGAGTAACAAAAAGGGAAAGGAAGTGGACTGGGGGTGAAGAATTTTGTCTTTGTTTCCTTTCCCTACCTCCCCCTTCCAAAAGAAAAAATCTGTTTGGAAAGCATTTTTTTTGCAAGGGTTTCATTTAGCAGGTGATCAAACCCCTCAAACTCCTTCTGACACCAGTGGTGTCCTGGGTGCTTAGATGCTTTTAAGGATGAGGCCCAATGTATGAGAGAGTCTGAGTTATTATCTAACAAGAAAAATAGTAACTGAAATTAGATCTCTCTCCCCTCCTTCGCCCCCATCATTTGAGACAAATCATTTATTTTCCTGGAGAGCATGAAGTATACCAAATTCCACAGGCTGCTTATCCAACAGGAGACTTAACACTCCCAAACAGGACTCCTTCAAAACAAGACCGCTTCCCATTTGCGATTTACATTACCAGAGACTCTGTTATTAGCCTGATATTTTATTTTTGACACCATGAGAAATATCGCTGCCATATACCCTGCTGTCCTTAGTAAAAGTGGAACTACTTGGCAAAAGGTAATAAAATAAGGAACAATGACAGCAATTCCCAATGAATACCTAAACAACAAATGAGCCAGCTGTCCACACATGTGTGCACATACACACAGACAAGTCTCAAGAATACAAGACTCTTCTTCACATGATACACTTTCTGCCACTGCAGGTATCTTAAGAACACTACTGTTTTAACCTAATGCTATACAAGCAGTAGTGCACTGGCAGGAAAATGGATGAAGTGCTTTCACAGATCCTTAATTCCTGATTCACATTTCTCGTTACAAACTTAGGTTAGTACCTACCTTAGATGGTTCTAGTTTTTCCTGAATTCTTACCAAGGAGAGCAAGAAGAGGAGGTGGTGTCTAAAATTTTATGAACACAGCAAAACTTTCTGTCCTCTTTCCCACCACCTCTATTTTGAAAACAAGTTTTGAGCAATAAAATAAAACCGCTAAAGAATGGTGAAAGGAAATAGGAAACTGAAAACTTAAGGCTGCTCCAAGAACCAGTGCTGATCAGGGAAACAAACACTCTTATGCTAGCCATTCCAGGTCTGGAGGAAGAAAAGAAAGGGAAGAGCTAAGCTATCTCAGCAGAGGAAACAAAGATACCGGCCTTGCTCATTCAGCTGGGACATCACGAAGAGTTTGAAAAATGAGAAAAATTTTGAACCTTTGTAATTTACTGCAGCAATAAAACTGCTTTAAAGGGCTATTATTCAAGGTTCCTGAGAAAAATTGATCACTGTCCTCTTTCACTGACCTCTGAGTCCCCAGTATCAAAACTTTCAGAAATTCTCAAAATAGAGAACGCAATATTCAATTCTAAAAGTTACTCAGCTGAAATCACTAGAGATGCACAAACCTGAAGTCACCATTTAGATCCAAGAAGCGAATATTTTGTAGGGACAGCGTCACAGTCTACTCTTCCATTTCTTGTAGGGTATGTCTTGCAGTGCTCAAGAGAGGTACTTTGGGGCATGTTACAGTTTAAAACATACTTAGATGCAAGTTATTTTTTCAGCTCCTATGTCTGCAGCATTTTGGCAGTAAACTCCATTTGCCAGTAGGAAAAATGTTTAATATTACAACTAGAAATTTTTCCATTTTTAGAAACTGAAATATAGTCAGACAATATAATCGTGTAACTCTTTTTAATTCTATTACAGCACTCTTGTTATCTGAAGGGTTGTATGGCAGCACGGGAAGCTGTGTTTCTCCAGACAATAAATCAAGAAAGTCTCTCTTCTCTGGACAGTAATTCAGCAGCATTTTCCCACAGCTCTGAATTCTCCTCCTTTCTCCCTGCAAAACGTCACTGATGATCACTCACATTAAGCATGTTAACATACTAACACCTCCAGAATATTTGGCCTTATTTACATTACTCTAAAGCTTCATGTGATCCAGTTTTGGTCTGCACCTTGAAAGACAAACCAAGGCCTATGTACAGATCAAATCTGGAGTTCTGCAGCAACATCTGTCACCACAGTACCTGTCCACATATTTACATCAGCCATCTACAGGTACTCATCCTTAATGATATGCCTTTGGTTGCTTATTTTTGCAGATTTCAAAGGAAAGAATTAAGGTGACTTCCTCAAGCTTGAATTTGCCTATATTTAATAAGCCTATTCTTGCCTTCTCAGAGATCTAAAAGAATAAAGGAGAAATGGTTAGCCATGCAGTGTCTGAGCCCCTTTGAAGTAAATGCAGGGAAGGAGGTGAGGACTTATAATGAGAACACCTATCCATTCCTATTCACAGAAGGACTAAAATCCACCACTTCATTTTGCTGTCAGAAGGAAAGAGTAATCAGTCATTGCCAGTCTATATTCATGTATAGACTATATATAACTATATTCATAGTAACAGCCTTCATGAGAAAATGTAAAGATCCCACTTTAAATTCCCTGGTCTGGCTAGATCCTTCCATATAAAAGTCTTCTGCCGTTAAAAAAAAAAATCAGACATTATTACAGTGATAAGGATGGTACATGCAAGAATCATATAATCATAGAATGGCTCTGGTTGGAAGGGATCCTAAAGATCATATAGTTCAATGCCCTCCCACCACAGGCAGGGACACTTTCCATTAGACCAGGTTGCTCCAAGCCTCATCCAAACTGGCCTTGAACACTTCCAGGAATAGAGCATCCACAACTACTCCGAGCAACCTGTTCCAGTGCCTCACCACCCTCACAGTAAATAATTTTTCCCATATATCTAATCTAAACCTACTCTCTTTCAGTTTCAAGCCATTCCCCCTTGTACTGTCACTACATATCTCTGTAAAAAGTCTCTCTCCATCTTTCTTGTAGGCTGCCTTCAGGTAGTGGAAGGCTGCAATTAGGTCACCCCAATTAGGTCTTCTCCAGGCTGAACAACCTCAATTCTCTCAGCCTTTCCTCATAAGAGTGCTGCTCCATCCCTCTAAACATTTCACTCCAACAGGTCAATGTCCTTCCTGTGCCAATGACCCCAGAGCTGGATGCAGCACTCCAGGTGGGGTCTCACCAGGGCTGAGCAGAGGGGCAGAACCACCTCCCTTGACCTGATGACTATACTTTTGATTAACAACACATAATTTCTTCTTTTGTTAAGAGATAATTATTGTCTCACAACCATAAACATCAGGTTCATCAGTACTTGTGGGTTCTAAATTTTGACCTTCCCACCTTCCCTGAACTGCCTGCTTCATGCTCCCTTCATCTGTCAAGAAGATTCTTCTTTGGTGTTAATTAGCCTTAGTCCCCTGAAGTCCAAGATGGCTGTGTTGACATACCCGACCACAGAGCGCGGCCTCTGTGACCACGCAATGAGGTCCTGGTCGGCTCCTGTCCCACGGCCTGAGATTTACATGCTGCCCAGTCTCTTTTTGGTTTGGCGTTATCTGTTCTGCCAGTGGTCTGAGTCACTCCCTTTAAGATGCAGCTGCCTCGAGGTGGGACTGACAGGCTGTGATGAAGAGGGACAGAAGAAGGGGATAGATGCTCCCATTATTTTGTCATTGCATTTACCCAAGTGCTGCAAAGGAAATGTTACCAAGAAGTTGTTAAAGGGCAGCCTTTTCTGGAGTTGCCAATACATCTCCATATGACATTTACTCTGCAAGGAATGATTTATCCTTTCACAAGGAAAGGCCTGAGTCACAGCTCAGCAATAACAAGCAAATCACCTTCTGGAGGAAGATAATGGCTCTGTCTATCACAGGGCTATTTTAAATTTATCAGACTAAACTCCGCCCCATTCTTGATAAATACTTACATTTCATATTTAGAGTATGTAAGGTATTAATGGCCCAAAATAGTCAAGAATATCTGAGGTTTATTCCCTCCTGTGCTACTAATTCTCTACAGGACACTCTTCCTCCTCTTCCCCTTGAAAGACATGACACTAATCATTCTCTAACCCACATAGTAATCATGGGAACACAATTAACACTGGCAAAAAAATCTGACTCACAGATTGGAAGAGCCAGTGGGAGAGTAAGGAGTACTGGCCACTCACTTTTCTACTATTCCAGCAGAAATGTAACAGAAGAGTCAGGATCAGGAGAATAGATTCATCTGTACTGGGAGACTTCCTAGCACAAAATTCTTCCTAGCATTACAGAGCCTAATGTAAGAACAAAAAAAAACCCAAAACAAAACAAAACCAAAACAAAACCAACAAAACAAAACAAACAACAAAAAACAAGCAAACAAAAAAAAAACACAACACAGAAAAAGAACACAATATAAAAGAAACAATATTCATAAATAATAATGTTCTTTAACACCATTCTCAGTGTCTTACCAGGTTACAGCAACTTATATTCTGCCCCAAACTGCCTGCTATTCACTATAAGATTATTCTCCAGTGATGTATTCTCATTATTTAGCCTAATCCACTTTGAAGTGATTTGAGCTCCAGTTTCTGCACAGGTTTAACTTTGATCACTACAAGTAGAATCCTCCAGACATACACAACAACTTTGCATGTACAAGGAAAAGACACAGAAGAAACACAGGGTCACAGTTAAGTATGTACTGGAAAAGCTCTACAATGTGACCTACACAGAATTACTGGAGGAAAGGGGAGAGAGATTTATACCTATTTACATTATCCTTGCTTCAAACCAGGAGCAATTTCCCCTTACTCTAAAACACTGAAATTTCCCTGAGATTCGCTCAAATAAAAGATGCAAAAGGAGCCTTCAGCTTCAGCCACTTCAGCCTAGAAAATAACAACACAGTGATAATGTCGCACAGTGTTAAAGGCAGAATGGAAGTCCAGCAATCGTACCTCTACAGGAGAGCTCAGATGTAAAGACAGTTTCTGGCATTATTCAGTGCTGCAGAGAGCAAGAGCCTGCAGGCAAATATTCTCACCTGTAGCAATGGTGGTCAGGTGATCACATGCCAGCATGTAAACCCAGTACTCACTGCCAATAGTCTGCTTCAAGTTTTTACAGGATCCTGATGTGATCGGAGCTTAAAGGTACATCAGTCAATGCTTGTGCATGCGGTAAGCAGGACAAGTACTCCACACTCTGAACTAAGCCAAATATATTTTTAGGATGGAGAAAATGAAAAGCAAGGACACAGGACAGATTAGGAAAAAAAAGAGGTTTAAAGTTACCTACCTTGCCTTTGCTGTTGGCAACATGCAGTTTCATAATATTCTGGGTTGGAGCACATGGTACACAGTTCTACCAGGGTCGCTGGGAAAAAGGTCTGTCCTTCCACCATGTCCAAGATCTGTCTCTTTGGTTACTCCTGCCAGTATTCTCCCACAGCCATGCTGTGCTGCAAAGCCCCTGCCTATTAAAATAATCGTCTTCTTCAAGCCCCACTGCACACTCCAGAAGGTCCTCTCCCTCAGCCATATGATCCAGGCCCCCCAGTGACACATATTTTCCTTTGGCTTGAGAACTCTTCTCTGAGCTCATCCTTTGAAGGAGAGAATGATGTGGCATAGGAAACAGTAACAAAAATCCCATCTGCCATACAATCACTAAAAGTTCTGCTTAAGGAAAAGCAAGTGCATTTGGCTGTGTATTGCATGTCAATATGGACACTACTCTCTTCAAGTAACAGCTGCAAACTAACTGCACTGCCCTGTGAAAAGCCATTCTTTCTCAGAAGTGGCCCATAGAGTGCCAAAAGGTTAAGAATTAGAGGAAAGTACACCTTCTTACACTCATCAAAATGCATGTCCTGCTGCCAGTCAGATCACATGTTCCTTGGCTACTCTGTGAGATGGGTCCATTTTCAAAAAAAAAATTTTTTTTCTGCAAGGGAGCAGTGCCTTCAGAAAGGACAAAGAAGAACTGATAGAAGTAAGTAATTTCTTCTAGGCGAGCAACACCATGCTGTCATTCTCTGTTTAAGCATACATAGATCACTTAGCTGACATGAAACTTATATTTGGTAAGAAAGAAAAGGACAAAGGGGAAACATCCACCAAACTTATTTCTCTTCATCTTCTATCGCAAGCCCTTGGATGCTCCATGAATCCAATGTCCAGACTGTTTGCTCCACTGCACAGAAATGCCATCGTGCTGAGAGTCATTTGGCAACACCTGCCAATGATGACTCTGTTTTATAACAGTCCATTAGCACAAGGTTCTTAATGAAAATGAAAGCTGGTAATGAAGCCAAAAGGCAGCAGCCTCTAGTCTGGGGAGGGTAATTAAGCTAGAAGAGACGGGGAGACTGAAGAACAAAATTAACACAAGGAAAAGGAAAAAAGAGACCTCATAGTGTATTAGCACTAATGTAGTTATGGCAAACCATCCAATTTCCTCTACAAAAGCATTTTGTTTGCACTTGATGGACTAATTTTTTATTGCTAGCTGATATAACAACAGATTATTGCTCCCTCAGAGATGGACATCAACTAGAACACAGGATTCCAATGTGGAGCAGCTACAGAACCTCTGAAAGTGAAGGATATCTGTATAAATATTGTGGTACGTTTGTGTTCAGAAAAGGGAAAAGATTTAAGTTATCCTCCTGTAAGTTGCCATCTCATGTTCACTAGGTGTGGAAGAGAAAGACTGGCTCCCGAATGGTTTACTTTCAATACAATTGTCAAAAGTCAGTGGCTCACATCTCTTCACTTGGTAAACTACTCTATAAACTATTGCTATAGTTTTCCTTGTTCCCTCTTGATGCTGAACCTAGAACACCTTTGTATGATTACGCAGTACCCTTTCTAGGTAATTCCTCTGAGACACCACCAGGATAATTCTTTTTCCTTCTGTGCATTTATGCTCTCTCTATGTTTGGAGACAGTTTTCACATCTGCCACTTTCACAGCATGAAGACCTAGGATACATACTGGGCCTTTCACCGTTGCCTCTTAGTCAAGTCATGCATGATCTTAATCAGCAAGCCCTTTCAAAATTCTTACAAATTGTTTGACATATCTCCACCTTACAGTATTTAAGGTCCTTAAAATTTTAGTCTAGGTGCAGCTTATCAGATCTCTTTACAGATGAATTATCCACCTACTGCTTTAGGAAGGATGTCACAGCACTTATGCAACATTTATGCTGTTTTCTATCCACACTGATAATTGCAATTCTTCCCATTCTAGTCAAATCTACACATTTCATTAATATGTCATTTCTTCCCTTCTTTGTTATCACTAAGAAAAGCACTAGACAGAAATGACAGTAACTTCCAATTTGTCTAGCCTTCTCAGTTGATGAAAATGCAATTGCATTTTGAATTACTCATTTATTTTAGAAAACTCTTGATGGTATAGCCAAATTTAAACTGGGGGGGGCAGGGTTAAGTAAAATTATATAGGGCTTTTTGTCAAACAATACATGAAGTCTAGATGTATCACAACCACTGTCTTCCTCTTATCCATTAATTTTTTAACTGAGTCAAAAAGTAATCAAATATTTTCTAGGAGTTTTGTTTATTAAATGTACACTGATAATTGCTCATGGTTCTGTAACTCTGTATAGTTACAAATTCATTATTCTTAAGGCTGCTTCCATTATTTTTTTAAGTTATTGATAAGGATTTTAAGAAATAGTTTGAAAGTTAATTCATTGAATTGTTTGGTGACGGACTAGAATTAAGCCATGCACAGAATCTAACTGTTGAAAACCTGCCATGGCTTTTTATTCTCCTAAGCATAATATAAAGAACTAGAAGAAACATGAGCAGACAAGGACTAGAGGGTATGTTACGATACCTATATTATTGCAATACAGTCAAGGCATACACACAATGTACCACAACTATCAGAAAAATCCAGAAAGGCGTCACAGCTTCACAGAACAAAAGACTGATGACACCACTGCCCATGGGTTTGGCTAATTTTTATATATTTCATTATTACCCTATACAGCACAATGATACCTCGTGGACTTCAGGGTCTCACACACTAGAAATTTTAACAGGAAGAGTGTACTTAGAGCTCTTTCATTGTAGTCATGCCAGCAAGGTGGGGAGAAGGGGTTAGGAAAGAGGAAACATCAATCTCCAGAACCTTGTGAAAGAACAAGAGGCATTTTTGCCTTCCTTCTCTGTGCATCCACCATGCCAACACTTGATAGCCAGGGGTACTGTGAATGGATAAAAGAGGAGACTGACACTCCCTGCCCCATCCCCATGGTGCCAGCTGCCTCCAGACCCTTTTGTTTTGCCCTGTTGAAAATTCATATTAACATTTCTAAACATTTCCTGCAGTGGCAGTAGTAGAGGCACCAGCAGAGAGCTCTGTCATATAGCAGGACAGCCTGCTGCCTGCTTCGGCTCAGACATTGTACCCTGGGAAGACTAGAGACCTATAATCAAACCTCTTTATGGGTGGATTGAATAACTGGCTCTGTTTACAACTGTTTTATGCAGCATCCCAGCAGTGACCAAGTAAACACCTGAACCTAGGCAATTGCTGGCCTGTAACTAGAGAGTGGCCATGTAATAAATACACGGCTCAGTAAAAAGACAGATAATCTTGTAATAAGAGACTCATGAATCAGTCTTGTTCTTCCAGTGTTCCCCTCCTCTCTTTAAAGCCCTCTGTTAATGAAGTGAAATCTCTATGTACAAAGAAAGTTAATCTCCCCATTTCTTGGCAAGCCAATATCTCAGATGCAGTAGGGACTTTTTAACTAATATTATATGCTTGCAAAAGAGTAAGAAAATGCAACAGAAGCAAATTCTACATTATGTAAGGATAATATAATTGCTTAGACCCACTTCTAAATGTGGCTTTGATGTGATCTGTGATACCTAGTGTGTTCAGCTGAAAGCACACAGCTCTGTAGCTCTGTGCCAACATGAATGTGAGTCTCTGGGCTCTGTTGCCGGCATTAGTAGTTCACCCTACCTCTGTGGAAAATCAAGTAGTCTCTGTCCTTCACTGTCTTCTTCTGTCAAGTGGGAAATACTAAGTACTCTGAGTGACTACAGAGTACCTCATGTTCACAGCTGTACCAGTGTATCTTGGTTTTAGTTCTGTCCCAACAAACTACTTTGTTGAAGGCCCAGAGTGATGTGCACTTAACTAACAAAAGGGAAATACTACTCCAACTTAGAATCAAAGTAAAATGAGCAAAGTCAGGATATGTCTGACACCACAAAAGCAATGACAACAAACGTTAACTGTCTCTTTCTTGGCTCATATAACATAAAGACCATATTGTCTTAGCCACTGTTGTGATTGCAGTCCCTAAGAACAGAGCTAAAAGACTTGAATGAATGGGGACAGCATATACAGTGGTGAAACACAAAGTAGGAACAGTATAAAGGTTGGACAAAAAAAGTTTCTGCCCTAGTTACTTCTCTGAAGATGTCACACCAGGGTGAAATATATTCAACTACCCTGTATATGAATGGAGAAGATCCTTCCAGTCTGTTCCTTTGAGTAGTACAAGCTGCAAATAATTAGTCTCAGGGACAGACATTTTAGAAGGGCCTGTACAAGGACAAGGAGTAATGGTTTTAAACTAAAGGAGCATAGATTTAGTCTAGATTTAAGGAAAAAATTTTCACAATGAAGGTGATGAAACACTTAGAACAGGTTGCCCAGAGAGGTGGTGGATGCCTCATCCCTGGAAACATTCAAGGTCAGGTTGGATGAGGCTCTGAACAACTTCATCTGGTTGAAGATGTCCCTGCTCTTTGCAGGGACAAGATGACATTTAAAGGTCCCTTCCAAACCAAACTGTTCTATGATTATATGATTCTATGAAAAATCTGTAGCTCTGAGGGTAAAAACTCAATTTCATTGAAAGCAGAGCTGCTATATCTTAGTGAGAAACACCTGAGCCTCTCCAGCAATACTGAGGTTAGCATGGACCCTGCATGTCACTGTTCCCATCATGCATACACTCAGCAGAGCACCTGCTGGAGTTTTTGCCCCATTCCTATAATCCCTCTCCTGTTTTCTGGCATTATTTGCTTTCTCAGAACCAAAGCACAATTTCTCTCAGGATCTTCAAGTAGTGCTGCACTGCAAACCCAAGTGGTGCCAGTGTCAGAAGAGGTGAAGAAAAGGGCTGAAGGTGAACTGAACTGTTTGCCCAGGGTTGCAGACCAAAGTCCAGGCTCCTGCCAGTGGTGAATCTGCCAGGCTCTGTAGGACCACAAGCCAGTCTGCAGACAAAGTGCAGCATGACCCAGCCTGCAAGCTGTGTTTCCCCTATAGAGTCTGAGCATGCAAGTCCTATGGGGCAGTTTCTCTTCTCATCCCAAGAGAGGACTGAGCCCCTCGTTTTTACCAGCATTGTGTCTGCCCCACTCATTACATAGAAGGAGAAGTAATAGAGGGACAGAAATAACCCAGCATACTTGACAGCACACAGTTGGATGTGTGACCACAGCATGGTGCATGAGAATACTCTGTCTTCTTCTGTACTTACTGCCCAAAAACTTAGCACACTTACAGAGTAATTAATTTAGTTTCATGCAACATAAGACAAGAAAGTTATCATCACTTCCATTTCACACATGGACAAGCTGAGGTTCACAGTGGGCAATCAGAACTGCCTGAAGTAAAATCAGAGCAACCAAGAACAGAACTGAGGACTAAATCTTATGCCTTAACATTACCTTTCCTTTCTCAGCATGACCTCCTCCCAAGCTGTAATGCAACTTTTCCATATTCAAGGGTATTACTTTCTTCCCCAGAGAGACCCAAAGGTTGAGCTAGCTTCTCTCCTTTCTCTTTGCTTAGAGAAAAAAAATTCCCATATCCACAAACAGACTCCAAAGGCAGTCTTATTTAATCCCAGTGTAATTCTCACTGCTTTTTCTTAATCCTTTCACCTGTGAGATAATTGCCAGCATTCTGAGAAGAACTCAATGTTAATCACAGACTTGCATAAAAAGAGACAAAAAATTAGATAAAACAGACCAAAGGAAATTACAAGATCACATGATTTAACCATGCACATACACATCCATTCCAGATACCCTGCTAATCCAGCCTCTTTCACAACATACCAAAGGTCTGCTAATGGGCCTGGAGGAGAAGGCAATGAAAAGCTATGCCAGTAAATGAAGGATTTCGTCTTCTCCTATTGCATTATGGAATGGGAAGTCATAAAAATCAAAGAACCAAAATAAGATACCAAGACCTAGCTGCCTAATATTCAGCAAAAAAATAACATAGGGATATCTTCCCACCTCATTCTGTCCAGAAGACCAGTATTCACAGCAGATTCCTCTCCCATCATTTTATCTGGGACACTCTTCCCAGATAAAAGTATGTATGTTTCTACTATCCTTCCTTCTGCTTCCCTTCCCTCTTTTCACTGTTGATGCTGTACAACCATTCTTCTTCCTCATAACTGAAAAAACATTTCCACCCCTTGACTATTTAACTGCCCTAAATTTTTACACTTGTCCTTAAAATTCGTGCCTTTGAGGAGAAACCCACATTGTCTCTGCATGTTCATATCTACTTCCCCCACAAAATCCTTACATTACACTTAGAGCACCTTTGCATTATGATAGGTTTTTCATTCGGTAAATTTTTTTCACACAGAATATAAGTTGTTCACTTTGTAAAATAGGATTGCTATTTCTGCAGTCATGAACACGTTTATCAACAGATAAATACAGTTTTAATCTTCTTAGAGTATTGCTTTAGCAAGTGGGATCTAATTGGGAGAGTATTTGGTAGAACAAGCAAGTTATTTGGTGGTTTATAAAATAGATTGCACTGGTGCTTACAGAAACAGGAATGGACAAGAGAACTCTGGCATTTATTGCCTGTTCTCCTCCAACTCTCCATCTCTCTGTACTTCTGCTTATTCAACTGTAAAACAAGGAAAACAAATCATTAACCTTCTTACTGGATGGATGTGAAGCTGAATGATAATGCTTTGTACTCGTTGTGCATTGTTTTCAGGATGCTCTATAAGAGTCAGTGCAGCAGCCTCATTGTGCAGTGGTGAAGGGCTTTTGTCCCCACTCCACTGCCACAGAGGCACGATTCGCAGGGAAAGCCAGCTGCAGAGCCAGGAACACACCTCTCACTTCTGAGGCCTCTCCACTAAGCATGATGCTTTTCAGGAATGTACTCCAAGTATTTGTAATACGCTTCCCGGTTTGCGAGGTTGGTGAGTTGTCAACATGCTACATGTGCACTGATGACAAACAATCAGCACACAAAACAAAGAGAATTTTTCAGGATATTCACAGACAGATATGGCTGGACACAGCATAGGGGAGGAAAGGCAATCACTCATAAGAGTGGAGGTCATAATTCAGTATCTCTTAAAATGAATTGCTGAGAAATGGCCAACTGGAAATCCTAGAAAATAGAGCTGTAACGAGCTCAAGGCCAGAAAGAAGGAAATCAGTGTCTATCCACTGAACACATCAATATGAAAACTTGTAAAGAGGTTTCAAGCTCCAAAGTCAGTCAGATGGGAAAAGAGTCAAAGACAAAGTGATTTCTGAAATAAATTTATTTTCAGTTATTTTTGGAAGAGGAGACAAAAAGGAGGGACATTGGTACATTGCAAAGCTGACAAAAATCATTATTCTCTATAAACTGCTTTGACATTGTATAGGCAGTGACCTTCACAGCACTACCAGTTTAATGGCATTTACTTCCGCAGTAGCTGATTTCACTATTAAACAGGGATGCATAGCACAAGATTACACAACTAAATCACTCTTGTAAATATTTAATATCATTGCCTTTCCTTTTTCTTTTTAACAAATCACTACCAAAGGCAGAGCACGCTGGAGAAAACACATTTATTTATTCTATCCTGGAAAAAGCTTAGTGCTCATGCATTTTATCTATCTAGTTCTCCAAATGACTTTGACACTTGAAAGCCCTTGTGATCAAAACAATCTGAAGGAAGGCAATTTTGCAACCATTTAAGAACTGATTTCATGCACTGATCAACATTTACCAAACTTGCATGATGGAATAGGACAAAGTTTAACCCAGCAGATTGATAGCAAACACCTGAAGGAGAAAATTAGCAAGAAAATTCCACTGGTTTAAATAAAAGTACCTTAGAAGACAAAAATCAAGAAAATCTGAGATTTTCTTTCCACTCTTGCCCACCACCAAAAAAAAAAAAAAAAAAAAGAGAGAGAGAAAAAAATCAGTATTTGGGCAATCAAAGGGAACCAGCATTAACAGAAAAAAAAGTCATACTTCTGGCCGACAATACAAGCACATCCACCACATAATACATTCCTTGCATTGTGAACAGACACTGCAGCATAGCGGATTTCTCTTAAAACAGCTATGTTTTAAAGATGGAGTTAATAGAGAGAATGAATAAAGTACAAGAATGCAGCAAAGAAAAATTACTGTGATGTCTCCAGTATCACATCTAGTAATACAAAATTGACTGAGAAATTGAAATGCTGAGCCTGGAATTGAGTACCTTATGTATAGCAATAAATTTCTAAAGAAAACCTTACAGTCTGTACATTCTGATTTTTCCAACTTTAGGCAAAGACTTTTTGCACAATCTGGCATAAATGGTCTATCACATTGTGGCAAAAATTATATTCTGTTCAAACCGTAGATGATCAATGCCAGAAAGTGTTCTTTATGACAGTATTTCATGATACAAGTAACAAAAGTTATTGTCTTTTCAGCAATTCAGCAACAGGGGAAAGACAAATTAATGGATATCTAGGAACCAAACAAATTCTGGGGGAGAAAAATTTGGTAAACTGAAAGATAAAAAACACATGTAGAGAGCAGCTTGTTCCAAATGCCTACAGACTTCATTGGCACGGTCTGCAGAGTAAGATTATCCAAAATAAATATAAAAATGATCAGATAAATGTGTTATTTAGATGATGGAGCTGGCTAGTCCTGCAAGGCACTGGTGCCTGAAACAAATGTGCCCTTCGTCAGAGCTGGGAAATGCAAATGCATGGCGCTGCTAGGTGCTGCCCTGGGTTTTATAAAAGCTTGCAACATCTTTAATGCAGATCCGAGCGAGAGCCTGTAATCCCCGTGCTGCGATGCAGCAATGTGCTCTCCCCTCACAGGACAAGCCAGCAGCTATGCAAGATCCTTTTATCAACATTCACAAAGCTGGAAAATAACTGTTCACAGTTTGATTCCCAACATTATCGAGTGAACCAAGAATTGCTCACAGAACTGGCAGCTGAATACACATGTAAAAGACAAAGGTTCTTCAGTGATATTTATTCTAACCAAGTTTTAATATTTAAAGGCTTACAGCAACTAACTCTTTACATAATCAAATGTAATTATCTGATCCCAGCTGGTGATCAGAACATTCATCATCAACCTGGTCATTATTAATATACCAGTAATAAGGGAAATAAGGTGTGTGCCTCATAATGCTGGCTTAATATGATTCAGTGTACCTAATAAGACACGGCTCCCTTTAAAATACAATTATTTTAACATATTATACATTTTTGTTACCACTACTAACAGTGAATAATCACAAAGCTATATTATTTTAGAACAAATACTGATTTTTTTTAAGTCTTCAATAAAAAGAATTTGGTCAATTAAAAGAAATCATGTTTTGCTTTAGTAATAATCTGACCCATAAGCAGATCCCCAGTCAAACTATGATTTGAGAAAAAAGCTCAATTAAAATCCATGCAATTGACAGAATCAAATCATAAAGGCTTACCTACAAATACTACATACCATCTTCTTGCTCTACTGTAGGAGAGGAGGTGATATCTCAGGCACCACTGTGTGGTACTGCTTGGCAAATGCTACTGACTTTTTTAATGGTGACAACTGTGTACACAAATTCTAAAAGTACCAGTTCTGTTTAAAGCCTTTCCCCACACAGCAGTGCTGGTAAAGAACTATTTCTACTAAATGCTTTGCAGTCTACAAGAAGAGAACTAAGGCCATCATTTAGTGAGAATGATCCAGAATACCTCAGGTTAGTGTTGGAACAGTTTCAGAGCCAGATTCTTTCCTGCACGATTTTTTTATATCAGTGCATTTCCTCGGCTTCAGTATCAGGTATACCACAATAAAATCCTTTCAGAGCAGTGAAAATATGGCTTCAAATACCATTAGATCAAACCTCTCAGTATAAAAAGTATATCTAGCACAAGATCAGTATCTCAGAGAAAATCCTTTTGAAACAGAATTTGGGGATTTTATCCCTGCAGGTACACAACACATTCCCAGGTGCAAAACACCATTAATTTCTATGGGCTTCTCTGGCAATTTAGAGAATGCAGTAGACTCGGCACAACTTGCAGGATAGGTCATCTGTAACATAAATTTCAAAACAAAAAGGCTTTGAAAACAAATGAATACACTACAACCTGTGAGTGCTGTGGTCACATGTGATTCCTTGCTACCTGCAGTGGTATTTTCTATTATATTCCCTTATTTCATAGCCTATCAGTACTGATTTCTATTTGGTTATGTGCACTCAAAACTATCAAGGCTCTTGAAACAAATGTGGAAATGAAAACCAGCATGAGAAGGAGCTCTAGTTCCATGAAAGCAATGAGTACAGCCATATAAATGAAAGGTGCTGGGTGTCACGGGAAGATGAGCACTGCCAAAACCGGAATCAAACCCCAGAATACTGATGGGGGGAAAATCACACACCATTAGACATGAGTTAATAACTGACACAGATGATACTGGGTGCATTATATCAGACAATTTGAAGAAGCACAACCTTCTTCACAGTAATACTTTTACAACCATTTGCATACCATGTTATTCACTAATCTATAGTCAAAATATTTACTATCTGGTAAAGTGCTGCAAATAAGGCTGCAGTTTCTAACCCCTTATTCTTAATGTATAAAATGCAGCTTACACAGCACATATTTACTAAACTGTTCAGTATCATAATGTTATCACTTTAGTCCACAGAAAGCCACAGTGAGCCTTAAAACAGAAAACTCCCCTCTTTCACAGGGTTTCCTATTTTTGCAGGGCTGTCTGATGTGTGTAACAGGGCCTATTTCAGTTCCTTATGGCATTATCACCACTTTGCTGCATTACCATAAAGCACAGGAAACAAGCTATTACCCACCACACTCCTCCCAAACGTTATCACAGAAAATCATGCACTCACAAAACAGCATTAACTGTGAGAATTAGAGTCCACTTAAACAGCAGCTGTTCCTTCACTCCTAAATGGGTTCTTAGATCAAAACTTCTCTCTGACTGGTCTCATTATGGAATGTCCCTTTCAAGCGTAAGAAGAAAAAAACACTTTAAAAAAATATATGTTTTACAGATAACACTCCTTCCCTATATTATAACAACCAGGTAAGTAATATTAAAAGAAGAATTTTTCCAAAAATACAGTGGACGTTTTAGCTTTCAGATTTGTGAGTTGAAATTTTGCCTTCAAATCATCTCTGGCAAAAGAAATGAACCTATAATTTTGATTTTCTATTTCTAGTTCAACTTATTTTCAGAATCTCAAGCTTCAATTATTTAAGGGAAAGACATTCTATTTATTTTTAACGATAATATTAACTCTGAATTTAAATCTGTTAAACACAAAACCTAAATCCTAGATCTAATACACATGCTGGTATTCTTTTCAGCTCTAAACCCATGCCCTAGAAAAACCCCAAAACCCATAACCCTATATTCTACTATTATCAAAGGAAAAAAATTGTTATTATGTTCCATTTCCCTCTCTGCTTCTTTGCCTCTTTGTTACTGTCCACTGGAAGGACTCCAATTTACAGGGGAAAAAACACTCTCAAATCTAAAGTGAAAAACCTAAATGCCAGGAAAAGGCACAATGTCTCTTTAAGAGTCAACAGTAAATTAACTTGACCATAACAGTGCAATAATTAGCAGTTAGTAGCTTATTAAAAGGATGGCAAAGGCCAAGCTGCCATCTGGGATCTCCAGTTTCTTGTGATTGTTATTATGTCAAGATGTGCAACTTGCATTAGCTTTCATGTCACTGTGCTTGCCCTTACTTTACATGTAAATTTTAATGAAAGACACAGCACTTTAAAATCAGATGTCCATCAAAAGTGCTATTAGCCTGCCTTTTACAAAGCATGTGTCCTGTTATGCTACCTCTGCATCTCTACACAACACTGAATGCCTCAAATGAAGAAAAGAGAGGAGAGAGAAAAAAGCCTTTCAATTATATCAATTAAATGCTCTCTTTGGGCAGAGTGAAACCTGAGCCTCGCTGAAAATAGAAGACTACAATGCAGCCTACCACAACAATATTTTAGCTCCTGTTTACACAAAACACAACCACAATGACTTTAACTCTCACAGGAATCATTCTTCTTAATAAAAATGAAAGCCAGCAAAGAATCAGCTGTTTATTCACATTTCAGGAAGACACAGTTTTGAAATAAGGCAGAAAGAAAACATGTAAGAAAAAATTAGTTACCTATAAACCACAAAATACTTAACACATTATTAAATGTCCTATGCTTATACATTATTCGTAAACACACATATGCACAAATAAAAAATAATTTACCAGAAACGTCCCAATGTCTCATTTGCTTGCCTTTATAAATACATTACAAAGAGACACTAAAAAAAAAAAAAGAATAAGACATCTATTCCCATGTATTAGCTGGCATTAAACTTTTAAGTGACTTAATTCCCCGAAGTTCAGAAAATGTTATCACCTCTGGAATTTAAAGAAATAGGATGATTGCCTTGCAAAAGTGTCCCCCAATATCCTACATCTGAAATTCATGAACTACTAATGACCTCACATAGACTTCTATGAATTACATTAAAATATGTATTTCTATGAAACCAGCAGCAAAAATTTACTTACAAAAAATTATTTCAGAAGAATGACACCGTCATTCAAGGGGCTTTGATTCCAACAAAGAGGTTTTGCAGATTCAGTATTTGCTAACCAAAACAAAATGCTTGATTTTTTTAAGTAGTCATTAAGAGTAAAGTTAAAACTGAAAGTCACCATCCTTACAATAATGCAGGACTTTTTTTTACACCAAAGGAAAACAAACCCACTACCACACATATTTTAGAGTCTTTTCCTTAATACTTCTAAATATAGACACCAAACCCATATAATATTCACATTTAAAACCCAAGATACTTTACAAGATACTAAGATACTTTACAGGGCAAAGCAGAGCTTAAAAACCACTGCCAAGGCTGGCAAGATGAATGGAGTGTTGTTTTTCCCCTTGTATAATTAGACATTTATAGAGCACAAACGATTGAATTTGTTAGTGATGCTTGACTTCAATATTTGCATAAACTCTTGGCCAGTCAGATGGACTTGTTCACATACAACCATAGAACTGTTTAGGTCGGAAAAGACCTTTAAGGTCATCAAGTCCAACCATTAACCCAGCACTGCCAAGTCCACCACTACACCATGTCCCTTAGCACCACATCTATACATCTTTTAAACCTCTCCAGAATTAATGAGTCAACCACTTCCTTGGGCAGCCTGTTCCAATGTTGATTACCCTTTCCGTAAAGAAATTTTTCCTAATATCCAATCTAAACTTCTCCTGGTGCAACCTGAGGCCACTTCCCTCCTTCTATTGCTTGCTACCTGAGAGAAGAGTTTGACCCCCACCTCACTACAACCTCCTTTCAGGTAGTTTCAGAGAGCAATAACCAAAGAATCACAGAATCAGCTAGGTCGGAAGAGACCCAATATCACTGAATCCTTTAACCAAACACCACCTTTGACCTAACACCACCTTGACTACTAGACCATGACACTGAGTGCCACATTCAGTCTCTTAAACACCACCAGGGACAGTGACTCCACCACCTCCCTGGGCAGTCCATTCCAATGCTTAACCACTCTCTCTGTAAGGAACTTCTTCCTAATGTCTAAACTAAACCTCCCCTGTGCCCTGTTGTCCCACTGCTCGTTGCCTGGGAGAAGAGACTGATTCCCACCCCGCTACAACCCCCTTTCAGGCAGTTGTAGAGAGCGATAAGGTCTCCCCTGAGCCTACTCTTCTCCAGGCTAAACAGTCCCAACTCTCTCAGCTGCGCCTCACAGCACTTTGCTCCAGTCCCTTCACCATTCTTGTTGCCCTTCTTTGGACATGCTCCAGCACCTCAACATCCTTCCTAAACTGAGGAGCCCAGAACTGGACACGGTACTCGAGGTACAGCCTAACCAGTGCCAAGTACAGAAAAAGAATCACTTCCCTGATCCTGCTGGTCACACTATTCCTGATACAGGCCAGGATGCCATTGGCCTTCTTGCCCACCTGGGAACACTGCTGGTTCACATTTAGTTTCCTGTCAATCAGTATGTCCAGGTCCCTCTCTGCCTGGCTGCTCTCCAGCCACTCTGTTCCCAGCCTGTAGTGCTGCAGGGGGTTGTTGTGGCCAAAGTGCAGGACCCCACACTTGGTCTTGTTGAACCTCATGCCGTTGGATTTGGCCTGTCCAGGTCCCTCTGCAAAGCCCTCCTACCCTCAAGCAGATTGACACTCCCTCCCATCTTGGTGTCCTCTGCAAACTTGCTAATGGTGGACTCAATCCCCTCATCCAGATCATCAACTAAGATATTAAACAGGACTGGACCCAACACTGATCCCTGGTGGACACCACTAGTAACTGGCCACCAACTGGATGCAGCACCACTCATCACCACTCTCTGGGCCCAGCCATCCAGCCAGTTCTTAACCCAGTGAAGAGTGCATCTGTCTAAGCCATGGGCTACCAGCTTTTCTTCAAGTGTGCTGTGTGGGACAGTGTCAAAGGCTGTGCTGAAGTCCAGGTAGACTACACCCACAGCCTTTCCCTCATCCACCGGATGGGTTACCTGGTCATAAGAAGAGATCAGGTGGGTCAGGCAGGACCTGCCCCTCCTAAATCCATGTTGGCTAGGTTTGATCCCTTGGCCATCCTGTAGGTGCCATGTGATCACACTGAAAGACGATCTGCTCCATAACTTTGCTGGGCACTAAGATCAGGCTGACAGGCCTTCCCGGGTCTTCCTTCTGGCCCTTCTTGTGGATGAGTGTCACACTGGTGAACTTCCAGTCATCTGGCACCACCCCAGTGGGCCAGTAACAATGATAAATAATGGACAACAGCTTGGCAAGCTCTTCCTCTAGCTCCCTCATCACTCTAGGATGGATTCCATCTGGTCTCATAGGCTTGTAAGGATCCATGTGGCTCAGCAGGTCTCTAACTGCTTTCTCTTGGATTACAGCGGGGCTATTTGGCTCCACATCCCTGTCTACCAGCTCAGGAAACCAGTTGTCCTGAGGACAATCTGTCTTTTTGTTGAAAACTGAGGGAAAGAAGGTGTTAAGTACCTCAGCCTTTTCCTTGTCTTTGGTAACTATGTTCTCTCATGTGCCCCAAAAAGAATGGAAGTTTTCCTTGCCCCTTCTTTTGCTAGGGGTGTATTTATAACAACACTTTTTGTTATCCTTAATGGAATTGGTCAGATTAAGTTCAAATTGTGCTTTCACTCCTCTAATTTTCTTTCTGCATGCCCTAATGACATTCTTAAACATTTGATGAGTGCCCTTTCCTCCAAAGGTGATAAACTCTCTTTTTTCCCTAAGTTTCTGCAAAAGCTCCCTGTCCAGTCTGGCTGATTATCTTCCCCACTGACTCACCTTTCATCACATTGGGACAGCCTGCTCCTGCACCTTCAAGATTTCTTTCTTGAAGTATGTCCACCCTTCCTGTACCCCTTTGTTTTTAAGGGCTGTTTCCCAAGATACTCTCTGAACCAGCCTCCTGAATAGGCTGAAGTTTGCCCTCCAGAAGATCAGGGTAGAGGTTTTGTTGATACCCTTCCTTACTCTACTGAGTATTGAAAACTCCATCTTTTCATGGTCTCAGTACCCCAGACGACCTCCCACCACTCTATCTCCCACCAGTCCTTCTCTTTTTGTAAACAGCAGGTCTAGTAGGGCCCTACTCCTGGCGGGTTCATTTATCAGCTGCAAGGTCTCCCCTGACCCTCCTTTTCTCCAGGCTAAGCAACCTCAGTTCCCTCAGATACTCCTCAAAAGGCTTGTGCTTTAGACTCCTCACCAGCCTTGTTGCCCTTTTCTGGATTCACTCCAGCACCTCAATGTCTTTCTTGTTGCAGGGGGCCAGAACTGGACACAGAACTCAGTGTGGCCTCACCAATACCAAGTACAGAGGGACAATCCTTTCCCTAGTCCTGCTGGCCACACTATTTCTGAAGCAAGCCAAGACAAATCCTAATGGTGAAAAAGCAATTGAAATTATTTTCCAGATCAGTAAAGGTCCAGTCATTTCCTTCTATTCAAGCCCACAAATGCTATTCCATTTTTTCTGTGCCATTACCTTCATGTCAATATTATTGAACAATTTCAAGAAATAAGAACCTCAAACTGCTCTCTGAGAGCAATGCTAAACCTTCCAAGACTTAAAAGACCTCCTTGTGTTAAGAGCAGTTAGGACCAAGGGAGATAATCAGCATTGCAAAACCAGATTATTACACAGGGAAATTGGCCACAGCCTTTGGTCTACATAAAATTAATTTTAAAATGTCCCACCCATGAAATATGCAAGTACTTTTTCATTTCTCTCGGAGAATAAAGAGCAGACCTTCTTCATACCGAAAACGTGTGTGCAGCTGTGCAGTTTTTCATATCAAGTACAGCTACTGATGGAAGGAAAGAGTCACATGACTCAGAGAAGAATCAGCAGTCTGCTACAGAGGTGTCCTGTGTGCACCCAGAAACCAGCCATAACTCACCGTTGTTCTCTATGTCAGTTCTTTGGGCCCTTGGCCCACTGGATTCAATGGTGAATTTTGCTATTGCCTTCAAGAAGACAAAGGAATTCATTCACCAAAAATAGCAGATTCTCACCAAGGATTACAATTTTCACCAGGGACATGAACCACAATACAAGTCAGATCCAAACCAAGAGTGATGGTAAAATGAAGTCCACTTCATATGAAGCCCACTTCATACATAAGACAATGGTGAAAGGTAGCAAAAAGGCAAATAAGCATTTCCTTACAAAGTCTTTCAGGTGAAAAAATTATATGCAAGAACATGACTACACATTAACTCTAGTATAATAGGAAATTAGAGTTGGATATTTATTATTTCCTTTGGTATCATTTACTTGTGGAGGAGGATTAGGGAAATAAACTTAATATAATTGTTCCTTAATTGTCAGTACCTCTCCAGAAGAGAAATTGTATCAGCAATTCATGCCAAACTAAATAGAAGTCCTCTGCTCATCAGACATTTACCTCACCTCCACCAGTTCCATACACAAAATAAAAACAGAAACAACATATATACACTCAGTTCAGGTTAAAAAGCAAGTGGTACCCAGGTGTTTTTCTGTATCTCAGCTACTTCAGCCATTACCCCAGAATACATACACTTCATCCTCTTGAACTTTCCAAGAACTTATAAAAAAAAATAAAATCTTCTGAACATTTTAAAAAGGATAGATGCAGAAGAAGCCTGTTCACTACTGTGAAAATACCTCATGAAACATTTGCTTCAAATGATGAATGCAAGGTCACATACTGCTATACATTGTGAAGAGGTTTTATGAAATCAAATACATGATATCCAAAACTACATCAAATTCATCATATCCTTTGGATACATACATGGCATGAGACAGAGTTGTTGCCAGTTTTTACTAAAACCTACAAGAATGCCAAAAAAATATGAACTCTGCATGCAATCACTAAAGTATCTGGTACCACTTGCTCTGTGAGCTGAAGGCCAAGCGTGGGTTCGAAATTACAGTGTGAGCCTTCTAAAAGCAACACCATTTTTCAGAGTGATAGTTCCCTGATGAAGTCACTTGGTATAACTAGAGTTAAAAACTACACATAGCTGGGAATTGAAATGATATTTGCATTCAATGACACAATAAATTAAGTTGCAGTACATAGGAATTAATTGTGGACTATATATTATAATCCTCATGCCTACCAGTTCAGTTAGGAGTTTTGCCTTTGAAAAGACTTTTAGCTTAGTCCTACACAAGCTGGCTTGCAGCACAAATGCCACCCAAGAAAAGAAGGGAGCAATGTGAGCTAACACCACACTAAACAAGACTTGCTCTGTTCTACATGGATCCTTAAATCACACTAAGCCATATATCAGCTAACTGAATTATTGGCAGCTGTGTTGAGGCACAGTAACATTTTGTATGATATGCTTAGAGCTTTAGGTTCTCATATTTTTATAGTTTATATATGTGATTATTATATTCTGATGTTCACCTTTTGCTAAGAAGATAGCTCTGAATACAGCTTAGGTATTATCCTCCACCACCCAACTTTGGCTAGAATAGAAAAACTATGAAATTAATTATCAGAATATTTTTCCAACCTCAGAACAGAACAAATGATTACATGATGCACTCCAACACAGAGAATCCAACAATACAAAATCGTTAGAAGAAGGTATGGCATCAGAAAGAGGAATCATATAAATTAAAGTTTTTCATGTCATTGTGCTCCCCAGAATTCAGGTATTACAGGAGTAGTAATTACTGAGCAGAGACTGCTTGTGCCTCAGAGGAAAGTTATTATGAACAAGTCCTCTGACCTCTCATATCCTCCCAAATTCATAGTAGCACAATTAGTCATTTCATTCCCCGATGTCTTATTGGCATGGACACAACCAACATCTTCCAACAGATTCAAACCATGCTGATCAATGGATCAGATTTTTCAGCAGGGTATTCATTGGAACAGAGTAAGTCTCAGTATAGCAAAACCTTTTTAATCTTTCTACCTCATTGGAAAATAGGACCAAAAAAAAAAAAAGATTTTTCTCAAGCCATGCTTATAATTTATCAATCAATCTTCATCCCTCCTTCCAGTCCAACTGGAGACCCAAAGCAGGTCTGAAGCATTTTGCCTCTTTGACATTTTTGATTAGGGATGGATGACTGTCCTCCGCATGCCTAAGATAGGTGTGAACTGCTGAAGAGCAAGTTCGAGCCCCAGAGCAGCCTTGCACATGCCCTGTGCCATACTGAGTTGCAAAGGAAATGGATCTCTCTGTTCAGCAGTGCTGATCGTTTATGTTTCCTCTACTGCTTTTTGCAACTCAATTTCACTTTGAAAAACATCTTTACAGAAAAAATGGAAACCAGAGCTGGGAGGGAGAAACAATAGCTCAAAAGACCTCCATTGTTGAAGGGTACTGGACAAGCCCAGGTTCTGCTTCCAACACCAGTCCAAAATTACCAGTCATGCCATCACTCCAGTACAAGAGTCAGCAGTATCAGCTCTCTGGCCTCTGGCTCTGCCTTTGACTGAAATGACATCCCAGCCTGACATCATTACTGACAACTTTACATCCCAGCATCACCAGCAATCACAGCCTGACACTGTGTCGCTCATACTTAGTGTGAACAGGGAGAAAATAACATCTCCTAAGAAGATCTCAAAGCATTCATCTTAATAAATATCTCCTCCACAACTCAATACAAAAGAAAAGATTTCTAAGAGACTTAAAAATAAAAGCATTAAGTCCCGATATGAAACACGTTCATAAAAATACAATTTGCCCATGGACAAATACTTTACAAGCAATGAAGTCTTAGAAAGAATGGAATCTCTACCTTTACTTCTACCTACAGACAGGAAGGTGTGCATCCAGTTAAGAGGAGGAACAAGAGGGGTATCCATCATGGAGGAGGCAAAAGAGAAGGAGGAAGCATAAAAAAACAGAAAAATACGTCACATTTAGTTGCCATATTTAGAAAAATGAGGAAATTAGTATATTTATATAGCAGCCAAACCCAACAAAACACAATGTCAAGGGAAAAACAATGGACACACCACAACTAAAGCACAAAGCAAAGCTTAAATCACTGACAGTATAACCAGCAACTGCTTGGTTAAGCCCTTTGGCTTTAATTTGATTTTCTATTGAGAAATGCAAACTGCTCATGCAACAGCACGCCAGTGATATGCCTCAATCCACATCAAATTCAAAACAGCAAGGGAAACAACAGAATAGGACAGAAAAAACATAAATCTCATGGTAATATATTTGCTAAACACATCTCACCTACCAGAGCTAATGTATTTGTCTATAATGTTGACATTGCATATTTACTCACACATATACGTTTACATATTTTATACCCATCATCTTTTTTCAGAGAGTAAATATTTATCAAAAGGCAATATCTGTGAGTTTTTTAGCAAGAAAACAGAAGCCACTGTTCCCTGATGTGTCATGGATAAACAAGGCTGGCTAAAGTTGCCAAAAACCAATAGTTTTCACTTCGGCCAGATGAGGGAGTATAGAAAGTGCTGACGATAATTATACAGGTCTGAATAGGTCATGCAGGTCTTCAGGAGCCAGCTGGGCTGCAACTTGTAATATATATAGCCAAGTGCAACTGTCTACATAATCCAGTGCTAAATCACAAACTACTACAAAGAAATGTTCAATGTTATTCAGACTGAAAGAGGCCATTAAAAGTTCACTGTCCTGATGACTTCCAACACACCTTCCTCTGTTAAGAGTTCGCCATATTCAGCTGCATCCTGAGCAACTAGGACATGCTGAAGAAACCTCTCTGCTGGATCCTCCTTCAACAAGCATAACCTCTAAGCCATGAGCCCTGTTGAACAGTAAGTCAGGATAGAGGACCTCAATGCTTCCCAGAGTTTAGCCAGATGCTCCACATGCCAAACACTGTGGTCTTGACATGCACCCAAAAAGAGACCAGTTTTCCTGCCTTTCCTACCACACAAGGATGTTAAGCAGTACAGAAACTGGTAAGTGAGTCCCAACTTCACTTCTGATTGTTTCCTAAACTTTCGTGACCTCAGAGTAGACTTGAACAACAGATTAAAAAAACTGATTATGTCCTAAGCCTCTCTACATTTGGCTGAGATATATAGAAAATATGTCTCTTTGATTCAAGCACCTAATTACTCTTGAGCCTTCACAGGCACTATGTTCTATCTTATTTACTCATTGGACTGTATAACCTCAGATACATGCTTACTTAATGGCAAAAAAACCCCCAACTTTTGTGTACATCTAGTCTAGGAAAGCCTCATCAGGATTTAGAGTCAAAACACACATTTTCTCCCCATAGACAAACAGTTGGTCTAGTGTACCACAGGCACACACCTTGCATTAAGTCTTCAATCGTTTCACTCCTGCATTCACAAGATTAGAAGGCATCAGCAGTGCTGCTAACTCTTGTGTACCTATGCCAGCTGGCACTGGCAGAGGAAAACAGATTCATGTCTCTTCTCACCTCACCTGTCCTCACCAGCTTCTTACTCCACACTCTAATAGTGCAAAATGGGACTAACGATCCCATCATGTTGCAATCAACACATATGTAACCAATGCAGACCAAGATAATAAAAAGTGATCTCTGATCTGGACCTAGATCCCATTTGTACCCCAATCTGGAGTTAGCCCTGTTGCTCTTCTAAATCATTTTGCTCTGTGCATATTTGAGTATTTTAAATTGCAGACACAGGACTATAGGCCATTATATGCAATTTTCCTCAGGATTCATAATGAGTTAGGATCATTCCATGAGGGCTATTAACATACTTTTTGTAATAATTGTGCTCTTAAAAATAAAGACCAACACTGAGGTCTACATTTAGTTGGCAGAACTGGAAGTCATTACAGCTGACACAAGAAGAAATAAATGGCAATATAAAATAGTTGGTGGGCTACATGGAAGGGGGAAGCACACCTCTTTACTGTCCATGGAATCATTTCATGCTCTCTCCTGGGCACCTGAGTCCCAGGCCGACAAGTAGCCTTGGCTCATGGGACACAGAGGCAAAAATGCAAATGGCTTGACTGGCACTCAGTAGGCTTAGTTACTTTTGCTATGCAAAGCCCAGCTTAGAAAAGCAGCAGGGACAAAGCTCTTTCATGTTCAATGACTGAAACAAAGAGAAAGTCAAAGGACTTACCTTGTTCACCCATCATCAGGTGTGAGAGGCCTTTGAGAGAAAGAGAGAGAGAGAGGGGAAGTAAGAGAAAAAGAACAAAACCGAAAAAGCAGCAGCAATATCCATGCACACTGGTCACAGTCCAATACCTGTTAGGATTGGAGCTTGCATACTTGAACTAGACCAAGTATGACTGTAGCACACAGTACACAAACATTTGCAGGTGCTGCTTTCCACATTGTGCAGAAAAGCCTCTGTCACAGGTAGAAAAAAACCTGCTGGTTGTTGCAGAACTGTGCTTGAGGTTCAGCATATCCTTTGGAGGGCGACTCCAGAGGCACCACACACCAGTATAGCTAAATGGGCTATGAAAGCCAACGTCTGCAATAACAGTCTGTAGGGAGCATTTGCTCCTCTGGAGAGATACAGAATTAACTTCTCCTCAGCTGAAGACTTTAAATTCAAGGCTGCAGTGGTCAGTAAAAGGGAGGCCATGATCACACTACATTTGCTTCAGATGAAACATCTGGGCTAAATGCATACACACACATACACACAAAGCTATCGACATTCTTGAACATGTAACTTCATCCTGTAGGAGTCTATCAACATTGTTCACACTTACTAATTATACACCAGTACACCAGACATGGCAAGGACTAAAAAAGTTACCAGTAACCTATTTAAAGACACCTCCATTACCTTTCTGAGAAGATCTGCAAATTCAGTTTCCTTTGGCAGTATCTATAGCTAAAGCTACTGCTTGGTTTAATAACTGCAGGAAATGCCAGAAAGCAGCACAGTGACAGTCAGCAATGACAGTCACTGTCAGCTCTGTAGTTGAAGTTGTAGTGTTTACTTGGGGTGCTCTAGTCTCTGATAATTCTTTCTGGCACAAACCTTGATTGTTTTGATTAAAATCCATTTCTAGGCCAAATTTTCAAACATGTTTATTGTACAATTGTATTTATACAAAAATTGTTTAGATACTATTGTATATATATTCATGCTCAAGCCATTAAGCATGAAATGACCCATTAGCCAATTTTGTGACACAAGATAGCACAGAACTAACATAAGAAAAAGTTCTTGTAAGTTCTTATAAGTTGTAAGTTCTTCCCACTCAAGCCATAAGTGACCCCTTTAGTACTTGGTTCCCTGACCAGCTTCCCTTGGCTTGATCTCCTACAGCTCACAGCACTTAGAATGGAAGTGGTTTTGATACATGCACACACATCACACACACCCCATATCTTAAGTCAGTTCTTTAATCAAACAGGACTGTGACTTTTTAATTTCACAGAGGCTGAGAGGTCAAGTGAGTTCATTAGAATGAGAATTTTCAACAAGCAGCATGCCGAGTTTGAATTTGTTTATTTCTCTCTTTATTTTTCCTTTGCATTGGCTGCAGAAATCTAAAATCCAGATCATCCTAAGAATATGTTCACCCACAGAGAACTCCAAGCCAGATAAGGGGATTAATAATTGTACAGTCTAAGGAATTCAAATATCTTAATGTTCTTGAAGATTATTGTGGATTTAGAAAAATAATCAGAAACACAACACAGGTTTAGATTTTTTTAGGTCTTTTAGCTATAAATAAATATAGCAGATGTGATACTGTAGGACACTTCTGGTTTAAATTACAAGATATAATTCAGTGAAACGTTTTGCTCTGCTAGTAGAGTGGTTTGAATTTGTGTCTCTATTTATGGCCACTGACTCCATCATTCTTGATAAGCAAATCTTAGGTCTGACCAAATGGACACTTGAAGGTTGCTGTAAAAGGCACTGTAAAAGGCAAGGAGACAAAAGTATAACTGTTAGGACCTAAAACACACAGAGCCCACGTAACAATGGTGAAAAAAGAGAAAAGGCTAGAAGGTGTCAGTATGACATGCCACTGAATCTGGCTGAACAGGGTGAGGACATCAGACCTGAGGCAGAGATGGAGGTCCTCAGCCCTTGTACACCTAGGAGGCCAAGCACCAACAGATACAGCTGCCAGGGGTGGTCTGGGTTTTGTCCACTTGGACACAGACAAAGAGAAACCTCCAGAGAAGGTCTAAAGCAACAGCCTCCATTAAACATCCTGAATTACACCATAAGAAGTTCCCTTTTCTCTCCACCAGCCAAATAGGAGCTATAAAAATCTCAAAATGTCAGGAATGTCAACACTCCTTTTTGTCCTTATCCCCAGAAGGCCAGTGCTTCGTGTCTTATCTGTCAGGCACATCAGCCAGATGCAGCCCCAAGCCATTTGCCTGCAGTTAAGGAGTGAGTGTAACCCCCAAATATACCCACTATTGTGGCCCCCAGTTTGGCCTCAGTTCAAACAACTGTGAAAGGAAGGGTCCCTAAGAAATGTTCTGACACTTTCTGCTTCTTCATAAATTTGAAATACAACAGCAGCTATTGTATTCTACGCACCTCTTGATCTTCTAGTCCCAACTGGACAATGAAAGCAGGGAGATAAATGAAAAATAATGCACTCTCCCTCAATGCTACATTTTCCCTTTAAAAATGGGAAGAAAAAGGAAGGTAGACTTGGAGATAGAGCAAAAAATCAATATTATATCGTAAGTTGTCCATCAACACAGATACTTACTTTAACAAAGAGAACACCAACAGAATTACAGATTCATTATTAGATGGAATAATAATAAAAATAATGAAATAACGTATCAGCTTTTCTCATCTGAAAATTTTCCTCTCTTGCAATTTAAAGTAGGAGTGAAAATTTACCTCCAACAAAATGCTATTAATCAAAACCTTCAACCATTGAGATATAAAATCTGTGACATTTGCAGCATGTGTAACAATGGCCTCAAATTAGTCAGAGTAAAATCAACATGGAAAACATAAACTTACATACTTGTCTCACCTTTACGTCAGTTTCAAAACATGACAAGACAATTTTCAAATCATAAAAGTCAGTGTCATCTAAAGGTAACATGGGGTAGCACTTGCTATTGGACTATAAAAATCTAATAGGGCATCCAACAAACATATCCAAGAGTTGTATGAATTGTTCAGACCTGCAAAGTAGATCAGATTTTGCCAGAATAGTGGGGAAATTGATCAACATGCTATTTGGGCATCAGTCATAAAGACCAGCAAAGTTTTTGGCAAGCTCAGGATGCTAAATGAACTCATCAGGCCCCAAAGCATGTCATTTACCTATTCTACCATTGTTTCTGCCAAGAGGAATTTCAGAGGAATCTTATAAGAAAATCTGAGTTTTCACCTAAATCCAGATGAAACATGCTTTCTTTTTTAATCTTAGATTTGTTCAACAAGGAATTCTGATTATAGCCTCAGAACTGCAAACTCAGTGTAGAACTAGGAAAACATTGACACAAACCTGCACAAACTCCAAAGGCCAAGGGGTTGCATGATTTTCTAACCAATCTAGTCATGCTTATAATGATTTAATGGCTGGGCACAACTGCTGCACAACAAAAATGGTGGATAGAAAGCTCTCTGAAAAAGGTCTAGGAAAACCTCAGACTTACCTGCCTATAAAGAAATTTTATGTCAAAGTCAAGGATTTAGCAACTTTCTATTCATGAACTTCAAACCCGTGACAGTAAGAACAACCACATGGCTTAAGAAGACTCTCAACAGGTTTCTTAGATGAGGATAAGCATCATCATGCTTGTACTCAGCCTCTGGAGCCCCAGCTTCCTCAGGCATTTAGCACTAAAGAGAAAGCGCCCTGCTTCTTCAGAACATCAATTTGTTATTAAAACAACATGTTCATTGCTGAGGGCAGACAGACACAAACTCTGCTCTCTGGCCATGATTTATGCTTGCCACAACTGACTTTTCCTATATAGGTCTGGGAGTTTTTTTAATATTTCCTTAACCTACTACCAAATCAGTATTATTTTCTTAAAGTTATTATTCATCTCCCTTGATCTCAAAGTAACATTTCAAAGAATTACTTTTTTAAAAAAAACTTGTGAACCATCTGCTTTCTGTATCAAAACAGTAAAATTAAGATCTAATTGTACAAAGTAACAAGGGTCAACAGTGGATTCTTATGAAGCCAGAAGGACATTTTTAAAAGTAGCTTAGAGATCAAATATGTGAAAGAACAGTGTAGTTAAACAGCAGTCCTCATCTTTAAGGATTTGTTAAGAGAAGTTTCCAGTGTGGAGAAGAAAATGAGGGAAACCTTGAGGGAAACCAGGAGAAGATTCCTGCTTCTGCCCCATTTTGATACTTAGCACTTAAAATGGAAAATATAGCCAGGAAGCATAAGGTGAGGGTAGCACAAAACACAGCTGAGAGTGACAAGTGATTGCAGTAACAAAGGAAGATGGACTCCTTCATCTAGTTAATTATAGCCTGTCCCATGCTACTGGGCCTATGCTCTGGGGGTGAGCACGTGTGCGTGGGTGTGTGTACACTGCTGAATTGCTCTGTTAAGGCAGGCAGCCTCAGAATATCCCCTTTAATGATGCTGCCAGATGATTAGCCCAAAAGCTCCTAATGAATGGGAAAAGAGATTGTCAGGCAGCAGCAGCAACCCAGATCTCCCCTGGGGCAAGTTTATCCATATAGGATCCTTTTTCTGTGTATCAGGCTCCATGACCCATTCAGACAACAACAGGGCCAGCTGCAATATATGTTTGAGATAGGACATCAGGCCCTCTGGTCCAGGACATACACAAAAATCCTTTATGGCAAAGCTGAAGAAAGAAATCATGCAAACCAGGGATTCTTCCAGAAACAAAATTACATTCACTATAGAGAAGAGCACACTGATGAGTCTGTTGTTTTCCGACCCTTTCCAAATTTCCTAAAACTAGCAATTCTTCAAGAAATAGGCCTTTCTTTACTCTGAGCCTCGTACTCAAGCTTCATCAGCATTTTGCTTTTCTAGTTCAGAAGAAAAGGTGACAAGCACCTTGTCTTCTACATGGTCACTCACAAAATAGAAACCCTGAGGCTTTCTAAAACCCAAAGTCCGACAAAAATTCCCTAAGAATCCCCAGGTACCAAAAAAAAGGGCATTCCAGCAGGGCCAAAGGACAGGACTCAGGGGAAGAAGCAAAACCCTTGTCTTGAGAGATATAAAGAATGATTTTCCCTTGTCATCCATTCTGCAGTCTAGTTCAGACCTCTTACCTGCTAGACAGGTCAGCTTTGCTAAGAGGGTGACCTAATTCCTTGGCTGCTGGCATACATGGTGCCTTTTTTTTTTTTTTTTCCAAACTGGGCAAAGAAGTAGCACAGGGTGGGGAGCGGTCAGTTTTCTTTGATTCAACCATAACACGCACAACAGCCAAGGGGCTGCTCTCAGGCCCCAGCAGTGAGGCCAGCCGGGAGTGCAGTTCTGTTATTGTAGCCGCAGGCCCACTTCCAATCCAATTACACACAACAGCTGTGTTAGCTCCTCTTTTCCATCCTCTTTCCTTCCTCTGCTATATAATTCCAAAATATGTTTTGTCATTATCAGGGGCAGTGAGTCAGAGTGAGTGGCATCTACTCTGAGTGATCAAATAGATAAGAAGCATGAGGTAGAAGCCAAAGAGAAAGTTGTTTACCCCAACATCTAAGGCAGCAAAAGTGATTGAACCATACTATCCCTTTTTACCCCTGGCAGAAACAGTATTCTGACACTGCACATGGCATACTCCTAGAAGTAGTCACAGAGAGAGAGCTACAAACATGATGGTGTTTGAAAGCATGAAAACAAACAGGCAAGTGCTCAGAAAGACAGACACTTGTATAAGAGAACATGTGCAGGTAGCAAGACCTGAGGGTGAATGCATTTTATGACTGGTTGTTGTGGTTTTAAGTAGCCAGAGTTTTTTATTAGCTGGGGGGGGGCTAGGAGGGAGCTTCTTTAGGAAGCTGCTGGAGTTTTTCTCTGCTCTAAGCTAGCCCAAGGTTGACTGCTAACGCCTCTGTGATAACATATTTAAGAAGGAGAAGAAAAAAAAAGCTAGGCAGAACATCATGGCGGCTTAAGAGAAAGGAGGGTGAGAAGTTTGATTAACACCAAGGTTGGAAAGAGGAGAAAGAGAAGATGCCCTAAACACTGAAATAGGGCCCCAGCAAGCTGTGGGGGATCATAGGAGCAAAGATTTGTATGCACACCGGTGAAAAGGTTGGAAGATTTCCACACCAGAGCAGAACGTGCTGGAGGAGAGAAGCTGTGATCCTGTGGGACATTTGCTGGAGCAGAGGGGCCTGATAGAGTCCTGTGGGCAAAAGAGACCCACACAGAGTAGCAGAGCAGCATTTCTTGGGAGGACTGGTAGCCCGTAAGAACACACAGTGAAGCAGCCAAGCAGCACCTGAATGACTGCACTTATGGTAAAGTGACTTACGTGACAACAATACCAGAAAAAAAGCTGTTGTTAGCAACAAATCCACTAAGAAGCAGTTTGCAACAGAGTGTTTCCGTGGAGAAGACCCCACGAGGAAAGCTGGGGTGGGACTCTCTCTCTTTCTCTTCTGAACAGCAGCAAAGAAAACCTCTGACTGTAACCCCCTCACACACACCTGCCTTCCTATGCTGCTGGGGGAAGGTGAAGGATCTTAAAAGGGAGGGGTGGAGGGTGAAAGGTGTCTGTAACATCTATCAAATTTCCCACTCTTAAACTCTTAAGTTCTGATTTTAGTAGTAGTAGTAGTGAATACTTAATATTCTAAGTTAGAGCCTGTTTTGCTTGTGAAATAGTTAGTAAACAGTTGCTTGTAATCCTTATCACAAAAGTCGAAGTTTTTTTTCCTTCTGTGAGAAATTCTGGATCTATGTGTGGGCTCTCGGCATTTTAGCCGGAGTCAAACCATAACACTGGTCAATAAGATGATGTGTATCGCTGCAAATCAGAATACCTGATCAAGGAGGTGCACAAGTTGGGAAAAGAATTGTTAGGCATAGAATAGAATTCTTCACCTTAGAAGAGACATCCCTGACAATATATGTGATAGTGGTAAAATCCCAATTAAGACAGAGCAGGTGAACAGGAAATACCTTTTTCCTAATTTGTGGGGAACACAAGGAGTAGGAGTCACTGAATGAAATTTTCAAGTAAGAGGTGTAAAAACAGCTGAAATAAAGTACTTTCCACATTTCAATGATTAAACAATGGGACTTGTCACCACAGGATACAGTGGAGTTAAAAAATATAAGTGGATTAAGAAAAATGTCCTGAGAAAATATGTTTATCAATGACTGTAGAACACCACGATCTGGATGCAGTATCCAGTCAGAAAGCATCCTTAAATCAGTAACTACCAGAAAGCACAACTATATTGGGACAAGACCTATTGTAACATAGCCTCTTCAACTTCTTCCAAAGCATCTACTTTCATAAAAAGACACTTCTGGTAAGAGGAATTCTTGCTCTGATCCCAGTGATTACTACTGCCATATTGTTGCAAATAGGTGTGTATGGAACTGAAAAACATTCACATCTCAGTGCAAGAAAATCCAATTAGGGAAAATACCTGTGCAAAGGGCATGCAAGAACAAAAATAATGATGGCAGCTATGAAGAACCTAAGCCTGTACATACTGGTTTCAAACACCCAATGTGCAGCACTGAAAACACAGCATAGATGAATTTCTAATCTGACGTAGTACCTTTTGCAAATAGGAAACTTCAAATGGGATGAAACTTTTCATTTTCATTCCCAAAAAGCATACCTTTNTCTGCTCCAAACACAGGATCACAGCCTCTCTTTTCCGGCATGTCTCTGTTCCAGCGTGGAAAAATCTCCCACTCTTTCCACGGGTTCACAGGCTGAAGAATCTTTGCCCCTATGGTTCCTCACAGATTGCTGGGGCCCTATTCCAGTGTTTAAGGCATCTTCTCTTTCTCCTCTCTCTGACCTTGGTGCTAATCAAGCTCCGCACCCTCCTGTCTCTTAAGCTGCCATGATGTTCTGCGCAGACTTTTTTTCTCTACTCCTTCTTAAATATGTTATCACAGAGGCGTTGTTGCCTGACCTTGGCTAGCTTAGAGCAGAGAAAAACTCTAGCAGCTTCTTAAAGAAGCCTCTCTCCTAGCCCCCCCAGCTAATAAAAAACTCTGGTTACTTAAAACCACAACAATGAATTTCTAATCTGACGTAGTACCTTTTGCAAATAGGAAACTTCAAATGGGATGAAACTTTTCATTTTCATTCCCAAAAAGCATACCTTTTCTTTAAGGAAGTAGAAGCTTGCAGAAGTTTACAGAAGCATACAGGCACTGCTTAAATGACCCTACGATGTGGAGTTAGGGAGACCAACTAAAACAGCAGCCCTGAGATGACGAAGGGAAGGAAACATTTAAAGATGGAGTTTGAAAGATTAAAGACCTGGATCAAAAATGCGCTAGCATGTTTGTGCTTTGAAGAATTTCTGTATCTTTATGAAGGAGTTGTTCAGGCAAACAAGGACTAATTTTTCCTGAGGGAACTACCTAGGTAATGTCTACTTGGTTGTGCCCATTCAGTTACATGCAAACCCTAGTCAGCAGTAAAATCATGACAGCAAAACTCCCAGAACTTAATCTCTTAGTGTCCTCCTCATAAACACTTAAAGGTCTCTCCCACACTAGAAATAAGCATGTTATGAATAGGAAAAGCACTATTTCAACTTCTACACCCCCCAGGTATCAGTAACAGCCACCATAATATCAAGGACACATATTTAGTTCTCTTTCTCTTGCATATATTCTTCCTCTAAAAAAAATAAATGAAACAGGCACATATGACTTGCTCCTTGATCTACTGGTCTTTTCTCAACTATTTATCTTTCAGAACCTGCACCACTGGTAAAGAATAGAAGGCACAAAGAAAGGCACAGATATTGTGCAGAGGTAACAGAGGCATCCATTCTGGTCTGTGCTGCACACCACTTCCCAGCCAAGGCACTTAACTTCTGTATTAAGGGTCTTAACCTTCATAATGTTCAGCCCAAGCACTCTAAGCATGTTATGAAGGTGGAGCTGTAGCTATAACCCCAAAGGGAAAAAAGAAGTTATTTCTCCTCTACATGACACAGTGAGTCAGTGACTCAGCTGAGTGCAGACAACAATGCCAATTCCAGAGCAGTGCTCACAATGTGGTGTTCTTATTTTATGACTGGGGACATAGCATTTGCAGGACAGGTGGGCCAACTTCTTTCATTTGTGAAATAAGCTAGGTGGGATCAAGTTGGCTCTAACAAGGAGTGTAGCACATGAGCCCTGGCTGCTATAGCACCGTTCTTCACAAGCTGAGACCTCACAGCCAGGAAAGGCTCATGATACATATTTATGTTTACTTTGAACAAGTATCTCACATTTGCACCTTGCAGAAACTGAATCCAGCAGAACCCTGTGGTCCCTACTGCTGCCAGTCCCAGCCTATTCACAGCCACCTCCTCTTACTGGGGAATTAGTTCTAACCAGCCCGTTCAACAAAAATGAATACTCAGTTAATCAGTGGGCTCTTTACAGCCCTTTTGCTGTCTGTGGTAGTTACTACTAGCTCATAAAATCTCTAATTCGTCTTTCAAACAGTAGATGGTTCAAGTGACCATTTTGACAGGGGCCTGGGGCTCTGTCCTCACAATATAGACAGCTGGATGGCCAAATAGGTAGAAAGTGTCTGCACAGCTTGGCAGAGAGGAAGTGTAGAACTAAACCCTCCTGGAGGTCTAAGTCACTTCCCAGTCACACAGTAGTGCCAGTGTATACCCCAGGAGGTGAGCTAAGCAGAGGGGTGAGACTGCCCAGGAGTAAACAGTGACAGCTTTGTAATGAGATGTGGGTAATTGCCAGACTGAGAACATTGAGATGAGTGAGAGAGTACATTAAAAAGAGCATTCACGTGTGACTAGAAATCCACGTGAGAAAGCACACAGCAGTTCTGAGAACAAGAGTACATGTATGAGCAATGGGGAGAATAAAAAATGCACATAAAGTATACAAATTATAAGAATAACAGGGAGGTAAAGCAGAGGAGCATAGTCAGGGAGCAGAAGGATGGTGCCCACAATAACACTAGTATGGTCCTGTAATGGATGTGCCACCTCTGCTTGGGCCCCTACTAGCAATGCTATGATTGTGAGATGTCCATGATGTTGTTTGGGGCAACACTCATTCTTGGCACAATATGATGAGTCCTACTGGTAGAGCATAGCAAGGCCATGCCTTCCCAGTGCAATCATCCTTCTCTGCCACAGACATCAACATCTTCAGGACATGGTGGAGAGACTTGGTGCATGTCCTGTCAGATCCTGTCAAGATGAAAGGAAACGGGATATCTTGGACACCTCAGATTGGGGCAGAGATAGTACAGTTTCAGCCTCATAGGTAACTGGAAAGATTTACTGTTACAGTTGAAAGAGCCTTTCTTTCCAAGATATGCCAGGCAACATTTGTCATTTGGCCACTTCTATCCCCACTGTTGCCAGCTGACATTTGCACAGAATGCAAAGGACCTCAATAGAACAAAAAAGGTCCTGACAAGAGAAGCCAAAAGGCTAAATATGCCAGAAAATTACCCGAGTGGCTGCCCTCACTGCATTTCCCTGAAGTGTTGCACAAAATCCGATTATTCAAGTGTAGGAAAGAAGCAAATCGGACAGAGAAATTCCAAATCCAGGTTACGTTTAGCAAAAGTTGTACAGAGAGCTGAGAATGAAAAGAGCTTTGATTCTCCCATCATTCCACTCCAGCCAGGGCAATGTCAGCTGCTTCCTTGGGCTCTCATTTCTATCTCACATACTGATAAACCAGGTGGAGCTGCTTGAGTGAGAGGTAAAAATTAGTTTCTTAGGCTTAAGGCAAGAGGACGTGGACTACAGAGTAAAGTGTTCTAGTTCAACTAACCCTTGTAGCTGAAGGACTCTGACCCTTTCAGCAATGAGACAGCAATCTGAAGAGGGAGGTTTGATGTTCTCTGTGGTAACTCTGTTGCAATTGTACATCATTGTGGAAGAACAATAATATAAACAAGCACATAAAACACACATTCTTTTTGCCTTTTAAATTAATCATTTGTGCTCTGGTGGAAACAAAATTTTGATACCCAAATAATATCACACATTCACATTCAGCCAGAAAGATACTTACTGGTTTTTAAAAATGTCAAATAGAACAGCAACAAAAAACCCCTCTTTTTTAGTGGAACTGAAACTCAACAGGTTATCAGTGGGAGTAGCAAAAGGAGTAGACTGCAGTAGGAGAAAGAAAAAAACAAAACTAGATTTGTATGCCTGACTATACACAAATGTATCAGAAATATACTGTATATAATGCAGTGTTCAATGCCAGGTAATTAGCAATACAAACAATCATTTTTAATGTCATTTTCATTCAGAAAACATCCCTTTAACTGACCAGCACAGTGTAGTCTCTGAAGAGGGAAGTTTGTGACCTTTGCTACTGTGAACCTCTCCTTTCAGCAAAGATTGTGCAATCCAGACCTCGTGATGTCCAGTAGGAAGACTTGTTCTGCTCTCAAAAAGCAGGATGAGATTTCTGCCCCAGTAAGTTACCAGCACCACTCCTTAATGAGCAGCCTCTCAGATCAGCAAAAGCAACACTTACCTGGAATATGATTGACATCTGCCGAGGTGTTTTCATGGCAAGCAGAAGGGAGAAAAGGAAGAGAGAGAAAGACAAGAAAAAAAAAAGCCATTAGAGATACACACAGCAACTCAGCATCCTTGCATGGAAATCAATTTCATGCAAAACCAGAAGTAATTAGGTTTGTTTGTAGACCACCCATCTGCAGCCAAGCACGCCGCCATGCAAGGGAGGAGACACTGGCTCCCTCTCCACTGTGCATGTAAAAGTGAATCCACCACCATATCTGTCCGGAGAGAGAGTCCCTGGAATCAGATAGAACCGAACCACATCAGTTCCTGTAAGAATATTGGTTAAGATATTCTACTGTTTTTCACACACAAATTCAAAAGAAAGAAACAAATAAAAACCTGCCTGCAGGAGGTTTCTACAGCACATAAATTCAAGCAAGTTTTCAGAAAAATAGAAAAGAACCTGCTCCCCTTTTACCAGGGGCCATGTGAATTTATGACCAGGTGTAAGACACTCAACATAGTTCCAAAGTCTAGAAGAGAAACCATTCCTTTTCATTCCTCCTGCCCATCATTCCCCAAACAACATCCTTCATTGCAGACAGCAGTAGAGGTGGGGGGAGAAGGAGTGTGCCAGAAGCTTGCACATCCCACATGTTGCCTTTTCACAAGGTGCTAAACTCAGAACAAATGTCATCCAGTAATTTTTTTCCTTGTGATATAAGACCACTTCTCAGAATCAATCACATAACTGCCAAAATAAATAAAAAAGGGAGGAGCAAGACTATGTAAATCACAATGCTGATCAGAGAAAAGGCATATCTTCGAATGTAGTGTATGTTTTCGGCAGAATCCACTAATCCCAGAGAATGCACTTTAAAAAATGCTTCTCATAACTTTTTCAGCATCCCAAGTTTAGTCTTACTCTGAATAGCTACACTTACCATAACACCAAGAGGAAGGAACCAAAATCTCATGGGATTAGATTAGATTAATATTGTCCTTCCAAGGCAGCCCTCAAAAAACAAAAACAAAACAAAAACAAAAAAAAAAAATCACACACATAAAAAAACAAACTAACAAACACAAAACCAACAACAACAAAACAAAAAAACACAACTTGCTTTAGGAAACAGGGGGGTCAGGTCCATAGGTAGCATTCTCCCCTTGGAAGACTTGTACCCTGCCCAGGAGTTGTGCTGCCAGAAGTATCACCTTTCCAGGAAGGCCCCAAAGCAACACAGTAATGATTTGGACTACAGATCCCAGACCACTTCTGCCACAGGTCTAGGAGCATGACATGCTGGGTGCATCAATTTCACACCAAGGTCCAAGAATGTATTCTCATTCCCCAAATGTCCCCATCAATTTTCATCAGTATTCCCCCTTCCTGTCCAAATCCACTATGTTGCTGTGAAACTGGTGTCACTTGTCTTCCTGAGACATTTGCATTTCAGTGGTGAGTGATTTCCTGTTCATGTTGCTTTTTGTTTATCACTTTCTGTTGGTTTTTGCTTATCACTTTGTAATGGCTCCAAAACCATTTGAGGAAAATCCCTGTGGTACATCACACATATATCAAGCCGTCCTTCCCTAAGGAGTTAACAATCCAGATAAAACAACACACAAAGAAAGGAGGAACTGTTGCATTGACTCATTTAATGTCGGTAGCTTCTACTAAACATACATGTAGGTAGATCTGATAAGAGTTATTTGTTGCCTTTCCTCTTTTAACACGTAATTGTATCTAAGAACTGCTGTCTTGGCATTCAAGTGTGAAAGGACACTTAGCACTGAAAGTTTACCCATAAAAGTAATTAGTTTTAGGTAGGAAAAGGAATGTCAGGATGCAACACATGCACTGAGGATGGAAAGCAAAAGGAGGTGAGAGTAGGGGCAGAAGGATTAGTGACAGAGATGATCACACATCTCAGAAGAGGTAGAAGTGATCACCATAAGGTGCTCATTATTTCTGATAATCCAGCAGCTCCCTGAAAAAGTATTCTAAGCAGGCAAAAAGCTCTAGATTCACATTGTCTCCTCAGCCTCCCTGCACACCTGACAATGGAGTGGATGCAGCCTGGGCTACCTCAAGGTGCCTGGAACAGCAGGCAGCCTCACCAAGGTGTTTGTGCTCCAGAAGGAAATCCGTGGGATGTTTGGGGAATAAAAAGCATCAGCAGATAGAAAGGGCAAAGGAAAGAGCTAACCAAGAGTGAACAAGGGATAAACACATTAAGCAAATAAAAGAAGAGGCAGCGGGCTGTAACTGATACATTGCTTGAAATAGTAATTTTTAAACTGTGCAAGAATTAAGCCATGAAGCTGTTAAAAAGGGGAACAATGAAGTGCTGAGAGCTAACACAAGCATCTCTAAAATGTAGTTTCTTTTTACCTATATTTTTTGTTCCCATGTCCCTAAGAGCAGGCATCCCCCCATTCTGACTGATTTTACTCTTAACTTCTTTTTGCTCCACCGTTTTTGGGAAAGTTTCCACCAAACATAGCATCTGTATACATTAGTTGCATCACAAAAGTCACTGCACCTCTGCAACACTTCTGCAGTGTTTTACTTACATGTTATCTCGGGTCATTCATGTTACTTCCCATACTAAATAAAAAAGGAGTTTCTTGTATTGCAGACACTCCCCCCATGTGGTATCTACTGGAAAATGTTGATTTTCAAATGGTGAAACTACTTGTTTTGTATTTTGAAACAACACAAGAAAGCACTGCTTTCTTTATGAAGACAAAAAATAGCACATGGCCAGTCAGTTCTCACAAAAGACCCTACAATAAATACCACTGTGGCATACAGCTGAAACTGCCACACAAGTCACAGAATGAACAGAATATTCTGAGTTGGAAGGGACTCACAGGAATCATCCAGTCCAACCCTTGGCCTTGCACAGGATAGCTCCAAGAATCAAACCATGTGTCAGAGCATTGTCCAAATATTTCTTGAGTTCTGAAAGGCTTGGAGCTGTGACCACCTCCCTGGGGATCCTGTTCCAGTGCCCAACCCCACTTTGGGTGAAGAAACGTTTTCTAACATCTAAGTCCTCATGAGAAACACTGCAGTGTGGTATGCCACTCCACTGTGGTACACAATTAAAACTGTGGTTTCATATGCTGACAAAAAGGACCCACCGATACCTTATGGCTGGTGGCTCCACAATTAGGAGAAACCTAGTGCCTCAAGAAAAGTAGAAGACAGAGAGGCATATAGGGAGAGTGACCAGATCTGAGGAGCTGAGTTGACTCTCCTTTGGACTCTGTCATCTGAGATGTTCTCTTGAATTCTCTTCATGTTTTTCTGGTTTGTTTACAAAAGGACTGTTTAATACACATCCCCACTCTCTTCCTCTTTCATCAGCACTATCTTCCTCCTCCGACACAGATCCCCTTCCTGACATAGCGATTGAGGACGACAGAATTCTAATTAAACAGGGAGAATGCAGAACCCACGGCTAACAAAAAAAATCCAGTGACCATGGGACTTAACTGCCATTTAGATGAAGGTTTCTCCACTTTCTTCAGCCCAGAGCAGTTCAAACACAGAAAGGTCTGCCTCTTAACAAAAGATAAGGCAGAGTTTGCTTTATCCTATACACAGGAGTCCATTTATTGCTCCTTTGTAAAGGGCTGAGCCACAAGCCGGTGCTGTTTGCTTTTGTTCTTTGATGCTAATAGCCGGCGTGAAAAAGGGATCAGCAGGGCCGCTGCCTTTGTCTGGTGCAGCCCCAGCCATCTGGGTGGGGTGGAAGGGAAGGAGGAGGATGAAGGGGAGAAGGAGGAACAAAGCAAACATTATAGCTCAGATCATCTCCATGCCTGTACAGGAAACAAGCGAGATATTTTTCATTCTAACCTCTTTAACAAGAAGTTTAGCAAAAAGGGGAGGCTTCAGGAGAGTGCACCTCTCTCTACCTGGAAGACAAGGACAGCACAGACTTTATGCATACCAACCCTACCAATACACATCACCTTGACCCGAGGAGACCTATTTTCCTTTCCATCTCTGTGGTCCATTTAATCTTGTCCCTTGCTCTGATGTGCTGTGGACATCTGTCTTCTCCCAGCTAAACTGTGAGCCACTGACTGAATTCACACATCACAAACCAGCCGGCAGTCAGAAGCGTCCTAAGCTAAGTAGAAATAAGCACCTAGAAGTGAATGGCACTCTCTTGTACTGTGTCCCTAAAGTTCTCCAGCATTCTCTGAACACCAGTGTGGGGAAAGGACTGGGGAACAGGCAGAAACCAGGGAGAGAAGAAGGGCAAAATCGTAACACGTAGAGGCATTTTGTCATAGGAGACCCACTCCCAAATAAGAGGAGATGCAGCTTTTAGACAGGAAAATTCCTGTATTCTGAAGGTTATTCAGATATCAACACCTAAAAAAGCTTTTCTAAAGCAGATTTGGCTCTCATCATTCTGCAAATGCAGAAAATGGATATAAGTAAAATTTCACAGGCAGAAGCATGACTGATTGGGAACTCAGTCACTTAATTTGACTTTTATATATATATATATATAAACGGTTCAGAAACCATAGATTGATCCATTTATGGCAGCCTGTGAAATGATTCAAAAGATATACAAGCCAGCCTGGACTCCTGCAGTGTGGTTAGTAAGAGGTGTTGGTGACTCAGAAGTGGGTGATTTCTTCTTAACTGAGTTCTGATGCAACATTTTAACAATATGAAGAGCTGCATTTTGGCTCAGCTGGAAACCCCTCAAATTGCCAGAAGCAAATTTTTCATTAATTTGATACTTCATCAAACAAAGTGTTAATTTCAAATGACAATTTGGAATGTGGTCTCCTTCCATCCTAATCGGGACTTTTAAGGTAAAGGTAAACATATGGCCCTACTTCACCTGCTTCAGTACACAGTGGTTCAAAGTCCTATGGGAGGGTTATAGCAACTCAAAAAGAAATAGCATTTCCATTGTATAAACAGCTTCTAACAAAATTTGCTTGGATAAAGATGGGCACTGCAACAAAATCAATTTCAAGCATTAGCACATCCCTATAGTGTCCGTGCTCACACAGGAGACGGACACATTGAAGATTGTTGTAGTTATGGTTAAAATCTTGGTTCTATTGAATTAATAAAAGACTTGAAAGTTACTTTAAGATCATCATGATTTCATCCTTCATATTTACTTAACATCTTTTGTCTTACAATGTTAGTAGGACCCATCCCTGGCATCCTTCCACAGATTCCAGTGGAATTGCCACAAAAGTAAATTTGACCAATTCTATCTAAATTTGTTAAATGTTTAGGATACTGAAACAAATTCAAGACCACTCCAGCCTATGATGTCTGTCACTGACTTACACACTAGGATTATGAAGAACTTCACACTACTAGCAGGTGTAGGCCTTATTGTCTCACTCCAGAAGAATAGGACCCTGTAATTTGTGTTAATGGAGTGTTGAACACTTCTGATTTTATTCAGTAGAGATAAGTGGTGACACATACACAAACAAGTTCATTACAATCAATTACATTTCTCTGTGTCCTTTGTCCTCTGGGATCTCTTAGCCTGCCAGTCTCTCGGGAATAGTATTCACTTGATGTGTTGCATAGAATTGTAGACATTTGTGGTACTGTGTCTTTGCACAGCTAATACTTGGGATCCCAAAGCACTTATTAGCTGTGAATATAGGAATCATTCATCCAGTACTGAAAAGCAGCCAGCTCTGAAGTGAAAGAGACAGATGTTTAACAGCTTATGGGAACGCCATACAACAGTTTAGCATGTCAGAGTTAGAACAGCAAGAACTACTTAAAGAGGCGGAATGAAACTTGGCTGATTCTACTAAAAGTGCCACGTGATTTTAAAGCACTCATGATTCAAAGGAGGTGAAGGGATTTGATTTCAAATCTTATCTGAATGATTAACAGCAATTTGAAGCCTCCAATGCTCTTCTCCATACTGTGTGCATTAATGTGAGCAACCTGCTCTCTGCACAGGGTCAAATGTGAGATCAACCAGCCTGTGCCTGAGTACGTCCCCCTCTAAAGCATATAAAATTTGAGTGGCTCCTTTATCTACTAAAAAAAATGGCCCCTTTACTTTAAGGGGCCAAGCTTTTTCCTCTCAGGCAACCGAGATACTCAGGCAGAGTGTGCACTACAACTAGCTGAGAAGACATTTGTAAACCACTATGATTTTGCTACAGCTGCCTGGCCATTTAGAAAAGTGCTTTCATACCAATATGGTATAGATGGACTAAGTAAGCCTGCTGCTTTAAGAAACCAATGGACAGAGTTTCTTAGCTCCAGCAAGAGTAAAAAAAACCAAAACAAAAACCTGTAGAAATGAATTCCTAATAATCCTTCTAATTAACTCTGTATCATTAGTATTCTGAGATAAAGTTGCCTGCTGATTTCACAGCTTCCAGTGAAAGTACCATACTCTCCCACACATCCCAACAAATATGCTCGTGTACATTCCTCAGGGCCCTGGCTAGATTGATAGGGAAAAAGTCAATGGTTCTGTAGCCCACTACCAGCAAAAATCCAACCAGAATTTAACTACTTAGTGACCTCCAAACAATCTGCTGATCTTCATCTAAGCTGCCTAGATATAGTGCCTGAGCACTCCCACTCCAGGATGAAACTTCTTTATGTTTCATCCTAGAGGCCTGGGCACTGGAGGAAATAGAGGATTTGCTCCCTCCTATTTTGCACAACACCCCCATACATCTACATTTAGCCAGTTATGTTCCCAGTCTTGTGGGGCACACAAAGATAGATAACTGCATAACTTTGGAAGGGCAGATGACCATATCACCATAGATAGAATGAAAAGAAACTCATGATGCTAAAAGCGAAGTTTTGGTTTAATGTTGGAAAAATTTGGTAGCAACAAGGTAGTGAGGCTCTGGACTAGTTTGGCTAATGAGAGTTTGCCAACAGCATTGAATACTATTA
>WEIV01012559.1:212706-306534 GCA_013390005.1 Calyptomena viridis
GGCAAGCCCTGGCAGGGGATGGCTACAAGCACTCCCACTCCAGGATGAAACTTCTCTATGTTTCATCCTAGAGGCCCGGGCACTGGAGGAAATAGAGGATTTGCTCCCTCCTATTTTGCACAACACCCCCATACATCTACATTTAGCCAGTTATGTTCCCAGTCTTGTGGGGCACACAAAGATAGATAACTGCATAACTTTGGAAGGGCAGATGACCATATCACCATAGATAGAATGAAAAGAAACTCATGATGCTAAAAGCGAAGTTTTGGTTTAATGTTGGAAAAATTTGGTAGCAACAAGGTAGTGAGGCTCTGGACTAGTTTGGCTAATGAGAGTTTGCCAACAGCATTGAATACTATTAAAAAAAGACTAGACAAGTATTTCTCATTAATTTTTCAAATTTGCCTGATCTTGTCTTCGCAAGTCATCCCTTGTGACCCTTTTCAACCCCATTTTCTATGATTTTATTACTCTAATTCAAAACACACTCTACCCAGACAACCCCGTCAGTAACATCTGCCATAAAGCTAGCAGCCTCAGTGATAGAGTAGGGCAGACACAAAGGCCAAGCCTCTGACAGCAGCCATGCACAGGTACTCAGGGGAGAGTCAAAGGAACTGAGGAAATTCACATTACCATTATTAACAACATGCATCATGATCAAAATGCTTATCACTTCTTGGTGGACTTTTCCCTCCTTGAATTTGTCAGGTGTCTTCTGGAACTACAATTGATGTGGTGTGTAACTGGTTTTGTTTGTTCATTTAAAACCTGCAGCTGAATATATCATATTGGGCATCCTCAATCAGTGGCTTTATAAAATACTATGAGTAAACATTCTTTATTCAGCATCACCACAGCATTCCTGATTAGAACTATCTGCCTCATCTCCTGCTTTAGCCACTTCTATTCTAAACTGAAGAGTGTTAGTCCAACAAGACCCTCTGCATATGGCAGCCATTCTGTGCCTACAATGAAAAGCCATATAAGCTATCTACAGTAAGACCAGGGTTTTATTTACCCTTGAGTTAGTTGTATCAGGCTATTTGTATAAGTAGTATATTTTAGCACAGGTCTAAACCAATCTGAAGCTTGTCCCTTCCCTAGGGCCATACAGCACTACCAGTCTGGCCAAAACTCCAATGAAAACAAAGCTATGATTCTCATCAGAAACACAGATTGACAAGTTTATGAACAAAAAATGCAGACTGTGTTTGAACAAATCAGTCTAAGAGCACTCTACCTCTCTGGAGATCCTTGTTCCTCACCAGAGCCTGGTGCAGATCCAGATCTCCTCTTCTCTTTCTCTTTAGCAGCATCATGCCTGCACGTCCTATAAAGAGCACTTGTATGCCCTAGAATTCACTTGCAATGCTGGGGCCAAGAACAAACTATAGCTCCTGTGTCCAAAGGGCAAACAAAGCATATCACAGAATAATGTGGACACTCTTGACAGCACATGCCCAAGCAAATACAGTACACAGTCTCCTCCACAAACACTACAATTTGTCGTTCAATGTTCCATGCAAAAAAGCAAGAGTTGCCACATGGTTCATCGTATTACATATTGGAAGTCCCAACGTTTTTTCCACTGAAATGGNGGGATGCAGGCCCAGCCCCCCCTCTCTCCCACTGTTGTCGGCTTCCCCCTCCCTGGTGCTGCCAGGGAGCGGAGCCGCTGGCCTGCCACAGCCCCTGGCACGGGGGCTCTGCAGCCGCCCCAGGCAGGGCAGTGCCCAGCAGTCCCCGCGCTGTAGNGGGGCAGTGCCCAGCAGTCCCCGTGCTGTAGAGCCCAGTGCTGCTCACTGCAGCTCCCAACATGGGCGGGGGTGCTCCACGGCGGTCCCGGGCTGGGCGGTGCTCAGCAGTCCCCGCGCTGTGGGGCTCGGCGCTGCTCACTGCACCCGTGGCTCCGTGCCGCAGCCGGCCACCACCACCTGCGCTCGCGCAGGGCAAGCCATTCCATTCCACTTGCCATAGCGCTCGGCAGGGTGCTGGCACACAGAAGCTCGCTCGCCACCCCCTCAGCGCTCAGGAATGTGGTGCGGTCCCCCAGGCCACCATGTTGGTGGGGTGGTGCGGGGTGCCCAGGTTGAGGAGGGCAATCGCCATGTTTGGATCAGAGCACATGGCAAAAGACAAAGGAACTTCCCGCGGTTTGGGACTGGAAGTAAGAGGGAGAAGATAGACCTATGGGATGCAAGGCTACGCCCTCCTGGGGTGGGAAAAAGGATGTACACGCATGCGTGGGATATGAGGAATTCTGGGCCAAGACAAAGGGTATAAAACCGATGAAGCCCAGATGCCAGTGCTCTCTTCGGGTGCACCGCACTGCTGGACGGACTTGCTGCTTAACGATGCCATCTTGGACCACGTGCTGGCTAGACCGGGACCTAAGAGACTGTTCCCCGAACACCATGGAGCTCTGGCATCAACTTGAATCCCTTCCTCATGGCAAATTCCTGATTTGGGCTAGAAAATCTACCCTGCCCTTCTCTCTCTCTATTTGCGGCATGGGCTCTGGGGCCCCTTTCCCCATCCCCATCAGAGTCACAGGAGCCCCAAAACCCAGGCCTACCCCCGCGGGCCCCCAGAAATCCCAGGGGTGGGGGCTAGCCCCCCTTCCCATCTCCACCAGGCTTCTCGGGGTCCCCAAGCCCAGTCCTTCCCCCTGCAGGTCCCCAGACCCCGAAAGGGGGGGAAGTCAATTCCAGTTTGCTCTCCTGAGACTTATCCAGCCTTGTTCTCTATCTCTAACTTTTCTCCCTCTAGTCCTTGTGGGAGCTCCTGTTTTCGCCAAACCCCTCTTCCCTCCAACACCCCCTCTAGCCACCAGGAGTCAGGTCTGAACCCCCTCCTATACCCTTCACACCTGCTTGCAGGCAGGCCTTTGTTTCAAGCCAAAAAGCTTGTGTTATTTCATCGAGAAGGACTATTTTGTTGTGTGCTGGCTATTTGTGTTTTCTTACGTCGGATACTTGATTTAATTTTTTTTCTCTTTGGTTCATATATTGTTTTGATAAGGGTGCTTTTAATACATAACATATATTTTTATTTTTCTGTTTAAATAAAATTCTTTCTATCTTTATACCCAAACAAGTCTCAAACAATTTAATATTGAATATATTTTAATTCACTTCCACTGTCCCCACTAAAAGGCGACACTTGTAAGCTGGAGGTGATTCATACAACAGACATTAGGGATACACGAGTCAGTTTTTCTCCAATGGTCTTCTTATTTTAATTGGATAATCCCATCCATAGGGAAGGGATGGCAACTGGATGGATGCCCCTAAATTAAATAACCTCCCCACAAGGAATGCCTTCCCTAGATTCACCAACACAGCTGCTTCTTCTCAGATCTCTTGGATCCAGCAAAGGCAGTAATGCTAGAGTTATCAGGAGATAAAGACAACCAGGAGCTTGATGATGCTGATACACAATAGTGGACTTGCCCAAGCTGACCACCATGAAAATTAACCTATTTTTGAGCATTCTTGTGGCTTACACTAAAAAGTGAACTAGCCATGTGACCCAAGAATCTAAAACCAGTTTCATTGAAGCAGTCACAATCTGCTCAAAGTACTGAAACCAGGCCTGTGGTGTTTCACCTTTGTCTGCATCACCTGCAAAGCTGACATAGACTGGACACCCAGACATTTCCCACCATACGCCACAGAAAGAGAGTACCTTTCCTCCTGTTGAGGAAGAGCCTGCACACATGCTGAGTATTTTCAGATTTGTCTTGTTCTCAGAATGTCACCATGACAGCTACCAAAGGCATTTACTACCGCCAAATTCAATGTAAATTGTGCTGCCTCCATTTCTTTCTTATCATCCAAAAAATGATGGATGCAAATGAACCTCAGGCATATTCCCCATGACATAAACAGCAGTGAGGATATTCAATAAATAGTAACACAAAGAACAGAAAAGGGAGTTCGCACAAGAAGATTTGGGGGGGGGGGAGGGGGAAGTGATAAGTAAGCAGAGAAAAGGTTCTTTAAGCCTATCAAATGGCCCAAGCTATAATCTATTTGCTGTTCCCAGTCCTGGAATTAATAAAACAAATCCCTCGATACATCTGACAGAGTTATTAGAGGATATTAATATTCCCCTCAGAGCAATCTGAAGAAGTGGAGCTGGAGCCACAGAATGCTGTGACTAGCCTAGTCAGGCAAGAGTGGAGGGAGCAGAAGGGGGTCCCTTCTCCAAATCCACCTGACTCTCATTGTCAGCATTGCTTATTCCTGCCCAGATTGCTCTGGAAAGTGCCAGAGGCTGCAGAATAAGGGGCAAAGCTACAAAAAGGAAAACTCCCCATCCCCACTTCAGCTGCCAACTCAATCTTACATGAGGCAAGAAGAGAGATGCTGTGCAACTGGTTGAGCTCTGTGATATCAGAGCCCTGCTCACAGCAGGAGGGGGCATCAGACCACAGCAAGGAGGACATCCTGTACCACTGGTTTCAGAGGTCACCACCTGAGCCCTGATGAAGAAGATGCTCTTGCAGACCTGGAGGGCAAGGACCACTCCTTTACCTGGTTACACCTGGCATTTATTAGTGCCATATGCCAACACTCTTTGTGCTGCATTGCTGGTTAGCCACTTGGTGCCATCAGGTGCTAATATTTGTGCTTCAGTACATCTGTTTGGCCAAGGAACCACTTACATTCTCCTATTCCAAACACTCACCTCCCTGAATTGTCTACTGATTTGAAAATAAAGATCATCATCTTGAAATTTACTTGGTATCTATAATGCACTTAGCATGCCTCTGGATTTGGTATAAGTATCAACTAATTATTGATTCATTCACTCATATTCCAATTTAGATGGAGTTCCAATGTGCCTGAAAAGTGAGAACTCTGTTTATTACATATAAAAATATGTAGTGCATGCTCCACCAACTTAGAATAATCATCCTAAATACAGCATGAGTAATCAGAAGAAATGCATCTTCTTTTCCTCTCCTTCCTACACTTACATATAATTTTTTAGAGTACATGTTAGTGGGTTTTATATTCCATGTTATTGCTGTACTTGCTGCTGCAATATATATATTTAAATTAAACAGAAGTCATCATGAGGTTCTGTTGGAAGCATTTGCCTTGTTTGTTGTTGAAAGGCGCTGCTTGGAAAAGAGTAACTGCTGACTTCAGTAAATGTGAAACATAATGATGGGAAACAGCTGCATTCTGCATCTTCCAAAACACTAAATTTTCTTGTGTGATTGTCTATATGTAGACCTTCAGCCTCCAGCAGGATCTATGCAGATGCAGACCCAAGTGCATAATCACAGGACCTCATACTGAATTCAGCAGATGTCTCTCTTCATTGAATGGACTGGGATCAGGCCTCTAAAATTACCAGCTCTTGCATGCAGAAAAAAATTTGGTTTGTTTTTTCTTTCAATTAATGTGTTAACATAATACACGTAAGCCCATACCCAGACAAACAGAAAATAGATAGTGAAGGTGTAAGAAAAAGTTGTACGTCTTTTTAGTATCAAAAAAAAAAGTTTTAAAATCTCTGTTCTTTCTTAAATCTGTGAAGAGTGTATGCAATAAACAGCTTTCATGCTCATTATCTCATATCTCTTATATAGTAGACACTGCTGAACAGTATGAAGCTTTTCACCTCCAAGCCACCAGTTCAAATCCACTGTATGTCAATAAAGATTCAAAGTTATTCCCAGCTAGCAGTCTTTCCATAATCCAAGTGAAAACAGACAAGCAGACCCCTCAATTCATCTCCTGGCTGATTTCTGAACCCAGAAAATCCAGCATCATAATAATTGGCTTCCAACAGTACACAAATGTGTTGAGCGTTGTATAAACCAAGAAAGCACAAACCCCCCTACCCACCAAGAAGACTGCCTAGCACACTGTGAAACCCTAGCACTAACTGATAGCTCATCTGGATCTTAAGCACAGAAAGAACACAATTTACTCTCTTATTTCTAAATGCAGTTCCTTTGTAGAAAATTTCCACCAGATGCTTGTTACATGAGCAAAAGGCACTACCTTTCCTCCAGGAACTATTACTCACCAGCCAGCATTATGTGTTCATGCGCCAAAAGCATGGAAAAGGAAGATGTTAGCATATGTCAGGCTGTTCCAGAGTGTTTGTACCTCCGTGTCTGATGAGGTCAAAGAAAGCCACAGCCCCTCCTTGTTCCCAGAATGATTCAAGATCTGTAACTACATCATGAACCAGGGAAAGCCATTCAGCTTATTCTGATTACATTTAACAGAGCCTCATTCATGCCAGGTGAGCAATCAGTCCCACACTCAAAGAGCTAATAACAACTTCCTTCACTAGGAAGACACAGCTCTGAAAGAAAACAATAACAATTAGGGAGCAGAGATGCAGTTCATCTCTGAATTTCAGTGATGGACATAAGCACTATTGCTGAGGGATTTGGAAGAGGGACAGTAACTTCTTTTCTATGACCTCTAATTACTGAAAGGGTAGTATCTGTTCTCTCTTCTTCAAGCATATGTCAGTGTGGATTTCATGGGAAATGACTGGAAAGCAGTAGCCTTCCAGGACTGTAGGAGAAAAGTATTTCACCTATATCAAGGTGAAAGGATGACTGAAGGACAGTATTCCTGAACTGCCACCTGACCTAGCTGTGTTGTCAAAGATAATGTTTAACAAGATTAAAAAAAAACACCATTCCCCATGGCCACTTCACAGCCTGATGTAGAAACAGGCACTAACATCTGATTCTTAGTTCACAGAACCACATAATCACAAAGTAATCGAAGTTTGAAGGGTCATCTTGTGACCATCTGTTCTGACTGCTTGACTCCCTTGAGGTCAAACTACACTTCCACTAGCCAGGTTTTTACCGTCTTCAAAGATGGAAGAGCATGCGACACTTGGAGAAGTGTGCCTGGATATGTGAAACAGTTTGCTCATTTAAAAGAGGTGCTATAGCCTGGTAAGCATCCATATGAAATGGAAGAAGAAAGGGCAGATAGGGGCAATTACACGTCTAGACAGGTATGACAACCCAAACACTGTCTTTTGGTAAAAGATGATCAGAAAAACAATGTACCACCTAATCCTGGGTATTAGACACCACACATATGGAAGTAATAGAAGACTACATAGTTGCAAAATTAAGTCTAGAAACCTAGCACAGGTAGTATATAGAGAAGCAGATGGAACACATGCTACCTTCCCTTTGTAAACAAGTCTGTCATGAAATATCTGTTTTAACAGAATATACAGAAGAACATTTGTAAGGACTTTTTTCAGCAGACTTTTTTCAGTTGCTGGGTATCAAAAGCCTGGTGAGGAAGCTTGTCAGCTTGGAGGCATAGAACAACAGCATTAACACTACATCCAGACCCTGATGATTTCCCAGCAAGAGAACAATTGAGTGCATCTTTCTGGCCCTTTATATCATGTAACATTTAGCTTGTATCTGCTGGGGGAAATAGAATGCTCTTCTACTCCAAATGTTGAATGCTTGATGAATCCTCCACAATACCACGAAGAGTAAGGTAAAATATAAAAAAACAGGCCTTGTGTTAGGAACACTGAGGTCAAAAGGATCACTCCAAGGTATCTCCTACAAACTGGGTAATGGTATGCAAGAATTGTAAGCCAGTCTTATCCTTGGTGATGTCAGAGAATAAAGGCTCACTTCACTAGTTTACACCTCAGACAGAAGACAGTATGTAGGCATCTGCTAATTTCATTCAGACCCGGAACAGGGAAACAACCTCCCTTATTATTTGGCATAATGGAGCACGAGCAAAAGCTACTTCTTCAGTCCTACATAGTCTCTTGTATGACTCACAAAGAAAGCAACACCCACTTCTATTGGGGCAAGCTTTCTTATGAGTGACAGCCTGAAAAAGAATGGGGAAAAAAAGATAGAAAAGATTAAACTGGTCAAATAACTACAGCCATATTGATTTTACAAAAGAGGATGAGACTGTCTCCACAGATTTATTCACTAAACTCTGAAAGTGCTCCTAATCACAACTGTAAATTTGCAGCTGTATGATGTGTGGGGGCTGTATTAGGGAAGAAGACAACACTTATCCTCCAATATTTCAATAAACTTTAGGTTGGTAAGAAAGTTAAATCTATTGATTTGAGAATTGCATTCACTGCAACTCAATGATAAAATGCAAAACCCTAGAAAGGAGAAGTCGGGCCTTCTGGTACTTCAGAAAATGCAGTCCTGTCCTGAATTACAGCTATAAAGTCTCAAGTGAGACGTTGTGAGCACTAATAGTGTTTTCTCACTAGATCTTATCCTTCACAGTCTTTCTTCACAGCAATAGGGAAAGACATTTCCCATTGTCACAGATGCAATGCACACCACCTTCTCACCAACTCCAGATCACTCAGCAGTGCACAATCTCATGGCAGATAGGTTATCACTGGTTTGCTAGATACTGGCCAATTTTAGGTTATTCTGAGGCAAGACCTTTGGAATCATCTTAGAAAATACAGGCCCTGGCTACACTACCAATGATAATCACAACAGCCTTGGTGCCGCTGTGTCAGCCCATGAGTGACATCAGCTCTGGCTGTTTTCTGCCTGCTATAGTTTCCGTATCAGTCTTTGCTTTCCTGTCTGCTATAAGAGGCACTGAATGAAGCCACCTCATATGAGAGCAGGAGGCCAAAGCTTGTCTCCAACAGGACCTTCAAAGACTGTTCCAGCAGATGGAGCTTTTACCTCATATCTTGCAATTTACACATTCTTACGGAGAATGACTAGTGGGCATCTGCTCCTTTCTGAGATTCCCACACTTGGAAGAGATGCCTGTTGTGTCCATCCCATACAATGACTAACCTTGGAAAATATAGAGCACTTAAAGCTGGCAGGGCTTTGGATACCAGAGGGTTCCGGAGGAGTTCGTTCAGACAGACAGGAGGAATTCATAGCAATGGTCTAGTTGATAAGAGAGATGAGTATTTTCTCAGAAACCAGTTTAGTTTGAGTGTTCTAGCCATGTTCCACTATCTAGTTCTCTGTCATAAGGCTTGGAGGGAAATAAAAGAAGGTCACAACATCTTTATCCCACTAAAGGAAAGGGAGACTCAAGAGTTTCTACAACTTTAATTTCACATACAAGGAATGTGCAGGTCCAATAGGATGCATTTAAAGACCTAGAAGACTCCATTCCCCAAAGTCAAGAGCAAAGGAATGAATAAAAAGAAGATTGGTGCAGTAAAAAAAAGAGATTCATGCATCACTGCATTGTTCTTTTACATGGCAAAGTTCTTGGGACACATTTGATGGAGGCTTAGGAAGATGTGAGGAGTCTGTCTCTAATATCTGGTGCTAATTCCAGCAAGAGAATCAAACATCAAAAGTAGGGAGATTTAGAGCCCAGAAAGCAGATGCTCATGGAAGAGATCCTCAAAGATGTGGACATTTCCCTTAGCTGAAGACAAATCTAGGATGCAAGTACGGAAGTACAGCTTTACCTTCCGAGTGCCTTGAAGGCTGATCAGTTTTCCACGCTTGGACAGCCAAGATTCCCACCACAAACACACAGCTTAACCGAGTTCTTCCTTACTGACTTGTTTTCTTTTTCTCCAGTTGCAAAGCCCAATCCCCAGACTGCCACAGCTTTGCCTCAGAAATACAGCTTTGCCTCCCAGTGCCAGTATGCAAAAGCTGGCCTGGCCAGTCACAACCAAGAAGCTCTTCCCCTGCCAGCCATGATCATCTTGACAGTTCTGCTTTCTCTTCACATCATCTGTCATCTCTCTCACTCCACCTCCCCTCGATGAAATCAGCCTCCTCCATCTACCACTTTAGCATTGGAGTAAGAGGAATAAGGATCAATGTCAAAGTCAGAGCACTATCTGCTTCCTTCCTTCTCCCAACAGTTATAAGCCAAACAGAGCCACAGTCAAGCCTAGATGGGACAATTAGGCTGAGGAAAAGGAGCAAAAACCAGTAGAAGCATAAGGAGCTACAAAAATCAACTCATACTTCTGCTCAGAGAAAGGAATAGCTGGAGTGTTGATGTTTAGATGTGGTTTGGCTTCTGAAAGACTGCCAGAAAGATTTAAGGAAAAGATCCACATAGTTACAAGTATGTGGATCACCCTCCAATCATCTATCATAGAGCAAATAGCTCTACAAATACATCTCAGTCTGGACTGGCCACACGCTCTTCTGTGAGTATCTTGGGATCCACTTTGACAGCTCTACCAACAAATGTCACTCCTGATCTCGAGATTGCCTGTTAGTTTAGATCTGTTTCCTTCTGGCCTAGTTCTGATGATGAGTTTTATTACAGACATAAAGGAATTTCAGTGTTACATGTCTCCACAGCACCAACAATTAAATTCTGCTGTGCACTGCATTAAAATAATTTCCTATGTAAGGCTTATGGTTCCTATTAATTTAATTTAAACAGCTTCTGTAATAAATGCCGGATCACAACTGTTAGTTACCCCTTAGTGCAGAAGTCCTACTCATATTCCTGTATGCTATGCAGTAAAAGAGAGTATCTGCTGGAGGACAGCATGTTAAATGCAGTGCATTACAATTACACAAAAAAGAGAGTACTTTTGGGTTAAAGAGCCTCTGCTCATGCCTTATCATTATGCTATTGTTTCAGCATAAGGACATCATGCCTCATCTGCTGCCATCTTCATTCCATGGTGAACGTGCTGCTCACCTGGGTAACTGTTCTTTCCCAAGAACATTTGTTTTCAAGGGTAACATTGGAAATGGGACATTCTGGAATCATTTTTAGTGTCTAAAGAAGATACTTTGGGGCAAAAAACACAGAAGAAAGAATTTTTCTAAATTTTTTGGTTTTTTTTTTAAGCTGCTCAAACAGACTAAAGATAAAAAAGAACAGGTCTTTTCAGGAATCCATTTCACCATGTGATCTTCTCTCTGCTCATGCTTAGACAGGTGTATCCATTGGTGGATAAAAACCTGTCTGGATGGCCAAGCCCTAAGAGTAGTGGTAAATGGAGTTACATCCAGCTGGTGGCCAGTCCTCAGTATTGGGGCCAGTTCTTTTTAATATCTCTATCAATGATATGAGCGAGGGGATCAAGTGCACCCTCAGTCAATTTCCAGACAGCACCAAATTGCATGTGGGTGTTGATCTACAGGAGGGCAGGAAGACTCTGCAATGGGATCTGGACAGGCTGGATCAGTGAGATGAGGCCAGTGCCATGAGGTTCAACCAGGGCAAGCACCAGGTCCAGCACTTGAGTCACAATAACCCCATGCAGCGCTACAGCCTTGGGGAAGAGTGGCTGGAAAGCTGCCTGGCAAAAAAGGACCCTGAGGGTGCTGGTCAACAGCTGCTGAACATGAGCCAGCAGTGTGCCCAGGTGGCTGTGAAGGCTGATGGCATCCTGGTCTGTATCAAAAATAGTGCAGCCAACAGGACCAGGGCAGTGATTGTCCCTCTGTACTCAGCACTGGTGAGACCACACCGCCGTATTGTGTCCAGTTTTGGGCCCCTCATGACAGGAAAGACACTGAGGTGCTGGAGCATGTTCAGGGAAGGGCAACAGAACTGGTGAAGTTCTAGAGGTCAACTCCTATGAAGAGCAGCTGAGGGAGCTGGGATTGTTTAGCCTGGAGGAGGCTCAAGGGTGATCTCATCACTCTCTAGAACTGCTTGAAAGGATGTTGTAGCAAGGTGGGAGTAGGTTTCTTCTCCCAGGCAAATAGCAACAGGATGAGAGGGAATAGCCTGAAGCTGTGCCTGGGGACCTTCAGGTCAGATATTAGGAAAAATTTCTTTATGGAAAGGGTTGCCAAGCATTAGAACAGGCTGCCCAGGGAAGTGATTGAGTCACCATCCCTTGAAGGTATTTTAAAACTGTTTACATGTAGCACTTGGCGGTAGGTTAATGATTGGACTCAATGATCTTAGGGGTCTTTTCCAACCTAAATGATACTACAAAAATAATCAAACAAAAAAATTCAAATTGAAAACTCTTCTACCTCCACCACATATAAACAACCTTTTATACAGTCAGTTCTATACCTCATCTGGAATGTCCAGCACAAAAGAGTCCTACCTTCAGTGGGCTTTTGGAGTCTCTCCACTCTGGAGAAAAGTTTTCAGTAAAACTCACTGTCTTATTGACAAGGAAAGCAGGACAGGAAGAGAAGGTTACATGAGAGCATCACCTTTACAGGTTTGCAGAAATTCAGAAGGGAGAGGAAACGTAAGACCACAGTACACTTTCTCTACTCATCTTCCATCCAAGGGGATGTTCAGTAAAGTATTCAAATATTTGAAAATAGTGTTTCATTTTGGTATTTTAGGTGAAATCATAAACCCTTCTCTACTTGAAACATTTAAAGAAACCAGATCCTCTTTGGAAAAGTTGTATCAAAGTGCACATAAACCACAGATGAACAAAAAGAGCTAAAATTTTTATTGCTACAAGTCCATTTTTCCTCCTTACTAACTATAAAACAACACTAAATGCGAGAATCCATAAATCATAGCTCACCTAAAGCAGCATACTGGCAAAAAGTAGGGAACAAGCTAGTTAAAGATTGTTTCAGCTGACAAAGTTACACAACAACATCCCGAAAGGGCAGAAGTTCTTGGATATTGACAATTCATTCTACCCTATGACAATTCATTCTATTGACAATTCATTCATTTTATTCATACAGAATAAAAAGAGGCACTTCTTTGAATTCTGATCAACTGAAATTTTTAGAAGAATTCCCTAAAATCCAAAGCCCCATTTTTACCTTCAAACTCAATGTAAAGCATGGTATTTTGTGGCTTTTCCAACACAGTTGAATAAAACTAGATAAACTACTACATTGTTTAATACTTAGGATTTAGCAATCTGGATTCCAGTTCCACCTCAGGCAGCTTCTGACTTGATACCCTTCAATAATTCACATTCTGCTCGCCCCTCAGTTTTGCCATCAGTAAAATGGAGATAACATGCATTTCACAGTGCGGTAGAGTGATGTGAAGGCTGACTGATTTATCAGTAGTTGTGAGATGCTTAGGAATACTCTGATGAAATGTGCCACATGTATGCACAATTTATTATTAACCTGACAGCATTTTAGCTCTTTTGTTTTCCTTCCTTGCACACAATTCAAGTGCAGGATGCCTGAAGTGCATTTGAATGGAAGCCATGTGGTGTTTTGATTGTATCAGGTACTGCCACTTAATTCTAAAATTCACAACGTTAACATCACATTTAAGCAGGATTTTTCCAATTAGTTTTCTTTCTTCACTCAGTTTCAAAAGAAGAAGATTCAAATGGTCTAGGTTTTAGTTTTGTATCAGATCATTAAAATCATTAAAGGCAAACACAGGCAAGGAAAGAATCTGACAGAGGAATGTCCTCTTTGGGCCAAATCTTTAGAGGTGAAAAAGGACAGAAATAAACACAATGTATAAGGTATAATTTTATAATTACTTTATAAGGTAAAATTATCAAAATTACTGTTTTGAATTCCAGGCAAGTCACAAGGCTCGAAAGTGCCTGATTCATTTTTCAAAATAGGACTTAAGGTAATTTTTTAAACTCACAAGATCAACAAATCTAAGTAGATTTGGGTTTAATTCTTAGTTAAGTACATCTTTCATCAGTACGAACGAAAGCTTTGCCTGACTAAAAAGCACTTGATGTATGAGATCAATCTTAAGTTGAATACTATTTATGGGACCGGATGTGCAAGAAAACACATTATACAATGATGTGTACATTTGATATATTTCCTACAGAACAGCTCATCACGGACACAGTATCTGCAAGTTCAAATAGTTCATGTACCAACACTGCAGCAGAGCCATTCTCTGAGAAAACAGCTGGGCAAGTGTAAGGATAGAAACTAAACCAGATGTAACCTACATGTTTCACTCCCAGACCTGAAGAGGGGCTTAAATCGTTTTAGTCAGCTTTCCAACAACAACATTTTGTTAAGTAACCAAAAGAAAACTTAAGCAATTTCAGCTCTGGAAGAAAACAAGTGGAGACTGTTACAAATGCCCCAAAAGAGTAGGATATAGATTCATAGATTTTTAAGACCAGAGGGAGCATTATATAGACCTACAATACAGCAGTGACCTCCGCTGTAAGTGGTAGCAGGGCTATAATTAAACACCATTGACAAATGAGGTCTGAAATCACAGCCAATTGTTCTCCCGAGGTAGAGGATCTGTTACTTAGTACTTTGGTTTAGTTATCTTTTGCCTCAGGCAAACTGGGAATCACCACACCAGCAGCAGCAATGACAGGGAAAACATCCCAGAGCTCACGAATGGCTGTCATTCCCTAGAAGTACAGATCCCAAGTGATTTTCACAGGCAGAGCCTTGGTCATCCAGCTCAAATCTCAGCTTGGGCTGTCTGCATTTCAAAGAACATTTCTTGTACAGAGAGTTGTTTGTTATGCTCTTCTTTAGGAATGCCTGCTGCCCAGTTCTTAGGTCCAGCTACATTGTAAACTACTTGAGTTCAATCCAACACAGTAAAAGGCTAAAGACCAACTGCTGACAAACCCAGCCTCTCGAATCAGCAGTTGTGATTTTCCATTAATACATTCAGCCTTGCTGCCTTCACTCTCACTTCACTGTTAGAGACAACAATACTGGCACATCTGAGAAGTCAAATGGGGAAGAGCTCACTGAAGTCCAGTCCACTCAAATTACTTCTTGGACTTTTCCTTTAGTCGAGCTCTTGACAAACAGCAGCAGCTACAGCTCTGTCACTTCCAATGAACTGAAATTATAATAGTGCTGTACACCACCCTTCTCTCCTGTGAAGTTTCAAAGGGCACCAATCTGGTCCTTGCCCTACCTGCGCTCCAGGCTCCACTTGCTGTCTTCAAGCTGGAAATCTGTTCTCTTCTCTGGTAAAGTTTAACCTAGGCTTAGGTCTCTTGTCACCTTCACTTCTGAACCTAACAGTTCCCACAGCTGGAGCATAGTAGGGTTGAGTCCAGTGCCATTTGGTCTTTGTGGGAGCATATGCCCCTTCCTTAAAACACTTGAACATTTCCGTGATATATTACAGTTCACTAGGAGTAGGTCCATATTAGGAATAATCATGTCAGTGAATTATAAAATAAGCTACAATTATATGTGCAATAGATACGGATTATATTTTAAACAAAGTCAGAATTCAGAAATTCTACAAAATAAACATACATCTTTTTTTTCTGCAGATTGTCAACCAAATCACTACTGTTTTTCTAAATATATTTATCTGAATGAAACCACCATTTCTCATGAGTAAAAACATTTCCAATCTGTCTGATTCTGATGTGTCTTAGCTGGTCAAAATGTAACCACACATCTTTCATTTGAACATGCCACAAAACAGGGCAGGCAAACACCAGACTGCCTTACAGACACATTTCTGTGTAAGAAGCAAAGTAGAGATAATACATATAGGTATACAGCTCTCATATCTGTTCAAAACCAGTAGATTTTGGAATTTGTTCCAGATGTGGTCATTGCTGAAGTTGAGACACAGATGAGCATTTCAGCTTAAACAATGAAGGAAAATAGAGAATTTAGGAGGAGGCAGCCAGCAAGCTAAATTACAATTTGATAACTGGAGTCCTATATTATTTTTTTTTTCATTTAAGAAAAAAAAAATCAGATCTCCAACAACGCAGTGCCCACTAGAGGAACTCTGAAGAAAGAGGATTTTGTCATTTTCTGCAGCATCCAATGTGTACTCAGGGTCCTCTACACAATAATAAACTTATAGTCATAACAATCTCATCATATTACCACTTTCCAAGCTGCTGTGATCACACAGCTACCAGTACCTAATCTGTCAAATTCTGATATAGATATGCCTGTATGAGTTGCGCCCCACCTCTGACACTAATATAAACTTACCTCTAGTTTTGGTTATCCTGAGGGATATAACAATGCTACAGACTCACAATGGCAATATATCCATCCATAATTTTTTATGTTCATTGATCTCCTGTTATCTTCCTTAGAATTCAAAGCTATGTAAATTACAAGGACCTATACAGATTTCCAATTACACCATAGGTCTGATAGACATCATGCAGGGTGGACCTTTTGTGCAGCCCCCCATCTCCTACCATGCAAAGTCCCAGGGCAGGGCTCACAGAAGCCACAGAGAAAAAGGCAAAAAACAGAAATAAAAGCACAGAAATTCTGATTACTTTCCCAGCTTTCTCTTTTAGGTTGTTCTAGACAAGCACTTTATTCTGCTTTCCTCTCCACAAACCCCACCTTTTTCCTCTTTTTTTTAATCAGTAATTTATTAAGGAATTATTCCATACATTTTTTCCCATTTAAAAGAATTCTTTGGGGAATATAAGCAATTTCAGCCACATACAGAAAGGAGCTTAAGGAATTTAGCTGCAAACATCACTGAACTATGAAATTTGCAGATCACAACACAAGCCACTCTCTTCACTGCTAGCGATCTCTGCCTCAACTGTTTTTCTGATCAGCCTCAGTGGACAAATGTGCCTTTAGTTCCAAGGATTTCTCCTACATTACCTTGAAGAGAAAGGTACTGAGAGGACTTCAACCCTGAAAGCCAGGCTTGCAAAATGGAAGTAGTGGGAAAGACCAGAAAACACATGTCCACAGAGACATGCCAGAGGTTTAAAAAACTGAGACAGTGTCATTTTTCTCAAGTAGTAAGGCAACAAACCAGAAAGAAATGAAAATCCACTCAAGAGACTACAAAGTCCAAGAAAGGCTTCCAAATAAATGCAGCAGCCAAGCAAACTATGGGACCTGACAGCAGCATTAGAGATTGAAGCCTGGTTTTAACCTACAGCTCAAATTTCTACATCCACCAAGGAACAGCTTCTTCGTTTTTGATAAAGGTCTCCTGTCAAATACTCAGAGCCAAATCCAGTCCATTATATTCACTCAGGTTACTTAACTGGTCAAATTGCATGAGTAAGAGGAGGAAGATCACACCTCAGAGCAAAATCCCAAGAGCCAAATATCCCTTTCCTCCTTGGCCTACATTGCAAACTGCAGGCCAGCTACAAATACACCTGCTGTACCTAATAAGCAGTTAGAGTTGCTTTGATGAGAGTTAACAGAAAAATAAAGATATTAACCCACCCTTTCAGTGCCTTAGAACTACAAAACAATTGCCAGCTTTGCACTAATTAAACACTCAGAAACAGTCCAATGGGCTTTCTTCTCTGTTGTCCTGCTTTTTATGCAATGATTCATAAAGGAGCAGAGCAAGTGCAAACTCTGCCATTCTGCTCGGGTAGCCTTTTATGCTCTCTTTGCTCTCCCTGACAGCCCAAGGTCGAGGAGAGTCTCGAGCATGGAGGGTTAAAGGGGCAGGCTGAAACGAGCAGCCACAGCAAGAAGAGTGCCAGTGCAGACAGGTAGGCAGAGGTGGGTCACCATACAAGGAAAAGCATCTGATCAGCATCTGAGGTTCACGGCAGAGGACATTTTGGGGGAAGTCAATGGAGTACACGGGTCAGATATAAAAATTTAAAAAAAAGGTCAAAAGCTCTCTTTCCCCACTGCTCTTTATCAGCACCCTGCAGTGCAGCATCTGGTCCATGCCACTGACAGGTAAGAGGCTACGCTGCTCTGTCTTTACCAGCACAACTGCAGCCTGGCCTGGGAAGGGTCTGATATTCACAATGTGTCATGGCACACATCAGGAGGAAACAGGAAGATTTCTGTTGAAAATAAGATGAGGAGTGCTCCTCAAAGACGGCCACTTAATAATGAAAGACACCTTAATTTCTAAGTGCAAGCCTAGCTAAAAAACTGACAATCAAACCAGGTCATCCCACAGGGTGTTCATGAATTGTAATAATTTACATGTCATGCTAAGATATTTATACATCTCTGTCACTGTCATACAGAAGCATGTGGGATTCTTAATACCTGGAGGTACAGGAAACCCCATTGGCTACATATTTCAGATAGGAAAACTGAAACACAGAGGGTAACCAGGTACATATCCCCTGAAAAGAAAGGTCAATTGATTCAGTCTTGAGTCCTTTAGTCTGCCAGCAAATCACTCTAGGGATGCAGAAAGCCCGTGGCAGAAATGGAAATTAGCCTCTTAGGTGCTAACGTTCTTATGACCAGAGCATTCAAGTTCTGCTGCCCTGCTCCACTTTCTTTACATGTTATACCTTGGTCTCTACAGAATAATGAGGTGAACGAGTGTACATGCAGACAGAGCCTGGAGAGCTGACACAGCACAACTGGCAATGGTGCCAGCTACACAGAATATGAATCTAGTGTACTCAGATCCCAGCCCAATTTCAGAGCAAACATATTCAAATACAAACCAGTTCTGCTTCAAAAAGTCTGTGATATCCACAGTCCTCACACCTACTTTTCTCAACCTTTGGGCTGTTTTGCACCCAGTTGCCAGCTCCTGGACCTGTTCACAGATGGAAGAAGGGCAAATGCTTTGCTCTGCAGGGTAGGTTTACAATGGCAGTGAGCCTGTCTGCAATGAAGGATTGTGGGAGACACACACACATACACCCAAAAGTCACATTGCTGTCTCCGGACAACAATAACATGGCAGTTGCCTTGCTTTTTATAGGGAGAGAAAGAAGCTTTTCTGTCCATCAAGTTAAAAGTGGGTCAGCAAAGAAACAAGAGGTTAAGTGAAATCAGAAGTTGGCCCAGGAGAGATGGCCACTCTACCATTTCATCACATGGATTACCACCTTCTCCTGGACCAGGAAGCACTCAGTGCTGAGGTCGATGTGCAGAGGTTCATCTTCTCTTAGTAGACAGAGTGTGCCGGACAGATGTGCTCCTCCGATTCTTTCCCCGGCGCTTTGTGGTGGTATTTCCAACATCCTCAAGGTATCTGGGAGGATTATTGACCTCCATCTTCCACCAAAACATAACAAAAATTACTCTGTGACAAATGCCCTACACACCTCCATACTGGAATACAGATAAAAGCAACAGCTACAGCATGTGCTGTCTTGCCTGGGGCTATATTTACTGCTGATTGACCTCCATGACAAACTACCTAGCTCAGCAGAAGCCTGTACAGTAATAATAAATCAACTTCCCTCCTCCCCCCCCCCCCCCCCCCCTTTTTTTTTTTTTAGGGCAAAACCAAAAGAAAATAAACCTTTCTTCTGACATCACATTATCTCCTGACCATAAGTTGGACTCTGCTTACTTTTATAATTACTATTTGTTACTTTAATTTCAATCTTTATTTAGTAATGCCCAAATATTCCTATTTTCTTCCTAGCTGTGCACTCTATGGGACAGAGTATGAGCCAGCAGTCTCATCCATGGGCTGACAGAGAAAACTGGTATCCAGACTCCAGCTAGATTTAGTCCTCCAGAATCTCGCTTAGCCCATTCAAATCTACTCTTTGCAATAGCCAAAAACTGTTCTCTTATACTATTAGGCAGGTAAAACCAATACAGAACAGCTGCTGTAAACAGTCCATATGAGATGTGGCTTACTCTTTTATAAAGTAACATTCTCATCCTGTTTTTTATTCCCTGAGCTGTACCTTCTCCTGTCCCTCAAATTATTCTCACTCTGTGTCAGTTCCACTTTACACCAAATAACAATCTCCTTTGTACCCAACTTGTTTCACTTTATCCGAGTACCAGCTTCACTTTATCAGAGGAGATATCCAAGGGCTGGACATCCTAACTTGCCTAACTGAGGGCTTTAACTACTCTCATGCCCGAGGTCTGCAGCTGATCTGCAATCAAGCAGGAAAGGATTGTAGCCTCATGGTCATCTATAATACAAGAGAGTGAAACAAGAAGAATACAGCTGTCAGCATGTATTGCAGCTAGACTATTTGAATCAATGGCACTCATCATGCAGGCTCCTGTAATCTCCCTGCACCTCCCTTGCATTAAAAGCAGGGGAGACTACGAAACAAATGCAGCTAGCTCTGGAGTTGCAGACAGCCTGTGCTTAGTGAGGGGACACGGGTCCTAGGCATCTTCTGTGAAAGGATATGTAAGATCTAAATTCAAAATCTGTGGCTCCTGCTCAGTTTTAATATTTACCATTACGAATAACAAATAGTGCTTAAATTGCACTTCGGAGTTTCAAAGCACTTCATAAACATCAATTATTGTCTTAACACATCAACTTTCTCTGGTGGTCACCTGGCAATACATTCAAAAAATTGCAACCAGTCTGTAAAAAAGATTATAATTATAAATACAACCAAAGGAACTTAAGCCAGGAAGAATGAGCAGGAGAAAGGGAGGGGAAAAACGAAATTGCTGCAAAATTAAGTCATGAGCAGAGTTCTAACCAGCTTTCTGCTCTATGGCCGGTGCTGTGACATAGGAAGTGACATAAACCAGCAGATTTGCCCCTTGCAATATTTATTCTACAGATCTTGGAGAGCATTAATTCTAGAGTTTTGTGCTGGTGAGTTAAGATCTGGGCCCCTCCAAAGCATGTCCCAGAACTGTCTGCTGTCCTCTGTAACAGCAATAAGAGCAAATGAAGGGTCTGCAACTGCTTATTGCTGGTGAATTCAACAACAACCAATTTATATTCATCTATCAAGGAATATGCAAGTGGAAGAAAATATCGTGGTCATGTTCATTTGTTTCTGATTACAAAATGTATGTAAATGTATATGCAAATTAAGTGCAACCATCAGGCTCATGGCAAAGTGCCAAACTAGCCCTTAATATACAGAGATTGGGGTGGCTGGCAGGGAGATACAATAACTGCAAGTGAGGCTTGGCAGTGCTTTCAGATACAGCCAAGACTGGGCTGTTCTGAAGGGGCAGGTGGAGGATGAATCCTGCAGTAACTTGTCACTTTAAACGAAGCTGAGAGGCTATAGAAAAATCTGTTCCCGCTGCAGTTAAAAGTGTGATAATTACAGAGCAACGGGCTTCTCTGTCATTCAGCAGGCAGCATCCCCAGGAAATCTTGCTCTGTAATCAAGGGAAGAGGTGCAATCAAGCCCCTATTCAGGCTTCGTTTAGAAACAGCCCCTGCAGGCAAGACAAAGGCTTCAGCATGGTGCTTTGTGAAATTGGTGATCACATCAACGTCTTGGTTCTGCAACTACAAGCAGTTAGTGTCACTTCTAAACACATCTTCAGTTCACCTTTCTTCACAGAATCCAAAAGGAGTCTTGGAAGAGGGGTGAAGTCTTGGGCCAAAATACAGCAATGTCAGAGGAAGAAAAAATTTCTTACACACTGACAGCGTGATCCTGAATGAGCAGATAGGAACACGCTCATCTGGCTTCTACAGCAGCTCCTTTTGCAAAATTTGCACGGGGAAGGTTTGTTGTTTTGGTTTGTTTTTTTCCAGCAATATGAATGTATCTGTGCTGCTCAAATTCTACGGGAACCTCGATCTCTTGGCAGCAGTCTAATCCCACAGAGACCAAAGAGGTTTATTAGAGGGGAAGACGTCTCTGAGTCCAGCTTTGATGTCTAATGCCACCATTGCCCAGAAACATACAAACTAATTGCTACTCAAATCTGCTATCCTTTGTACCCTACAGAGCTCTCAGATTCAATGAACCAGTTTACTCCAAGTGCAATAAAAATAGTCTCACATTTTATTCAAAACAGCAAAACCTTCCGAAGTGTGCACACATTTGCACTCCCACTGTATAAACTCAGACACAGAAATCATACTTGCTCATACCCATCCAGGTATGTTAACAATCCTTTTAACTCCGGGTGCACACGAAGTGCCAAAACTTTTATTGCACACTGGGGGCACAGGATTCCCAGTTTTGTCTCAGTGTGGAATGATTGTTGACATTCACTATAACTGCAACTGCGCTTGGAGTTACAGTAGCCCATAATGCTGTAAATGGAGCTTCATTCCATCACAGCATAGAAACAGCAGGTTCCACTCTCTTTTTCTCATAGCTCTGGCCACAGAATAAATAAGTTTGCTGTGGTTTTACCATCTGCAAACATAGGTATCAGTCAACAGCCAAGCAATGACCTGGACACTGTCAAGCGAACTCATTATTAAAAAAGTACATATTACATTTAGCTGTTCAAATAGAACTTCTTATTGATCAGATCCCATCAGTTCCCAGTAAAAGAGCCAGCTCTGGTGACCAAATGAAAATACAGACTACAGACTAGTAAATACTGTAACGGAGTTAAGGATCCCCCTAAAAAGGGAGTTGTTGATACCCAATTGAAAGAGCATGTCTTTTTCAAAAATGACACTGGGAATAAAATAACCATGTTACTTCTGCAAATATCCAGAGGCAGGATAAGAAAACAAAACAAAAGGGAACAATTCTGACAACAAATCCGTCAATCTCTTGGGGAAGAAAAAAGCGAACAAAGAAAATACAAATTGTTTAATGGCCAATCAAGCCAAAGGCAGGAAGAGCCTGTATCCAGTTCTGCCATTCCTGCCACATCCTAATGTTTATCAGTGGAGGTTCTGCCACACTCACAGAATTGAAAGACGACATCTATGGATTTTGCTGTATTTTTCAAAGTCAGATAAGGAGGTAGCTATACTTAATTTGGTTCTTGCTTTGTTTTCTTGCCACTTTTCTTTGTCTGCTTGTTTCCACTTAATAAACAACATCTCTTCTTCCCCTTCTTTTCACAATCTGCATGGACACTGTAACATTTTTCAATGACAGCATTTAACAGACAGAAACCACCACTGCTCCAGCATAAAGGATGCAGAAAACAAGGCTGACTATAAAATTCTAATGTAAACCAAAAATACACCATTTAGTAATACATGAGAAAACAAGAACAACCAAACCAGGTAATGACTGTTTGTGGAAATCTCTACATTTGATCCATTGCAAAAGTTTTCTGCGCAGCACCTTCTCTGAGAGTGAACAGATTCCAGCCAACAGTGAGTTAAAAACGTTTACTTAAGAAGGCACGTCGTGACAAACTTCTTTGCTCACCCTTAATAGAAGGTTCAGCTGGAAACTGATGAATCACTATAGGAAACAAACAGCAATGATGACTCATGGTTTTAAAAGGTAACAATAGCACTGCTTGATCCATGGTGTCTACAACAGAAATATCCCTGGATTCATTAGAAGATGGATTTCAGACTGTTCCACCCACCCAGGAAATGCAGGAAGACCACCACCTTAGTTAGAGCTCTCACAATTTCCCCTCAGGTGCATGGAATTCCTCCTCACTTACAGTATTTTCTCAAGATGTTCACTGAAAACCTGATACTGTTGATGCCTTGAGCAGATCCCCATGGAGTCTGGATCCATTAGCTCAGCAGTAGAAAGAGCTTTATATCTTTATGTTTCAGGGTGCATATGCCTGTGTTGCTCTTGCAATCTTCCATCACCATAATTGGCATTTAGACATGAGGTGTGTTTGCTCTGTAAGCATATGAGGATCAAGCCCAGGGGCTCAGCTCATGAACTGCCTGGTCATACTCAGCAGTCTCTCCAGCCTCACAGCACAAGTACACTGGCTCATTATTAGTTTGGACCTAATCATTATTAGCCACACTCACGGCTCGTTATTAGTTTGGACCTAATCAGTTTGGAGCAAACTGATTTCAGGAAGATTTCAGGTGTTCAGCACTTCAGGGTCTCACACCTCCTGTCTAATGGTCATATACTGTTACTGTACAATTTGGATATACAGCCAAATTTTCTGTTACCATTAAAATCACCTTAAAATGAATGCACATATGGATGCTATGTTTATTTTTCAAACCTTCCCTTCCTATAAAAACATGTTTGCTTCTCCATCTATAGTGTAAACGTAAGCTGCAGGGCTTTTTTGCTGAGGTAAGAAGAGTATAAGGACTATTTTCGGCACCTCTCACATTCTACATACTAAATTCCAGTTAAACTAGTTTCACTGCCAAAATAAGTGAACAAATGATAGTTGTAAAAATATATTATTGCAAGTATTTCCATTTTGACAAAATTTCAGGTTTGGGGTTTTTTTCCTTGAGACTGGACACTTCTCATCCAGGTTTCATCTTTGGCTAAAACTTAAACTGTTGTGTTTAAAGCCAAATGCCATAAAAAATGCTGGCATTTCTAGTCACCTTACTTAAGTCTCCTGCACATACAGCATTACTTACCATCACACTGCTAAAGACCAAGGGAAAAATTCTGAAATATACTTCATAATGCGGTTTGCATGACTTAAAACTTTCAGACTCAAATTCTAAAAGAAAGTATGAAACAATGTAGAAACATGCAAATCCCCCTTCTCTTTGCAACACTAAGATCAGTTTAAAAAGCAATTCAAGCAATTTAATCAAGGAGGCAAAAACAATCAAGGTGCCATTCAGCAATTAGAATGCAATTCAGCGGAAGTGTGGGGCTTCCACAGACTAGCAACAGCTACCATCAAATAATGTATGCAGTGTCCTATCACTCAGTTTTGTTAGCCATATATATATGGCTCCTGTTTGCTGATACTTCACTCAGTTTTCAGGGACACCAGGTAGTGGAATTCACCCACAGAGCCATTGCTTTTACCTAGAAGTAACCTAGGTTACTTCTGTATTTACCAATTTATGTTCTCTACCCTTTTTAATAAGTTGATGATGAAATGAATAACGACGATGAAAATCTGTTAATGCTACAAGTGCAGCATCCTTTCAGAAAGACACTTGTTGCAATTGCTCATGCTCCCATTTCATTACTTCCAGTTGGAACAAGAATGGTGGAACTTTATTTCCTCTGACAACCACTAGCAGGAATAAGAGCTCCGGCCTAGTCCTGCTAAATAAAAAATTAACCCTTTGGATTATGTAAAGATCAATGGGAAGCAGGGAAGTGTTCTCTTACCTTCAGAACACAGCTTGCCAGAATATCCAGTGGCTGAGCAGTCACAGTGGGGCTCACCATCCAGAAGAAAGCAAGTGCCACCATTTTCACAGGGGTTTTCTGAGCAAAGTCCTTCCATTTCCAGTCGGACCCCTTGACTGCCCAGGAGCTGTGGCTCAGAGTTGCCATATTTCAGATCCAGGATAAATCCTTGAAATGGAGGCTCACTCAGAACACCATCAAGAGTCAAGGCAGCAGGACGGATGTCCAGTGGGACTCCACCAACAAAAAGGTCACTGACAATATTCATATACTGGCGTTGTGGACGCACCTCACCCGGCTTGGCTTCACCATCCAGCACCAGCACTGTCCGAAGGTGATTGCGGCTGACCATCAGGAAGTGCCAGTTGCTATCATTCACCTGCTTGTCTGTGATAACTGTTGTCTCTGCACAGTCCACGCTGAATTGGAGCTGGATGCGCCCATCAACAAGGGACAGACAGAGGAAGTCACAGACACCACCATCATCAAAATAGAGAAGCAGCCCAGCAGAGACATTGGTCTTGAACTGGAAGCTGAGTTCGCTCCTAGTGCTGGCATCCCAGCGGAGGTAGCGGGCCCACTGGTTGGGGATGCCCATGAACTCCAGACCTAAACAGAGACCCAGCAAGGAGCACAGCAGCAAACTCACCTTCAAGGTGAAGTAGACAGAATGCAGAGTGAAGCCCATTGTTTCAAGAATCTGTTCTTCCCTTGGAGAAAAACAGAAGCCACACTACTAGGAGGAGAATTTCAGCAGTCAACACCTAATGTTAAATCCAAAGGGAAGAGAAGAGCAGAAAGAGTGGCAGAAAGCAGGAGAGTAAGTGAAAAGTGAGATAGCAAGTTCACGTAACCAAGAGGAAATGTCTCCTCTCCAAGATCTCAATTATCCTTTAGGATCCAGATGTTATTATCTAAGAAGTACAGGGTATATGAAGTGACTCCTCCAGATGGTGTACTTTTGTGAAGGGCAAAACAACCCACAATGATTTGTTTTGGTAGAACCAACCGTGACACTGGTGTTCCAGGAGGAAGGAAAGGCAGAGCAGAAGTCCAAGCCTAAAATTTTTGTTTTCTAGAAGTGATGACAATATTGACAGAGGTGGCAGGGAGATAGAAGAGAGAGTGAATTCATAAAGCACGTGAACCTCAAGAGGGCAAAAATAAAGTCAATCTTCATGATGCACTGGTGGATACCCAACCCATAATTCACTGCTTGGCACTCACAGAGCAGGCAGGACCTGTGGGGTCAAGAAAAAAAAGAAAGGGAAAAGTTAGTCCTATTACTCACCATATCTTTACCACGAAGCTTATTAACATCTTGTCCAATAACTAATTTACATTCCTTGACACTCTGGACATTTCTTCATGCTTGCAATTGGCTATACAGTTCTCCAAAGCAACAAGGACAACCGTGTCCTCAAAACTAAGAGGACCAAATAGAGAACTCATCAAGTGATTTGCACACATACCAGTGCTGTGCAATGTAAAAATACGCCACATTATTTAACTTCTTTGAAGGATGCAATCTCATTGACTTAACTGAGAAATGGTGCTAGAGCTTTCCCAGTAACAATTACCTCTCCATGAAAATGCTTAGGGCAAAGACCAGAGTTCCTTAGAGTTTAAAAGATGATACAGGGCATCCAAACTTCCCATTCCACTGCTTACGTTATGTTTCCTAGCACACTAAGCAAGCATTAGAGAAGACAATCCTGCTGTCAGGCTGTCATGCAATAACTGCTTTTACTTGACATCTCACACACTTCAGAGACTCTAACAGGGATCTCTGCAACCTGGAAACACATGCTATGCAAATTATACATCGCAATCTGCAGTTTAGATGATAGCAAACTTGTTGCTTAGACAAGAACTGTCTAAGCACTTAACCACTTACCCTGATCTAGTGGTTTGGCAAAAAGGCCAAATTCACCCCTAAATAACAGCAAAGAATTTTAACTGCCTTCCGTGAGTTACATCTATTAATACTGAGATTTAATTCACTTCTGCATATTTGCATGTGGGTGACTGTATGCCCAGTGTAGGAGGATGTTTTAAGTGACAAGTAAAGACAGTACAAAGCTAGGCTCATTCTTTGTAAAGTCAACATAAAAGGAAAGTAAGTTTTCTATTAATACATGTTTTTTCACAAAGATGGGTGGGGCACAAGAAGAGCTCTGAGAATGGCTAACATTAGCACAGATACAAAGCAGGAAAGGAGGTGACAAGAATTGAGGCCTTCAGCCTCACAGAAGCCAGCATGAACACAGCTCTCACAAACTGGAATACAAATATTGTGAGGCAGTATTTTCTTAAGAAAAATGTTTTGTGCTGTGGACAATGAGAGTTGCTGGGGCTGCTGTTGCTTGCAGCAGAAGCCTTTCAACCAGATCACCCATCTTGCTCTAAAGGAGAAAACCCATAGACAGTGCAGAAACAGGCTGTGCTGAAAAGTTACTATTTGGTAAGGGCAGAGGTTGAGCTGGAGAAGAATCACTAGGAAATGGAGGGGAGAGTTCACCTAGTCACAACCTCACCTACCTTAGGGACCTGCAGTAGCCGTAAGTCTCCAGAGCTGTCAGTCTGATAAATTTAGTCAGCACGAAGAACAAGTTACTTAGAAAACAACAGAGATCAATTAAAAGAAAACCCACAAGTTGGAGAGAAATGTGAGCTTTGAGTGCCCAGTGGAAACCAGGCCTGTTCCCTGCAGCTCCCTGAGTGCATCGTGTTATCTAAACTGCTATAAAAACAAATAAAATTAAGTCAAAAACAGAGGGAAGATAATTCCTTTTGTTAACAGCTTGGCTGAGAAGAATGGAAGGAGGAAAAACGAGGGGTTAGGAGAAATTTAAAAAAAAGAAAAAGTCATAGATCCAAATACTCAAATCGTTTGTCTTCCCAACAATCACGCTGTTGGCTCAGTTCATGGGGTTTTTGGGGGGCCCTGAAAAATCAGTTGGGAAAAAAATGTGGGTCTTGCCCATTTACCTTTCTTCTCTGTGCTCCCTAGTGGATCCACTAAAATAGCCCATGATTTATGGAGAAGGAGAACAGAGTGAGAGGAAGTAAGAAAGTGATGACCCGAGCCTGAAATTACTGATGCGATGGGAATAAGAATATCATAATGTGTGTAAATTAGCCAGCGATGTGCTTCCAGCAGCTCTCAGGTTCACAGTTCCCTGCAACATTTACTACCACTGTAGCAAAATTCGCTGCTCCATCAGACAGCTCTGTGCCCAGCCTGAGAAAGAAGGCAAGCCCAGCATGGCACCAACCACCCACAGAGATCCCAGTGCAGCAGGGCTCTTGCCCCAGCTTTCAATTCTCCCGGGCAGGCTGGACTACATCATCTGCATCAAAAACAGCCCTCAGTCTTACTACACTTAGAGCTCTCTCTGTTTTAGAAGACAAACTCTTTGATAACCAGTGAAAGATGCTGTAAATCACAGCAGCAGGTGAGAACAATATAGATAACCACAGATGAGATGCATATGTCCATATACAGTTCAAACACCTGTCTGAAAAGCCCACCAATCCCTCCTAATCCCAGGCTGCTGAAACCTTGTTTTACACACAAAAAAATCTCTGTCTCCATGGGTCACTTCAGTCCTTGGGGTATTTCAAAGCTACAGTAAAGGGAGTAGGCTACCTCTGTGGTACATATTTCTGTAACGATACAAGTTGATTAGGAGAGGACAAGAAGCACAGTTAACAGGGAAACCAGGCAGAAATGGTTAAACAGGAATAGCATTGTTGACTGAGGGAAGCCAAGGCAATCCCTCTCTATCTGTTTTGAGTGAGAGAAGCCAAGGTAATCCCTTTCTAGCTATTTTGAAATAAGACAGTGCCAACTCTGTTTCAGAAGAGGAAGATGACACAAAAAACATGTAATATAGTATCAGTCCTGAGTGCTTGATTGCCTTTTAGACACTGCAGCTCAGATTTTGGGAAGGCTGCCCACACACAGCCACTAGCAGGTTGGGGCCGTCTGTGGCTCCTCCAGAGCTCTGTCAGCACATATCCGTCCTGACTTACAGCACTTGCCATTATTCCAGTTTTGTGTCTCACACAGTTAAGTCCATAAGAGCAAATCTCACCACACAGTAGCAAGTTCTTCAAGAAAAACTCAAACGACTAAGTGCCCTTTATAGCAGCAGGCAGGATCTGAATCCCAACCTTGAGAGAGTAAATCCTGACACACCAACTCTGTGTCTTACCCATTCCAACAACGATCCTCCAAGACTCACTGGGAATAATTTTCTGCTCTTACCATTTTATTTTTAGCATAAATACTACCCTAGCAGCCTCATACAGCACACTGCTACCATAGCAATACATTAGAGTTTGGGACAATAACTATAGAATCCCAGAGTGTTTTCTTATATATTTTATGTCTGAGAAATCTCAAACTTTGTCACAGCATGATCACATCTTGCAAAGAAAAAGACTTTACGATGGACACCAGCAAGTAAGTTATCTCCACCTGCACTTCCAACAGCTTGTATTACCACCCTGGCCCATCTGAGAGCTGCAGCAGCAAGGAACCTGCACACCGAACAGACAGTTCAGCATCTTGCACACATAAAACCAATTGCAGGAAGCACACCCACTTGCATTATTGAAACATCCCACTCACAGGACTGATAGAGCTGCACAAGTTCCCCAGCCAGGGAAGGGAGGCACTATGGGCGATGCAGCAGGCTACTTTTGGCCTGAGCATGTGTAGAAGTGAGGCTGTGAGTGGACATGGCCCAATTCCTGTGGCTGGACAAGGAGAAACTGATCTCTATGTCATTGGTTCATTAATGTAAACACTATAGTGGTTGATGTAGTTGTAACTGTGTAGGAAGGAGGCAGCAGACGTCTTGCATACATCTGGTAAGGCAGACAGACATGTCCAGGCAGCCAGATACACTGTCCAAGGGCATGGACATAGAGTCTGCTAGGAAGGTAAGCTAGGATTAGGATTAGGTTTAGGTGTAGTAGAGATAGCTTAGTTAGGCTAAGAATGTGAGTGCATGCAAGTAGTTTAATAAACACCTGAGAAACTTCATGGAATCCTGCTTCCTCCTCATGTTTTCTGCCACTCCGACCCCTCGGACACTACAAGGCACCCCCACTGCCATGCCATGAGCAAGGCCTACCCAACCACCACACATTTTCCCAAACTTGACAGCAGCCTATTAATGCCAGGTCAGAGCCAGCTGCTCAGCAGCCCACAGAGGGGGTCTCACCCTTGCTTTGGAGTGGCTCTCAACTGCTTATCAGCTCTATGTGGAGAATGAGTGACATTATCTAATTGCCAACTAATTTCCATAATTACTGACTGGCACACTCTGTATGCAGGGTCAATATCTTTGCAAATGTCTCGCAACGCACGTGCTTAGGAAACAGGGTGAGAAGCTGAGCACAGGGCTTATTTACCCAACTGCACAGGAAGGTTGAAGGAGATGGGTTTGTCACTCCCTGCCCTCCCTCCTCCACTACCTCCCTCTCTGGCTGCTAATGGCTTGGGGATGGACTTATTTATATTTGAAAGTGTAATTTTCAGCCATTTCTAGTGCAGAAAGAAGAAGAGAGTTAGATGAAGCCAAAGACAGGCTTGCTTCCCTTGCAAACCCCTGCTACTGCCACCCAATGCAAGCCTGTGTAAGTCCTCTTATTCCACTTTAGGATGCTGGACAAAATCCCACTGATACAAGGATGGGAAAGGTTTAGAGTCCCCCCAGTTTGCTACCCACTTCCATAACTGGAACTATTTATTATGCCACACTTCGTGTGAAAGGAAAAAAATACATTGGTCACTTAAGATCCAGGTATTTAATACTCCATGTGAACTCACTTTTATCGTCTGTCTGTAAAACAAGCAAAATCCAATGGTTTTCTTTATTCTCCAGGCCCTAACGAAGCAGAGGATTTTTAGAAAGGGGTAAACAGGACCATAATTTGGCTCTGTGTCCATGTATGTTCCTACAATTGGCCAAAGCACAGCAATCAGATCATTACAGTTCAATGACATATGCTGCTCAAAATGATCCAGTAAAATTCACAATCAATAACTGATATTAAAAGTCAAGCTTGCTAGCAGCAGAGAAGTGAAGGATTAATAGTATTTATTCAGTCTCTCTTCACTCATCCAGTTCTCTAGTGAACAATGGGCTCCTTTTGGCTAATGCCTTGAGTGTGGGTCTCCACAGAGTCTCCTATTTCTTATGCAGAAATCTTTCTTCCTGGTCTCTCCCTAGCTGAATTGTGGCTAAAAACATAAAAGTGAAAGAATAACAAAAAACAGTAACCCTTCCAATGAAAAATTCAAATATAAAAACTGGGAGTTGCTACTGTCACTGTGGGGAAAAAAAAAAGAACACAAAAATCCTCCCATCACACAGCATCCTCAGCAAGGATGGTGGTGAGATGTTTACAGAGAAGTGAGACGGGACACAGAAGGTTTGAAATTCAAGAGTTTAGAGAAAACCACATGGATTAATTAAGTTTTTAATTCCTCTAGCAGCATTTGCATCTCAGCAAAAAATCTGGACACCACATCATCCCATTATTGGTATGGAGAAGACTCTGGGTGGTGTCAGGGGAGCTGAGCTGAAAGCACTAGGCTGAAGATAGAATTCTATCTTCATACAATTCTATGGTTCTCTTACCAAGGTGTAAGAGATTGGTGACACTACACTGCCCAGAGGGATCACGGGTAAGGTAAGAAGGGCTCTTCTTAGTGAAGAGGCTGGAAGTGCAATTGAAAACAGGTGGTTTGCCTTGGAAAGAGCTGAACACACCTAGGTCCTGCTGAAGTTGGCAGAACTTCATGGGATGTTGCATCTTACATTACTGGCTGACTGGCTGCAGGGAGAGAAGCAGAAGAGGAAACAGTGAGATTTAGGGCTTTATCTTGGATGTAGAGAGACATGTACATGAAGGCCATCATCTTAAAATTAGGGATTGGAGGTGACACAGAGCACTTGTTGACCTCTTTTGGATGCGTTCCAGGGATATAATATTCATGCCAGTCTCTAACATCACTGTGAGATCCACACGTGCCTTTGCCCCACTCCAAGCCCAAGGAGAAGTTGTATTCTCCTATGTTCATTGGTTCTTCCCAACACTGATATATCTTGCAGGATTAGCTTTTCCTTCTTGAAAGAAGATATGAAGTTACTCCATTCTGATCCAAATTCAGCACAGATCTACCTAGGAGACAATAGGAAAAAACTATTATCAAGCAAAAAGCAAGAAAAGAGGATCTGGGGTTGCAATTCAAGAGTGCTCTCTTAAATGAAAGTAAAAAAACCCCGTAGACTATAAAGATAGAATTAGTTTGTCTTTGCCTGCCTGTATTAAATTAGGATACACACATGCAAATTCATACACCATCAGTCATAATCTGTACGTGGGTTGTTGGTTTGCTGGTACCTGGCATATGATTTGCAGTCAGTTTAAGCCCTTCTTCTTGCCATTCCCAGTTCTCACTCAAGAAGGGCAAGAATGACTGCTTATGACAAGTGTAACCTTGGAGCTCACCTCCAGAAACACTGTGTACACCCAAACTAGGCGCCCTATCTATGGGGCAGCTTATGGAGCTTATCCGCACTGGTAAGACACACAACTGAAATGCCAACAGCAGCCTCAGAAGGGATATGAGCAAACTAGTAAAGTGCTTACTTTAGCAAGCAGCATGGGACGATGGCAGCACAGCCTCACTTCAGACCTATCAGGCTGGGAAGTCATCTGATTGCTGGAAGGGTTAATATTTTATCATAATCACCCTTCAACATTTTTACCTCCTGGGCCTATTTAAACAAACTTAACTCAGAATCAGAGGTCTTCAAATTCCCACTGGAAGAAGAAGGGTTAAAAAAAGCCATAAGGGATGTCGTGACTCCCTTCTTAAACACTCTCCCCAACCCACAAGAGGAGGCCATCTAGTCCATGAGAGTGACCTTTAACTAGCCTACCTAGCCCAGGCTCAGCATGACTGCAATTTACAGACCATTTCGGCTCTCCAGCTTTCTTAACACAAAGAAGAAAAATCAAAACCCAAGCACAATGGAAAAGAAAGAAAGAGAGAGAAAATAATCCTGCAGAGCAATCATGTCTGGGGCTGCTCTGATGGCTTTCTGTTCCCTTCCAGGACACAGAAATGACTCCCAGTGTGTTAATTACTCCCATTACCTCAAACTCTCCACTAACAAGGACTAGCTAAAAGGAAGCCTTGGCAGCAGCTGAGCAGTTATTGCTCTGTACTGCCATGCCGGCGAAACCAGACTCCCCCATCTCTGAGCTGGTACTAACCAGAACAGCGATTTCTGCAAAACTCAATAGCCTTTATTTTAATTCCCATGGCAGCTGCACTGGGAACACTGGCCTTCCCTCAATTCCACTATCCTTAAAAGAGAACAAAGAATACCTGTGTTTATAAAGACTGTGAAATTCAACAGTTGGGGAGCTCTGAATCATTGTAATTTATTTTATTCCTTCTGCAGTTGGTCTGTCTCCATAGCCTGCATCCTCTCCTTTCTGCTACCAAGAAGCCTAGACAGATCTGTAGTGTTTTTTATTCTACCAGATCCTAATACACCAAATACAAAGTCAGTAGCACACATGACAGCGGGGAATGTTAGCAGGGTATTTGGTGCATTCACAGTGCTGGCATTACTGTCAAGGCAAAACTTCTTCCAGAGCCTGTATTTGATGCATACATAGTATTTATGTTTCTTTTAATAAAAATCAAGTCTTTTAAAAATGTGTCTATTGTTACTGAAAACTGAAGTTCGAGCATGCCACCAGTTCCTGAAAATGAGGCTGCTTCCAAGAAGATTTTCCTAAGACTAACAGTGTAGAATGGGTTTACCTTTCCTCCAAAATGTATTTGATACTGCAGAGGCAGGCTAGTATTAGACATTCCTCAGAGGGGAGACATATTTGGAGTGTGGGGGACTCCCAACTTTGAAGCTGCCACACAGCTCCAAAGAGGAAAAAAGTCGCTGGCACACTGCTTTGTCAGCTACTTAACTTTAGGAAAAGGTATAAAGCACAAAAAGCAACAACAAAATAAAACTAATAGCTGGCACATCAAGCAATAACACCTTGCTCTTCCTAGCTGTCTGTCTAATCACCTGCTTCTTCCTTTCATATGCATTTTCAAGTTCTTCATGAGCAAGAACATTTTCTTTTCTCCCTGACAGAATCTAGCACAACACAGTCAAGAACAGAGCTACTAGGCTCTGCAAATGTACACATTAATAATTGTGATTTTCTGTACTTCAGCTAGCACTAAAATGTCTTTATAGTCCATCTGACGTATAGCAGTTCCTTAAAAAAAAAGGGAAGAAAAAAGCTTAAAAGTACTAACAGAATAACTACAGTAAGAACCAAGTTTAAACTCATTTTTTTCCTTCACTTACAGATTATAGTCAATTATTCACACTTTGCTCAACATATTTTACACTCCTGAATCTGAAGCTCCTTAAACAGCTGAGGTTCAGTTTCCAGACCAAATGCTTTTCAGGGAGCCCAACTAAACATTGAAATTGAAGTGTGAGGAATCCGTGTTCATACACCTCTCTCAGTGACTGATGCTGACAAACACAGGGAGCAGACATTGGTGCCCTGAAAAGTGTTCTAGGAGTCCACAGTCACTGTGAGATCAGCTCTCTGCTTTCTGAACTACATTCCTCCCCTACCACTAGCTCCAGAATCATGTTGCTTTTTATGGGTATATACACAAGAGCAGATTGGGAATCCCCTGCTATGGGAAATCAATGCATTCTTCCAGCTATCTTCTGTTTTCATCCTACACAAAATTCCTGCCAAAATTCACTCCACCCTATTCCCCTCTACATTTCTACCTAAGGGTAACTGGGACAACCTGATGAGAAGTTATGCATAGATAGATTTCTCCGTTCTAGCATGCTGGGGAAATGAAAGTGGAAATCTTTGCCAAGACAGACTGCTTGCAAAAATCTTTAAGGGTCAGCGTCTTGGCTGGAAAGGGATAATACTATAAATGGCTGAGGATATTGAAAACTTTCCAGATCATCAAGGAAATTACTTGTAGCTTTGCATGATAGAGATCAGTTTCTAAACTGACCAGGAGATACGGGACAGGTAAGAAATGCACTGAGCACACTGTACTTGCAAGGAGTCATTTCAGCCTGGCCTGTGCCTGCAGCACTACATGGTGATCTGTCAGAGTGCACCAAGCAGTCCCCCACCTAAGCCAGACTGCCTGCAGGCAAGGCTGAAATAACAAACCTGTCGCTCTGCCACAGCAATGGCCTCACAACTAAGGACTGAAACTGTTCTGGTAAAGGCTACCTAGGCTCCTGAGCCCTAGGGACCCTCAAAGCAGAAATACAGAGCTTTTGGTAGAATGTGTTTTGAAAGGCAGGCTGTTGATCAGACAATTTGAGGCTTAAGAGCACTGTGAGAACAAGAGCCCAGAGACTGGGACAAGTTACACACCCAGGACAGGGTTTTCATTACTGTTTTTCAATGCTTCACACTATTTTGCCCTACAAGTTTTCTCTCCAGTTATGTCTTTTCTTCAGAAACTTGCTGCCCTGAAATGTATAAACGAACATTAAGATGTGCAAAACAAAAGGATTTTTACAAAATTCAAGTATAAAGGATTCATCTGCTTATTTCAGTGACACCACCTAATGATGAGATAATGGCATTTTCTGGAGTAAGCAAAACACAAGCCAAAAAGGCAGGGAATGCACACACTTAGTAAAGAATAAAATGAATGCACATGGGGTGGCAAAGAGGCAGCCATTAGCTAAAACAGGAAGTCTAGAAGCTGAACAGTCCTGGGCTGTCAGAAGTACTTGGGGTATGACTGCAGGAAGGTGGGGGAAGAGCACAGTTGCCTGATACATTTTAAAATGAAGCTGAATAAAACCACAAGGAAATAGTATAACAGAGAATAACCCTTCAACACCTGAGAAACAGACTAGGGGCACTGCACAGCACTCTTCTATTCTCTCCCTGTATTAAAAGCCCAAACACAGCAGTGTGCCAGGGCCACAGACCCAGGAAGCAAAGTCTGTCAGCCAGCTTAATACCTCACGTGAGCTCAGGGGGAAAAAAGCTAACTAGCAGCACTGAGGAAATTCAGGCCTTTAGAAATTATTTCAAATTTTTTAATGGAGCATTTTAGCACCACTGGAGAAGACATGTCTCTTTATTTAAATATTAGTTGATATATATTGATAAATCAATCACACTTGGTAGATTTAGAAAGACTTAAAAGATCCATGTTCTCCTGTAAATGTTCCTTTAAAAGTCAGATGGTATTTTAAAGAGCTTCCAGCCTTGGGACTCACAGTGCAGTGCCCTGGAAGACAATTGACATTCTGAGTGACTGGGCTGTGAATTCAAAATCCCAACTCGACCTGCTCAAGTCAGGATTCAAACTCACATATTTTAAAAATAGGAAAGAAAAAAAAAAAAAAGAAGAAGAAAAAAGAGAGAGCAAGGAAAATACTTGAATTCCTGCAGCTCCTCAGCCCAGAACCTCTCAGGTTACAGATGTGATAGTGGCTCAGGGAATATCTCTGTACTGTACTCTGTATCTGTATATTTTGTGCTTTACCATACTAAATACAAATCCCTGTATGGTTGGCAATATAGCTGTTTGTTATGAAAGCCACCAGTGGAAATAAAAAGAACATTTATTATATTGAGATCCTTTAATTGAATTTTCTATATTTAATTAAAAAAATAAACATTCTAACTTACCTAGCTTTGGATATAGTAACTTCCAGTCATTATTTGCACTTTATTTTTATTTCTTCTAGGAAAGGAGTATGGACTAGGAAAAGTGGGAAAACTAAGACTGCTATATAAATAGCTTCATTCCTAGCAACTGCATAACTTTTCATTTCAAATCAATTTTAAAGGTATTTCCCTCCCTCTTAACAAAGAAACCCTGAACGTTCTGAATAATACATCCTTTCTGCTAACATTGTTTTCACAGTCTGAAAAGCCATTTGACAAAAACATTATGAGCAGTTCTTGCTAACAGCACCCACTTTTACCCCTTCATATCAAGCCCTGCACTCAGCTCAGCATGTGTCTGGGGAGTTCTGCATAGCTGTAGAGCTCGGTGATGAGGCAGTAATGGGTCTCGCTCCTCTTTGGCACCAATTTTCATCTCCTTGTTCCACATACAGGTTTTGCTAGCTGGTGGCAAACTGGAAGCCAATGACAAATGCTGCAGGATTAGCCCCAGTTGCTAAATTAAACAGCACAAACCCCCTCACCAGGAGCAATGATGATTTTTCTGCTGTCCACCAGTAAGGCAAGCAAGGAAAGAACAAACAGTAAAACTCCTCTCTACATCTAAGGAGACACCTGACTAGGACATAGCTAAAACATGTGGGTGGAAAAAAAAGTCACTAGTGAGAGCACTCATTCCTGGAGAGCACTCCAGTCTCCCACCCCACACCTGTCAAGAGTACAAAAATAAGTCTGGGAGAAACAGAGGGAAAAGCTTTTCTAATCAACACTTACAAGGAAGATACCTGAAGTGCTCATAATAACCTGGCAGAACTTCTGTTTCCAAATTGCGTTGAGTAACGGATTTAGAAGTAACTAATGAAAATGATTACTTGGTACCACAGGCAACAGATGGTTCCTGCAACCTGCCAGTTGCCAGATTCTAGGCCAAACCTCTCCCCCATGTAACTTCATCACACATTAATTTAACCCATTTTATCTATAGCACCTAGTTATTGACTAACAATATTTTGCTGCTCAGTAGTAAGATTAGGCTTCATCAGTCAGAGTATATGCATGAGTCAAAATAAGGAGGCTCATGACCTGCTTATGTGGCCTTAGGCAAAGTGATGTTTCAGGGGATATAGCTAGGACTACAGCAGCCACATTGTAAAGTTTAATTAGTGATCGTAAACTGCTCAAACCACTTGAAAGACAACCTAATGTAAGAGCAACTTATTTTCCTTTATGACATTAACCGTCCACTCTCAAATTAAGCAAGGGAAGATGTGTCTATAAAACATAGCAGATTTTCTTTTGTTACTCCTGATGGCTCAGTCCCAAAGAGGCTCAGGTTTACTCAGCAGGCAGGGAGAAAGGCAGGGCAATGGTGGTGAGTGGGGAAGTCTTCACTTGCCTCAATTCTTGATCTATCTCCAGCTGCCCTCTCACTCTACCTGCACCAGACAGCCTTTTCAGAGCACAACAGCACAGTCATGGAGAGCTGACATGGTTTGCACCTCCCAGGGGACTGCCATGCCCAGCTATATGATACCTCCCTCCTGTGATACAACACAGGAACCTGGGGCACTCACCTTCCCCATTTAAATACAAAACAAGTGAATCTGTACATTGGCTGCTCTGCGTTTTAAATGGGAATCACGGCCCGCAGGAGAACTGCAACCCCTCTTTTCCCCTCTAAACTCCCCAAGGGAGAACTTGTCTCTGGGGTTCCAAAACCGGGCAGTCGACAATGTGGGGAAAAACTGAGTACATTTAACTCTGTTTTTCATCAGTGGTCATGTAAACCATCTGAAAGTATCAGAGGAAGGGAAAGGCTAAGTCCAGGCAGGCTACTTGTATGTAGCACTGCCCAGCACTAAGGATCAGCTAAGTACAACTATTTAAGCTTGCTTGATAGACTCCTGAATGTTCCTTCACTTTTCTGGGGCTTGTAAAAGCCAAAAATAAAGGTGAGTTAAAAAGACTTGCATCTAATAGGAGAAAGTTGCTCTATGCATTTAATTAAGATCTAAATAAAGGGGGGAAGCTACAAATTGCATGCCTGTATATGTAAATCTGTATTATATAGGAATATGAGGGTTTCGATACACTTAATTATGTACATTGTTTAAAAAAAAAGAGAAAAGCTGCTTTCAAAGTAGCTGGTTTTCAAACATGTGCAATGTGTGCTACTGCTAAAAGTGTCTCCACAGTTTACAGGAAAGGGAAGACATACATCACTGTAAATTCTTGTACACAATCCCTAATGTAGGATTTCCTACAGAATTAAATGAAAAGGGAAAAGGATATGGAAAACCCGTGAGTTCTCTGTGGTCTTCCGATTACCTGGCAAATACAGGCTAGAAGTAGTCACCTGTTAAAAAATACATGTCTATAGAAGTATACAGTTACTCTGCAGCACTGAGCCAGTCTGTTGTCTTGGGCTACAGCTCACTTTTTGCTTTCTGTCAGATGTCTCCCAAAAGAATCCTGTACAGCTTCAGTGTGACAAACACTGGTCATGCAGGGCAGCAGAATTAGAGGCATTCAAAGTATATCTCCTAAAATATCTATTCCCAATAGACTTTTTTCAACTAGTGTGAGAGATTAAGATTATAACTGTATCAAACTACACCTGTCATTCACAACTAGTTGATTTTAAACCACAGGACAGCAGCCTGTTTCATGATGATGAAGATAAAGTCTGAAGTAACAGTACTATAGAGGCAGGAGTGCATGATTGAGCAGAGGAGGAAGGCAGCAGAACATTTGCAATTTCAGTAAGTAACAGCAATAAAGTCAGAAAAATGATGTAAGCAGCACTGCTGGGAGAAAGAATAAAAGGGGAAAAAAAGGAAAAAACAAAGCAAACCACACTGATTCAATTGATTTCACAGACTTCAAGAACAAGCTTCCCTTAGTCTTCACACCCATAATACCTCAGAATCCCAAAACCCACAGGGACATTCTTCAGACATTCATCCCCAAGAGATTCTGCAACACTAGGCTGAGAAAATTCTCCTGTTGAAGGTTTTTCCTAAGACACCAACTAGACACTGGCACCTCTAGGCAGTGCAGATCCTCTTTCAGTATTTTAATACTTAAAACACAAGACTCTGCACATAGAAATTAGCCTTCAGTCTTTATTGCAGTAACTTTGCATTAAGAGGGGCTGGTGTGTTCCCTTGTTTCCTCTTCACCGGATTCTTACATTAATGCTATCTCATCCTGCTCACTGCCAGAGTGGAAGTCTGCCTCCTGCTCAGCCATTTTACATCCTGCTTCTCAACACCTAAACACACATTCACACACTTTTAGTAAAGCCATCCACCTCCTCTCCACTTCAGTCTTGGCTATAACCTAAGAACTGGAGGCAAATCCCCTTTCTCCAGATCACTGTGGCTTTTACAGCACTCTCTGCCCTAGACCTCTTCTGGTAAACTGAGGAGTCCCAGCCCTCCCATGTCTCTTCACAGAGACACCACCTGGAGTCTGGTGAATGTTTTCCACATTTATTCTGGTCATATTCATGACCAGAACTGCATGGAGCCAGAAGCTGTATCCGTACTGAGCTGGGAAATTGATGGGGTTTATGACGCATAAAGAGACCCAATTAATTTAGAAATAAGATATGTCAAAAAAAACCACTAAGGTACCCCAGCATACTACTCAGTTTAATCTGCAGTCCCTAGTAACCTGGAATCTCCTCTTCTTCTTTTATAGCTTACATCTTGGAGGTGTTCAAGTGCATAACACTAAGTAATGTGATTAGAATTGATCCAGGTAGTCTTCTATCCTGCCCCAAAGGAAAAATTACACGATATTTTAAGGACAAAGTTAAAGCACTTGATTTTGAATCAGAGATCCACAGGTGAAAAGCCATGTTCCCATCCTTGTACTAACTCTTCCAGCCACAAAATATTTGTCCATATATATTGTATAACAACTGCTTTAACATTTTCCACAGTTATCAAAGAAAATCACCAATCTCTTCAAGGTGATCAGATGAGGGTTTTGGTTTGGGGATATCCTTTTCCTATGTTCAGGTGAGAGATAAAGTTAATTTAAGATTTTTCTTTGACCACAGGCTTTCTCAAATTTGCCAAAGGGGAATGGAACTACTTTCCACTAGTGAAGGAGATTTAAAAAAACCCCATAAGTGGCATATAAAAAAAAGTGTCCTTGGGACAGTAGATTTGTGTATGTCAAAGCTACAGCCTCTGTCAGAGAGCAGGGTAGGGAAGAAATGTCAAGAACAGAATAACATGAGGCCTATAGTGTCCTGGAAAACAAGCATTTTTACTCATCATGCTATCAAGCACTTTATTATTTCAGTGACTTCAGTATCCTCATTTCATGCTCTGGATTGGTGCTTTTCCATTATCAAAATCTATCCACAATACCAATGGCCCAGAAAAGAAATTACTTGATTCCCTTTTTAAGAGCTGTGTTTGACTTTAATTACATTAATACTTGATGGGAAATCAGACTTCACTCTCAAGAGGGTGAAAAAGAGGAAAGGGAAGGGGAAAAAACAGACATGGAGAGAAGGAAACAGAAAAAAGAAAGACAATGGTGAGTCAGATGAATCAAACTAAAAGTTTCTAACCTCCTATCCCTGAAGTTTCAGCCAATGCCATTCCTTAGGAATATGAGGAAGTGTGTCTTTTAATTATTTTTTAAGTTTTTTTTTATTGGTCATCTATTCAGAAAATTGCTGACATTAGTCTTCAAGCAGACATGGTTACCAACCATTAGAAAGTGCTTTTATCTGGAACTCCTCGTAAGATACTGAAGTCTTTCCAAGATGAGCTTAATGCAAATGGATGGTAGTTCAAGGGAGAGGAAAAAAAACAAGCAAACATGGGAGACGCCTGGCTACCTTTCCTTCCATGTGGGTTAGTACTCAAGACTGAAAAAACAAAGCACTGCAGTCACAGTGCACAATCAGGGAAGTTTCTGCAGAAGTGGGTAAGAAGCAGTTATAACACAGACTGCTCCACAGGAAATGCTTTTGCTTTTTTCACTTAATCCTTTCATCATTTATGACTTAGTTTCTCAGTGGCACAACACTATGTTGCTTATACAAGCTGTGTCCATGAGTGCCAAAATACTTAGTACTAGGTGGCTATTCTACAGCTGCTGATCAGCACTGAGCAGCAGAGTCAAACCTTCATCTTCCATTCTGTTTTCATTCTCCTGCACTCCCATCTTCCTCTCCTTCCAGCCTTTCATTCCTGTACCCTTACTCCTTCTCATTCCATTTTAATCAAGGTTCTTTCCTAATTAAAACAAACAAATATGTAGAAGCAATTAACATCTTGAAGCAAGCAGATGGTAGAATAGCGCCATTTCGTTATTGCATTAAGCCTTAACTTGCTATCTCTTCAAACTTTCTGCACTTTAATTAAGCGCTGTTACAGGCAAGTTCAATGGGCTCTAGAGTAGAGTTTATCCAATTAGCTCCTGAAAAGCTGATGGTGCAACGTGGCAGGCTGAGCATGCTGTGCAGTATACAGCTGGGAAGGGCAACCCCAGGGCCAAAAAGGACTAAGAACTTTCCTTATGCAGGCAGCAGGCAGGAAAAGGAGTGAGAGAGAATCAAGTGTTGGTGATGTGGTAGAAGTGAAAAGTAACACTGTCCTACCATGTTCTAGTGGAAGTTTTTCACTGCCCATGTCAGAGGATCAATGACCATGAATTCCATGTACACACATTTTAGGGGACCATGGTGATTTTCAATGTCTATGCCATCTTCCCCAAAACAGGGAAGGGGTGAAGAAGATCTCAAGCACTTGTCAAACAATTTACTGACAGTTTTCAGGCCTATTTATTGCCCTAATATCTGTCGCATTTGCACTACTCCAATCCTTGGATTCCATTATATTCCCAGATACAATGGACCGATGAAGAACTGGCAATCAAGGATCTTGAATCGTCTAGAAAAATACATCCAGGAACAGATGGACTACTTTTTTTCCTTACATTTCTGTTTGTGGTCAGTCTGACATTGCTGAACACAGGCCATTGCAGATAAAGTAAGCATCGAAGAGTAGTTGTGTCAGCCAGGTTCATCCTTTCACTTTGCTCCGCACAACATTAAAAAACGCAGTGATCCTATCTTCTTCTCCCCTACCACATTCTGGCAGATGATGTGTTTCTATTCAACACTGGAGCATGTCCAAATTCTACTTGCAAAGGTCTAAGGAAAAAAAACACCCAGTATGACTCAGATGGAAACAGCCCTATAGATCCCAAGCCTCTCTGCACAGTATTGCAATTCTCTACACTCACGTAAGGAAAAACATACTACATCCATTTTATAGATAGGAATGCAAGACAGAAAATTTTTGTGATTCCCAGTATCATATGGAGACTACCTGGAGTTACTTTTCTGTTCCTGTCAACCACAAACATCTTTTTTGTATAACCAAAGTTGGAATATGCCTCATGGAGGATTCACAAATTACAAAGCCAGAGCCCATCCCTGGGAGTCATCTAGTCTGAGAACTTGCCTGAATTAATTTCTGTTTGAAGCAGAGAAAAAAAATCCAATCCTGTCTTAAAGATTTCTATTGATGGAGAGTTCATAACAACTGCTAGAACATTTTTTCAGGGCCTAATTATCGTAGTTGTTAAAAATGGGCACCTTATTTCTTGTCCAAATTCACCTATTTCAGCTTCTAACCACTTGATCATGTTATATACCTCTATTGGCTCAAATGGAAAACCTTCTATTATAAAAGGTCCTCTTCCTCTCCTTAGGATAAAGACAACATGCAACATTTACTGAGGGGTGACACTCATACAGTAGTGTCCTGACAACTCTCCATTCATCAAAGTTTTAAACTCAAACAAGGAAACGACTAAACACAATACCAAGAAATGCAACTACAGCATGTTACAAATAGGGTTTTTTTTCCTTGCAGACCCCTTCTTTTACAAGTGTGCCACATACAGTGCAAATTTATTCATTGATTATTTAATCATGTAAAATTCAGAGATTATGAACATCCAGCTCCCATTGTAACCATGATTTAGCCCCAGGTAGAGATGTAAGATTTCGTGGTTTCCTGTGGAGTTTTATCATAATTGTGGCTTAAACATGTCACATGGAGAAGAGAGTTTACTAGCATTATGGGAAGAGAAACTCTCAATTTCCTAACTTTGGGTATTTAAATTCTCTGTTATATTATCAAACTATAAGGTGATATGCAAACACAATAGGATTATAGAATCGGAGAACCATAGAATTGTTTAGGTTGGAAAAGTCCTTCAGGATCACTGAGTTGAACCATTGGCCCAGCATTGCCAAATCCACCACTAAACCATGTCCCTAAGTGCCACATCCACGTCTTATAAATACCTCCAGGGATGGTGACTCAATCACATCTGTGGGCAGCCTGTTCCAATGCTTGGCAACCCTTTTTGTAAAGAATTTCTTTTTAATATCCAATCAAAACCTTCCCCGGTGCAACTTGAAGCCATTTCCTCACGTCCTCTCACTTGCTACTGGCAAGAAGACCTCCATCTTGCTACAACCTTCTTTCAAGCAGTTCTAGAGAGTGACAAGGTCACCCTTGAGCCTCCTCTTCTCCAGGCTAAACAACCCCAGCTCCCTCAGCTGCTCCTCATAGGACTTACTCTCTAAACCCTTCATGGGCTCTGTTGCCCAGCTCTGGACATGCTCAAGAAACTCAACATCTTTCTTGTCATGAGGGGCCCAAAACTGGACAGAGTACTGGTGGTGTGACCTCACCAGTGCCGAGTACAGAGGGATGGTCTATTCCCTAGTCCTGATGGCCACACTATTTTTGATACAGACCAGGATTGGCTTTCTTGGCCACCTGGAAACACTGCTGGCTCATGTTCAGCAGCTGTTGACCAGCACCCTCAGGGTCCTTTTTTGCCAGGCAGCTTTCCAGCCACTCTCTCCCAAGACTGTAGCGCTGCATGGGGTTATTGTGACTCAAGCACTGGACCTGGCACATGGACTTGTTGAACCTCATGGCATTGGCCTCAGCCCATTGATCCAGCCTGTCTAGATCCCACTGCAGATCAACATTCCACTCAACTTGCTGTCATCTGCAAACTTATTAAGGGTGCACTCATTCCCCTCATCCAGATCATCAATAAAGATATTAAACAGAACTGGCCCCAATACTGAGCCCTGGGGAACACCAGGCCACAAGCCTTTGTTCTGGCCTGTGACTGGCCACCAGCTAGATTCATCACCACTCTCTGGGCCTTGCCATTCAGCCAGGTTTTTATTCAGTGAAGAGTAGATTGATCCAACCCATGAGCAGCCAGTTTCTCTGGAAGAATGCTGTAGGAAACAGTGTCAAAGGCTATACTGAAGTCTAGGAAGACAGCATCCACAGCCTTTCCCTCAATCACTAAGCAAGTCACCTTGTCACAGAAGATCAGCTTGGTAAAGCAGGACCTGTCTTCCATAAACCCGTGCTGGTTAGGTCTGGTCTCCTGGTTGTTCCGCACATGCTGCATGATGGCATTCAAGCTGCATAACCTTTCCTGGCACTGAGGTAAGGCTGACAGGCCTGTAAGTTCCCTGAATCCTCCTTCTGTCCCTTCTTGTAAGTGGGTGTAAAGTTTGCCAACCTCCAGTCAACTGGAACTTCCACAGCTAGCCAAGACTGCTTATATGGAAAGCAGCTTGATGAGCACTTCAGCCAGCTTCCTCAGTATCCGTGGGAGGATCCCATCCAGCCCCATAGAATTGTATGTGTCTAAGTGGTGTAGCGGGTCATTAACCATTTCCCCTTGGATTCTGGGGACTTCATTCTCATAATATTCATTCTTCATTATCAACACAATATTGAAATAGTTTGATATGTATATGTAATCTCACACTAGAAGTGCATTTATATGTAATCATTTCACTTCTATCTTTATTTAAGGCATGTTCAGGTTCCTATTTAAGTATTACATACAACTATACCATGTTCTCAGAAAGCAGACATGTTCAGGTGCACATACTATCAATTACACTAAAGAAAGATCTATTTTGCACTAAGTACATTGTCTATCCAGTTATTTGACCTCATAAATCAATTTGGCCATGCAATTACATTAGGTAAATGCTTAACACAGATGCACTAATAGGAAGCAGCAGCATGCTGGCTTCGGAATTAAATCTGAGGTGGCCAGTTTACACCTTATCCCCTACTACAGGGCTTAGGAAATTCCACCAATGCCTCTGGAACAGGAGTTGAGTCCATGTTGCCACAAGGACCAACATCCATCCATGCCATGAAAATAAGATCCTTCCTCTTTGTAAACACCACATGAGCTAACGCAGTTTGTGCAGACATTTAAAACATGAGGGTTCTGTGCTAAGTCCTAAAATGTGGATCTGCACACAAACCTGGCACTGAGTTGTCTTACAGCAGGACCCAAAAGTCCTAACGCATCTGAGACTTGCCTCCAGCCATCATCCAATACCAGATGATTTCCCACCTGCCCTGAAACAGCACATGCTATTCTGACCACCTGTGCTCAGGAAGGAGGAAGCCACACTAACCAAGTTTTGAGAAAGCCTCTGAGGATGAACAGACAACCCCGAGCATAATTCACAAGAAAAGATTAAGACAACATGGTACTTTTAGCCTAACAAGATGAAGGCCAAGAGGGATGACTACTGTTTATAAATACTTTAGGGACAGGGAAGAAGCGAGATTTATTTGAGCTGAAGAGCAATACTGGCACCAGAACAAGGTGCACAAACTGGCTATGTACAGTGTACACAGGGAATAAAATTGGCGTTTCTAACAATCAGCTTATTGAAGTTCTGAAATAGCCATCCATCTAGAAAAGCAACAGACATCAAAAAACTACTGGGGCTTATTTTCTTTAGTGATACAGAGCTGCCTGCCGTAGAACTCAGGAGGTCCTCTGGAGTCTTGTGTTCCTACCCTGATCAAGGTAAATATTGTAAAAAAAACATGAAAAAGCACAGTCTGAGGTTCAAAGAGCAAATAAATATTAGAAAGTATTTAAGACAAAGCTTAAGGTGGATGGTGAGTGAGAGAAATTGTCACCAGTGTACTGTTCTCAAGAATGTTTCAACTCTCCAAAATAGCTTCACAATATATGAGCATATGCTGTACGTCATACAGCTTCCATTACACAGGCAATTGGAGTAGATCATTATAACAGCCATTTCTGGCCTTAAAATTCACGGATCACAAGGCAAGGTAAAAATGATAGAACATAACGGAAAACCTGAAATTCTACTTGCATTTACTCAGCACTTAGAACCTGACAGCTGATTCAGATCTCAAATATTTTCCTGGACAGGTGTTACAGTGTAGCCCAGCAGGCAGCTAACCACCACAAAGCTGTTCACTCACTTCACCTCCACCACAGAAAGGGCACATCCACTAGTGTTGACTAACCACTGACTTGGCTTTTGCAAATGGGTATCCCAGTGTCTGAAGGTCCCACCACCTACTGCTCTCAGTGTAGTCTTTAACAGTCCATTCTATCATTTGATTTTCCTGGAGGCTGGTGCATGATAGGGAATATGGCATACTCATTCAATGCCATGCTCTTTGGCCCAGGTCTCTATGAGGTTGTTTTGAAAATGAGCCCCACTGTCTGACTCAGCTCTTTCTGAGGTGCTATGACACCATAAGACTTGCTTTTCAAGGCTCATGATAGTGTTTTGGGTGGTGACATGGGGCAGAGGATACGTTTCCAGCCAACTTGTGGTTGCTCGCACCATTAAAAGGACATTGCTTCCCTTGGTGCATTTGTGAGTGTGCAATATAATTTGTCTGCCAGAGCTCTCCATATTTATATTTCAGACATTGTCCTCCATACCACAGAGGCTTTAACCACTTGGCCTGAATGACTGATCTCTGCAATAGTGTCCATGGTCAAGACCACCTCTCAATCACAAGCCCACCTATATGTTGCATCTCTTCCTTGATGGCCTGAGGAGTCATGGGCCCACCAGGCTCGAAATAATTCATTCCTTGTGCTGCCAGTCCAGATCTATTTGAACTACTTCAATCTTAGCAGCATGATCCATGTGCTGGTTGTTCTGATGTTCTTCAGTGGTCTGACTCTTGGGTAAACGAGCATCTATATGATGTATTTTTACAACAAGATTCTCTCCCCAGGCATCAAAATCTTGCCACAATTCAGTAGCCCAAATGGGTTTGCCTGTGTTGTCAATTGCTGTAGCCCTCCCCTCTTCAAGGCATTTGCCACCGTATGTGAATCAGTACAGAGGCAGAGCACTGGCCACTTTTCTCATCAGCAATGTCTAAAGCTAGCTGGATGGCCTCCAATTCTGCAAACTGGCTTGTTCACTTTCTCCTTCAGCAGTTCCTGTGGCTTATATTGCCTCTTCAGCAAACATTACCTCCTCCTCTAGTGACATTCCAAAATCTGCCTTCTAGCAAGTCCATGACCAGTTCTAAGATTCCTGGATGACTTTGAGCTCATTGTGTGATCAGTGCAATTCACTTACTCCACATAGCATCAGTTGCATGACTTATAGAGGAAACCCTCCCTTTGGACACCCAGCCCAGCACCAGCAGTCAGGGTGCCAAGAGGTGCTGTGATTCAGTACCAACCACTTCTGAAACACCTCACAGACCTTCATATGCTGCCAGGATCTCTTTTTCAGTTGGAGTATAGCACGCCTCAGATCCTCTGTATCTCCAGCTCCAAAAGCCAAGGGGTTGACCTCAAGTCTCCCCTGGTTCCTTCTGCCAGAGTTTCCAGGTAGGGCCATTCTCCTCAGCTGCCATGTAATATAATGCATATTATTTTTTATATCTTATTCTGTCTGGACTGGCCTAAGGGCTACTGCATGAACTATCTACTCAAAGGCATAGGTTAGGGCCCCAATTGGAACTGTTCTTGCAGGTCAAATCCACACAGTCCAGTAAGCTCAGTTGTCTCCTTCCACCTGGCTGGAGGCCCCTCTGGTCCTGGTCATAGTAATTGTTAGGCACTTCTTGTAAATACAAATCAGAAGCCTCATTATTAAGATTGGAAGTAAGATCAGCCCTTCTATTCTGCCCGAGGAACAGCCCACTGGAAACTGAAGCAGCAATTTTTCTGGAAGAACGCCCTTTTGTGACTTTTCTTCCTTGCAACTCACAATCCTGTGCCTCTAGGGTTGACGTAGATTTTCCATCCCACTTCTTGCTGTCCTTTCTGTGGTCACACAGGTGAAATCACAGGTTCAGTATAGTGTATACTCACTATATTCTCCATCTTGAGAAGAGGAACGTTTACTCCTAATAGCTGAGATACTGGTCTGTGGAATTGGCAAGTAGAACATATCCTCTCTGAATTGCTGAAACTCCAGGGACATTTTCTCCACAACTGAGATACAGGCCAAATTGGAGGAAGAGAGACATTCTTTGCATTGCTGGAGTTGGCCAGCCAATGAATCCACCATTTGTCCCTCTCTGTCTTTCCAAGTCACTACTTGCAATTAATTGGCATACAACAATGGTGCACTTCATACAAACCTTCACCATATGGGTTGTGTATGCTTGACTTCATTGAATCCTTGGATAACCGTTAATTGTCCAGGTCATCATAAGTCACCTCCAGCACAGCTAATTCCCCCAGGTACCGGATACCACCCTCCATGGTGGCCCATTTGTCTGAGTAACACATAACATATTCCTTGGAGGGATACCATTCCTTCACACCTAACAGGAGTCACCTCCAGAGACAGAGGAGTTGTGCCTCTTTTGCAATCACTTTGTCAATGCCTCCTTCCCTAGACAGGGACCCCGTGCTTGGCTTTCCTACCTCTAATTCTAGGCTACTGGCCTCAGCACTGGAGAGGCCAGGTGACAACGTGCTCACCTCAACAAAGGCTGAAATCTTTTTGCTTATCTCGCAGCTCTTTCAGAGATAAGGATCGGGTAAGTTATGCCACTTCCTCCTCTTCTGGTGATGGCTCTGCTTTGGAACAGCCTCCTTTGTCATCAGCTCCAGAGACCTTCTTTTCCCCTTGAGGGTACTGAACAGGGCTCAGAGGGCATGGGCCAGGCCTCAGCATGTTGCAGTGATTTGTGTCTCTCTGGAATTGCAAACGTGACAGCATAATTTTTCCAAATGTTTTATTAGTTTTTCAGGATTATACACTTGTTCAGGCATGAAGTTTGAAAACACTGGAGGTGTCCACTGTCCTAGGAACTTGTTCATACTATTCCACGCATCCTTCCACTCATAACTATCAAGCCTCAGGGCAGATCTCTGAGTGCCATTCTTAAACAAGACCTGAAACACATTCAGGAGATATAGCAATATGAACATGCCAGTTTGAACATCCCAAGGATATTAAAAATTCTCAAGAGCTACTGTAACTAGTGTGAAGGAGAGGGGGAAGGTGAAGGAGCAGGGGAAAATGCTCTCCCTTGTTTTCCCCCATAGATTGGCTCTCTGAGGAGAAAAGGTAAAGAGTACAATTATTAATAGTTTCCAAGAGATGGTTCCCAAAATACGGAGATGACAGCAATGTTGAGTACAAATACCATATTAGTTTCATGACCAGTAATTTTATCGTAAGACAGTGTTATTCCATACAGCAAAATTATAATATTAAACCAGCCCCCAGAAATGATAACACAACAGGGAATACAGACACCAAGTAAGGTGTTACACAACACAACTCCAAAACCAAGCACAACACCTCTGAGAGCAAATAAATCAACATTGTGACTAGTGACTGCTAAACTAATATAATGAATGCTTATAACGGATTTGTTTTAACATGCTCTGGTCAGATCTGTATCTCAACTGCAAGTACCCCATGTGGGGCACCAAAAAGGACTGTTGTGGTTTAAAATGGCAGCCAAACACCATAGAGCCATTTGCTCACTCATGCTCACTCCCCTGCAGTGGGATGGGAGAAAGAATCAGAAAACAGGTAAAAATCCCAAGTTGAGACAAGGACAGTTTAATACGACAGAAAAGGAAGGGAAAATAATGCTAATAATGATGATAAAATAATATACAAAACAAGTGATGCATATGCAGTTGTTCACCACCCACAGGCCAATGCCCAGACAGTCCCTAGGTAGCAGAACAACACCCCTCTGCCAACACCACCTAGTTTTATTGTTCAGCATGATGCCATATGATATAGAATATCTTTTTGACCAGCTGGGGTCAGCTATCCTGGCTGCCTCCCCTCACAGCTTCTTGTGCACCCCCAGCCTACTCACTCGTGGGGCAGTATGACAAGCTGAAAAGTCCTTGACTTAATGTAAGCACTGCTCAGCAACAATGAAAACATCAGTGTGTTTATTATTATTCTCATCCTAAATCAAAAACACAGCACTATATCAGCTGAAATCAGGACACCAGGAAACACAAGTCTGACCTAGGGCTCATGCAAAGGTAAACTGTAACTCCAAAATCTGTGTTAGGTAAGAGCCCAGGGACACCTTCACAGCACTCGTTATTGCACTTCTTTGTCATCATTTAACGTGATCTGGAGAAATGTCAGTCTCTACATAAAGAACACACAACTAGAAGTCAAAGGTCCAAAGTAAATACAATAAACATTAGGATAAGGGGTGAAACGCACTAGGAAACCACAAATAGACTGTATTTGTGCTCTTATGAACAACTTTTAAAGAATAATTATGCATAATCACAACTATGACTTTTAGAAGCCCTTTACAGGAACAGGCAAGACAATCCCTGCCTCACCCACATTTCATCTCCTGCAACTGTGGTCCATTTTTGTAACTGCTCTGTGCATGTTGGCAAGGGTTCTTGGTAAGAGAGTGCTCTGCCCAGCACTCTCTTCAACGGGTCAGCACTGTCCACTTTGGGGACAAAATACATTCAACCCCTTAAAAAACAAGAATACAGTGACAATTGAGCTTCCTCTAAAAAATACCCCCAGTGAAGTGCAATCTCTATTTCACAAAGTGAGCAAAACAATCAGGATGGGCAACGGCCAAGAGCACACATAACATTAACTTAGTGCATCTTTCTTTTTGAAATCCCAGATGAAATTCAAACCTTTCTTGCCTAGAGGTAACCAAAGAGACCACAAGGAATTGCTGATCTCTATGTGGCTGAACAGATGCCAAGTCAGTCTGAGAAGAACTATGAGGATTTTCAGAGGAGAGATTATGTAAAACCTGCAAAAAACAAATATTTATGGTGTATAAATACACACAGGCACATTCTTCCTCCTTTATCCACAGAGCAGAGACTCCCACTACAAAGTATCTTGCAACATGTCAGACATACTGACAAAGCAAGCAGAAGTTGGGGGTTTTTCTCTGCTCCACATAGCAAGGCCATGTTCTTTATTCCTACTCCTCTGATATTTATCCCTCCCTTTCTTCTCCATCTTCTGCCTCAAGCCAGAGGCTTGTCTGCTGTCTCTTCATATTGGAAACATGCAATCTTGTTTGGTTTAAAAGGTCAATCACAGCTTGTTTGTACTAAGTCTCTGATGCAAAAATCTCTTACTAAAAGATAGGAAAAATACTGGAGAAGAGACAGTGCTGGAGGTCTGGGTAACATATTAGGGGCATAGACTGTGCACAGTTAAGGCACTGTGCCTTACAGAGGCAGCACCCATCAATTGCAGAGCTCATGGGTGCTATGTTCTTGGTCAATAGCAAATAGTCCAATTTAATTCAGCTGATAATAAGAAAGGCTTAAGCCAAATGAGGTTTCCTTATATTCATCATAAGCTAATAGTGTCCACAAGGAAGGTGTCTTTCAGACCAACAGATGCCTCACTAATCTAAAGCAGTTGACTGTGTGCCACAAAGTTTAACTCCTCAGTATCAGGAAAGGTGCTAAACCAACACAAGTTCTGTTTTACAGATGGGGAATGGATAAAGCTATTAAGGTTGACACTTCCATGATCATGGGTCATGATACAGGCCAGGACATTTCAAAGATGCCCTATGATTAGTTTGGGAGCTTTTTCTTTTTTGTATGTAAAAAGCTTTAAAAATACAACACAAAATTTAAAAATGTATGTCACTGATAAGTTGTTCCACTTAATTTAATGGCAACACTATCTTTCAAAATAAACTGGACATACTGTGTGGTGCCACTACTTAACTCTATCCAATTTGGCAATGCCAAACGGTGTCATAAGCTCTCTACAGGTAACACAGAAATTCAGTGATCAAAAGCTGTCCAAAGATGAAGTAGTGAATGCTATTCCCCACGTGCTTTGCCAATGTTATATCATATAGCTACAAACTATCTACCACTTCTTTCAATTAAAAAAAAAAAAAATTAAAATATTGCAGTTGTTTCCTCTTTCCCTGGCCTGCCAAGGTATCATTGCAGAACTATCTTCTGTTGTGTTGATAGCTGATGGTACTGCTAAGGCAAATCCATGAGTATTACCTCTTGGCATCCACCAGATGCTGTGAGGATGAACATTGTCCTCCACCACTGGAGGAAACCCTGAACCCCAGAGCTGAGTAGCAGCAGCAAAAAGTCCATCAGGAAATAGAGTAAATATTCCCTCATGTCACATGCCCTAAAAACTACTTCATGTCCATATTTCTATGTTCTCTGTGCTGCAGTCCATGGAATTAATTTCCTCCTTCCTCCTCTCCTCAATTGTCAGAATAAAAAGAATCAAGTTCCTTTTCCATTTCTAGACCTGTCCCTCTGTCATCTTCCAAAGCACTTGTTTTCCATAGCATAGCCAGCCACCCTGGCCACTCCAAGACCTGAAGTGAAAATCTATCCATACCACAAACTCTATCAATTCAAAGACCAAAAACAGGGTTTGCTTCTAACCAGGTTTAAGAGGGACCAGCTCTTCGTATATTATTTCCGAGTTATTGATGGCCTTTCGTAACTCACTTAAGGACTCGACTCTGCTCTGTCACTTGAGAGTTACATGATCATCAATAACCATAGAAAATAATGTTCCCTGAGAAAAGACAGAGCAGAACCTCCTTCTCCAAAATCTTTCTTTACCCATGTAGTCTGCGGTGAACCGCAGGACTGAGTAGCTCAGTAGTACAGGCTTCATTTGACACCCACGCAGCAGTGAGGAGCAGAACTCTTCTTCCATAAGTCAGCATGTTCGCTCTAGAAGAGAAAAAAAATTCCCCAAGAAAAATACTACTATTTCGTTTTCCTTCTGTGTGAAAAAGTGTGAGTCCCTGTCCTGTATAATCAGAGACAGCCTTGGAGCAAACACCCACGTAGCACCCTGCTGCTATTCATTAATCGCTCTGGCAGTTTGCAATGAAATCTCCAGGGAAATTTTATTGCCTTTCTGTAACTCTACACATCTGCTTGAAGACGCCCCAAACAGACACACACACTACCAAATCTTTGAGAACTTGGTTCCCATGGGATATCAGAAAGGTGCCGCACGTACCTGCTCCCACAGGCGACTAGAAATAGAAAATCAGTGACCTCCACTTACAGCACATGGTGAAATACAACTGTACAAACCATCCTTGCCTGCAGAGGGTATTGATATATTTATTACGAAATATGTTTTGTGAAATTCAAGTGAGGTATATGACATTCAAGGAGAAATGCTTCAGGAGCTAAATATCAGCCTCTAAGACCAAAGCAGTCAACAAGGTGTAAAGAAACAAAGGCAGAGATGTTCATTATTCCACCGAGACTGGAGGAAAGGCCAGAAGTCATGCTTGCATCAGAATATAGATCCTCCTCAATTACTTGTTGTTGTTGTTTGAAATGCATACAATTCTAGTGTAGAGAGTCTACATTTTGTTGGGGGAAGAAGGTGACTAATGTTAGCCAACGAAATAGGGGAAATAAGGCACTACTGAAGTCAGAAACAATTTTCATTTGATTCAGTAAGGCTAGTAAGTATTTTTTTATCCTAAATTTTTTATTAGATACTAAAGAGGATATTTTATAATCAAAGACACCAACAAGCCTTGAAGACAGAATTATGAGCTGCTCTTTTTTCCTAAAGTTTAACTTGGGCATTTTTGAAACACATGTGAACTTCCTCTGTGTTTTGTTGAGATTCAGAGCACAGGAAAAAGCCCCAATGATGCCTACACCACTACAGATGCAAACTGCCACAGAAATTCACACTTTCATCTCCAGTCCAGCATCATCCTGTTCTGGTTCAGATCGAGCCTCTGAGTCCTGTTTCAGAAGCTGAGATTGTAGGTAAAGACATAAAACCTGGTTAACTCTATTAACTTTACAATATCATGTCATGAAATGTCATCTCAGTTTCCAAGGCTGTCAGTTTATGCCACAGCCCTTCTGGCCTGGGTTCCTCTCGCTCTTTCCATTCAGATGTGTGCTGCAGGCAGGAGCCTTTTTGAGCTACCCACCTTACCTGTGCACATGCACTCTTGAACAATATGAATATTACATGTAGCAGCCTTTGCAGCAAAGGATATATTAATTCCTATATTTTTAATGCCACTTTTAGTATGCCTGCAAAAAGACTCTGTGCCAAAGACTGGATTATGTATTTTTTTGCTGTATAGGAATAGGGTACCAAGTGAGAGACATGGCAGGTGGGAATGCTCCCATGTAGGTGCAGAAGCCTTTGGCAACCACCATCTGGATAGGGTTTGCAGAGAATTCCGTAAAACTTATCTTCCTACAAGCACCAGAGCTAGCTGAACCTATAGGATTTTTACAACTCCGGAGGTCTCCACTGGGATATCATACTAGAAGTTCTGGTGAATGCTATCCCTCACAGTTAGTGGATTACATACTGCTCTTCAATTTATCTGTAACCACTCAAAAATGTGACATCTTTACATATGATTGTGTGCCCTCCTACCACTCATATTAGAGAGCCAGAAGGAAGATAAATGCCTGACAGAAACTTTTGATATTTGAAGCCTTCTATTCGTCCTTACTTCTTTCAAACTAAATTAGGGCATAAGAAACAATTACAGTTTCACAAGTGTCTTGTCTGCCTCTGCATTGCCCCTGCTACCATACTTCAGTTCTGGCCTGAAAAGACTTCCCCAGCAGCAAAAGAACATTTAACCTCCATGATCCTTGCAACTTTTGGTTTCCTTTAGATAGCAAATGTATGAAACAAGCAGGACTGGGAGTATGTTAAAGCATGGATAGCTGATTACTTCAAGGCTTTTTTCCCCCCCGCTGACATGCCAAGAGTGACATTCCTGTAAGAAGCAGGGTTTCTTAGCACCACTTCTGCCAAACAACAGAGAAACTTACCTGGGAATTAGGTCATTAAAACCTGACTCACAATGAGAGATGGATCAATAAGTGACCGTTGACAGATTGGAGCCACTGATCAATGATTACTTTCTTATTAAATGATTATTTTCCTGTGCCAACAGGGACTCCTTCCCTCATACACAGCATTAACATTAACCTTTGCTGCACAAGGACTAAAGGAGATGACACCACAGAGAACTGTCAAGAAAGGAATGAGCAGTAGGGGAAAAGGCAAAACAGAAGCTCAGCCCAAGGAAATGCCCTCTACTCAGAGGGGGCTGGCTCATGCATCCAATTTCACCATCACTACTTCATCCTCCTTTACTTGTTATACGTAAGCACCGGCAGGTCAGTGTGAGAAAGAAGGCAGCACTCAATACAATCAAAAAGGCTAACAAACGAGGGGTAGCCAGTGAAGGCAGAGGGGGCAAGGTGACACAATATGGCCATAACAACAGAAATAAATTAGCCACACCACCATTATGAAAACCAAGGACCACAATTCAAAAGGAAGCTGTGCTGATCCACAACTCTCAGGACCTTAACTGATGGCAGACACAACCTGGAGCCTTTTTATTTCACTGTTTGGCTCCATCCCAAAACAATTCTGCTTCTATCCATGCCAACCTGTTCATCTTCACAGCATTTGCTCCTCCTGAGTGGATATTAGCAGTCACACCAATCTGTGAGAGCTATTGAGTGATATGGGGAAAATGCCCCACATCCTCAGGGAAAAGCGCAGTTCATCGAATGTGCTGTGCCTTGGACTTGTTCATTGTTCAGTCTTAACCCAGGTCTCCTAGGGCGACCCTGTACACTAATTAGGTGTGGCTTTTGGCACTGTGCCCACATCAGAAAGACCACATGGAAAGTTTTTCTAACCTTAAACAGAGGAAAGACTGCAAGCATGACACAGGAACATGAAAAGCCCCAGCAGACAGCCAGGAAGCAGCTTCTTCCTCCTTTTGACAGTGGTAGTTCCAGTGTGGCTTTTACTATGGAGGTTTTGCTGGTTTCTCCATGTACTTCTTTCAATGATATATCTCACAGGAACCAGAGGGAAGATCATGTGTTTTATTCTCACACAGACTAACTGCATTGTTCCCATTAAGTGTTGCACCATAGGATCCACTGAAGCAATCTTTGTTTTGGTGCAGTGCCAAGAAACCAAGGGTCCTTTGAGCCTCAGATGAGGAGAATATGCTACAGGCAGCGCAGCCCCCAGCAAAAGGAAACATTTGGCTAAAGAGAGAAACATGGAAACCGGAGAACAATACAACAAGAAGCATCTAGTTCAACTTGTTTTCATACATCTTGCATGTGTATAATTCACCGCCATATTTTTCAACAGCTGACACCCAAGGAGAGCTCACACAAACTCAAAGTGTCTTCTCTCTCTAAGGAACAGGAGACATGCTCAGCTGAAGTCTACCTCATCTAGCCATTATAAATGCAAAAGCAGCTGCAGTGATGGCAAAAAGACATGCCCTGTTCCTTGTCACCTGGGATGATCACTTGCTAATTCTTTAGGCCACTACCTTGACGTGTGAACCAGTAATTCTGCATGAGCCCTCCCAGTCAGAATACTGTGAATGTCTGCTATCTCCAAAGGAGACACTTACTGTTCTCACTGCTTCGCGTTGGTTTTAGTTCATGCAGAAGGAAAGCCCATATGGAAGAAACAAAACCATACCCACTAAATCAGAGAAAAATAAGACAGCAGAGTGCTAATTATTATCAACAAACAGATCTCAATGGTTAGGGAGAGGTTGAGAATCCTCATCAACTACTCTGCACAGAAAAATTCCACTAGATATGACAAAGCTTGCCCAGCTGAAGAAGGCAGCATGGTCTCAAGGCTTTCCACAGTCTTGCTTCAAGAACACATTTCTTGGTCTTGTAGGCCTTATTACGTTCAACATATTTACATACTCACTGGTGTCTTCAAGGTCTCAATCTGCATGTACAGTGCTCCCTTCCATTCTCAGCTTCCTCTTGTCCCTCATCAGAGAAGAGAAGGGAGGGATCGCAGGTAGATCCCATATTTTACATTTACAGAATTGTTGCACAGACTATGAAATTGCATCATACACACTATTTCCAAGTCATTCCAATTTTGTGCTTTCTCTTTATCCTCATCAGAGTTGCTGGGCCTCACTCCTTTCTTGCTCCCATAACAACTCCCAAAAAGCAAGCCTCCTACACCTCATCACAGCCAGCAGGCAGTACCAGCCAGCATCAGCTCCCTGAGAGACCTTCCACGGTCACATCAAACAGAGAAAGCTGAGCTCTTCCAAGGGTAAACACAGGCCTCTCCCTTTCCATCCAGAGAAGCCAGGGAGGGATCAGGATACACAACTCCAGATTCTAGCCTCAGACTGGTCATTTGCTAGAAGGTGTGATTTTAATTGCTAGTTTTAATCAAAGAAAATGTAATCAGGGACTTTGAAATGCAGTGGCAACAGGAAGAAAAGTGTCAAGAGCCAGCATAAATCTCCTTGCCAAGTCCACACTTTCCCCAGAGCAGGAAATGAACCAAGAGCAGATGTAGCCAGTCCCAAAAAAGCAGTACGTCCAGCTGCAACAGATGTTCCATGCGAGAGCTGCAGAGACCCACAGTGGGAGAAGAAGGAGTAACACCACAGTAATGCTATCTGGAGTCCATACCTGGGGCTGTGCGACAACAGCCTCTCTTCCCAATTAATACATCCATGCTTCACCATTCCAGTCGCTAGCTGAACATCAAGTCCTTCCCAGGAACTTGGTCAGACTGTAGTATTTGAAGATGAGATGGGATGAAAGAAGGAACATTATCCCTTTATCCCATACAAACCTGCACCCTCCTCATTTTTTCACAACGCTTTTCTGAGTTCTTTATTTCCTGCAGTCCTCTGCATAGCCAATCCATGTTTTTTCTCACTATGAATTATTAGCCTGTCCAATAATTTAAGTGGTCCAAAATGACATAATTTCTCAAACCTTTCCACCATGGACAGACATATAGATATAGATATAAACAAAAAAAAGTGAGTGGGATCAAGGCAGTTGCTAAAAACTGAATGAAAAAAATTGTCATTTTCTTCCCTAGAAGACTTTAAAATTCAAAAACTTCCACCTGTTTTTTAACAGATCTTACACTGATTTTAAACACATGTAAAATTAACAAAGAAACTTTCTTGCTGTTTGTCTTGGATCCCAAAATAAGTTGACATTGGCAAATTAGATTCTATTAAAGGATACTACCAATCAAAAGAAATCATTATTCTATTTCAGTACTTTTTTATTTGCTATGTTACAAGCAACACCTAAGACTGAAGGATTAGAAGGGAAAATGCCTTTAACCTAAGTGCTTACTCCATGCATGTGACAGCACTCTGTGTCAAATCAGTTTTACTGTTTCTCTTGTAAGCAGTCAGACCCCCTTTTATTTCAGCTGGATTAGACTGGTACAAATAAGAAAGGAAAAATACATATGGAAATACAACTGCAGAAACTCAAATATTAGCAAGTGAACCCAGAGAGAACACTTTTTTTTTCAGCTAAGTAAAATGAAGCTGGCTGAATACTCTTTAAACAACACACACATACTGAAAATCCTGTGCCTCAAATAAACACACATTTTCCATCAGGCACAAAAACATATTCAACATTCAACAGACAGTGTCAATACTGGTTACAGTCTTTTTCACACACTCTGTTCTAGAACCATGAGACATCTATGATTCATTCTGCAACCCACCTCTACAATCACACCTAGAAGGAAGGCATGTTGAATGTTTTGGGTGTTGTTTTTACATCAAAGAACAAAAATATTAAAAGCCTTGCATTTATTTTGGGATTTTGTTCCTCCTCAAAAGGAGTATCATCACTTAATTTTTCTCTTCTGCATTTCTCCGTGCTTCCCCCATGTCTAACCCACTGCCTGACATTCTTTCCCTTCCCAGAGATCGTCTCCTTTCCCACCTTGTTCCTTCCAGACATTGCCTCCACTGCTGCCTCCTGGCTCTCCCCTCTCCCTTTCTGTGCCAAGTCAGCCAGGCTCTTGTACAGATATCAGCAGGACCAGCATACACGCGAAGCTCTGTTAGATGTATACTCCATAAATCAGAAAGCTGCCTTCTCCTCTTTTCATTCATACTCTTCATTCAAAAACTTTTTCTTTAGTCCTTCTCCCTCACAGCCTCTTCTACTTCCCTATATCCTTTTGCCTCACTGAAAGCGTGGCAATTTTTTTCATGTTTTTATTTCTTGCTTTTAAAACTTCTTTTCTTGTAGCAGTCCCTGGCCTAATTCCGGGTCCAGCTGGGTTCTGCCGGCTTCCCCAGGCCAGGGTCGCTCCACAGGGCGGAGGACAAAGAGGCAGCAAGCAGGACTGCTTTTCAGGCACAGTTCGAGTTTATTCTCTTCTGTGGCTCAGAGAGCCTAGGAGGTGCAAAACCCAAGGGGTCCAGGAAATCAGTCCACCCACTTCCTCCCGGCTCGGGGTTTTATAGGGAGGGGTGGGTTAGGGAACAGAACCAATGGGAATGGGACAGGGGAAGTTGGGGGTGGCCAGGTGAGGGGTCCCACCTCCAGGCCCAGGCCCAGGGGTTGGAAACTCCTAGAATGTTCCAGAAGCGGAGGGGTAGACGGCCCACACAGGGAAGGGGTTAACAGAACAATACAGAACATATAAACATATGGTAAACATGAATTATACATTGCTACACTTTCTTACCTACTCTCCACCCACTTTCCTTGGATTCTTTTGCTGTCATAGGCTGTCACCTATGCTGTTAGCCCCAACCACGTCTCCAGTATCTCTACAGTTATATTAGACTCCATTTTCACTTATTGTCCCTGTTTGCTCATTTGAGTTCTAGCACTGCCAGTTCCCAAATCACGCAGACACCAAGCTCATACTCTGTCTCCTCCTTCTCTCAAATAGTACAATCTTCCACTGGGAACTCACTGCTCGTATAGGATGCAATTATCAAACCTTTCTGCAGGGGCACATGATGATGTGCCAGTGTTAAGAGGATAGTTTACTACCAAGTGATTGGAAGAGATAAGTGAAGTCCTGATAATCAAGCCTGACTCCATTTGCAGTTTAGACCAAGGTTCTGTGGCAACTTATCCCTAGAAACATAAGAGGAAAAAGATTCAGCTGAGACATTTTGTCATGGACAGAACTCAGTAAAGACATGGAGAAGTTCCAAGGCAAGAGTCAGCTCCAGCAGCCAAATACCAGAGCAACCTTTTAACTCTTCAGAGCTCAAACTCTACAGTCAGTCAGCAGGTAACTGACTGAAAGAAAGGCTACTTCAAGAAGCTAAGAGCAATGAGTCACAGGAGTAGCATTTATGTTGCTAGGAGTTTCACCTGGAAACATGAGAGAAGAAGAGGAGAGTAGCACCTGCTCAGTAGGCTGCTCCATAAGGCACACCAGGGTGCAAGACCACACACACAACCCCAAGTAGTGAGTCAGGATGGAGGCTTTCACATTCTGATGCACAATACCCTAAACAAAAGTTGCTTGCAGTGACCTGTTGCTTCCACACCTGATAGGAAGTTTGGCCATGGCATCACTCCCAAACTTACGGCAGGTTACACTGTGACATGACATGCTACCCAGCCAGATGCAAAAGCGTGTGTGTGCAGGTAGCAGAGAAGGCAACCAGAGAAGTGAACATACAGGCAGCAGTGATTGAAGACTCTGAAAGCCTAAGGTCTCTGCAAATGCCTGAGTTAAAAGCTGAGGCAGAGGCAGTCTCCCAGATCGATTATGCATGCACGCCACTGAAAACACAGGCTGCTAAAGTGCCAGAGCCCTGCTGGATAATTTATAGGCTGGTGTTAGTATTCACAGAATGGTGGGCAGAGTTCAAAGGAACGAGGTGGAGAATAAAAGTTTGAGCCTTACGAAAACACTGTCACAGCCAGCATGAGCCTCAGCACCACATAGGGCTTCATTTGTGCTGGGTAGAGGCAGAAGCCAGCAGATATTATTAAAGCAGGAGCCATAAAGAGCTATCTTAGCACAAGGGCAGAGAGTTCAGGGAGGGTGCACAACCAGAGTGTGCACACGTGCAAATTTTGCAAAGTTTGCAAGAGAACATGCCTGCTTGATTTTTGGGAAAGCACAGGAGGGCTGTGTGCCAAACAGCCCATGTTCTCCCACAACCCTTCCTCACAATATTCTTGATTCTCCTGTGATTGCCATACACCAAATTTCCTGGGCTACTTCTGCCACAGAGATATACACCAACAAGGGAATAACTGCCTTTTTCACTTATGGTCTCACCAGGATGTGAAGCCAGAACTTCAGGTAAGAAATTAATCATACTAAGCCACCCAAAATGCAATCTTTATTTAGATGAGCTTGAGTTTTCCAGCTTTAGCACTGTCTGAGTCTCTTAGCCATCTAGTTATCTGGAGACAAAGATGGCAAGACAGTGAGGTCATCAATTTACTAATCCTTATGTCTGCTCACGTCTGAGATTAGACACAACACCAATGGCATTAGAATAAGTACTGTGCATTGACTTCAGCAGAGATGTAAAGCGAAGGCTGCCTCACCTGTCTTCACTCCTCTCTCTGCAAGAATACTCAAAAACCAGATCTTACAAACAGACATGCAGGTGCACAGCGCATAATGCCACTATTCACCATTAAAACCTAGCACTGGAAAAGGAGTACAAGGGAAAGCACAGATACAGGCAAGATCAACTAAGGGATTTAATCAGTATTTTAGTATTGCATACATGCCCACATAACACTTTTAAATTCCTTGTCATAGGTTCCACAGTGCTCAGCAAAACCCTCTACAACCTTACTCATTCCAGAAGAGACTTGTCTGAAAGTACAAGTAATTTTCTAAACTAAGCTCTCTGGCTGTTGCAACATCTACTTGAACTGGAAAGGCACACAGGAATTTGGTATAATATAGTATGCTGCTAAGTATACCAACAAATAGTCATCTCACTTCCTGCAGGTTAGTCTTCAGGGACATTCTGTCTAGGTGCAGTACTTGAGGCTCAATCAATTACAGAAAGGTATCTTTATCAGAGACCACAGAGGGGCATGCTTTAGAGACACAAATCACTTAGGATGAAAACCTTTTGTTCTACATTTAGACAGCAGTACACAAAAATTCTTGTGTATGACTAGGAATACAGTAATATAATTCAATAGATTAATTGTCACTAAAACTAGACTCATCTCCATACCATTACAGTATTAAGTTGGATTTTTCTTCATAGAATCTGGAAGACTAAAGTATTGATAAATGCCCATTCTTTTAACCATGAGAGGGTTGTGGGGGAAATGGGTAAACAAGTAATCCATGTCTTACTCTTTTGATCAATGGCAAAATATCTCCATAAAGGGCTGGGAACACCATTACAAGAAATATGTAACTTGCTTAGTTCAGTTTCTAAACATGTGGTCATTTGGGTCTTGGCAATTAATCTATTGTTAGTCCACAGTATCATTCCAGGTGGATTTTTAACTGCAACATTATTAGAAGTCTGAGGACAAAAGTACATGGCACACAGCACAGAATTTTGAAGGTTGGCAGCATCTGCTGATAAGTTTGACAAGCATTAACTGAGAAAACAGATTGGGATACAATCTTAAACCAATCCTAAAATGAAGAATGTACTAAATGTGATTAAATAAATTGGTCTGTTGTCTATGATCTTCAACAAAAAGAATTTAAACTCTGTCTATTGAATTTGAGACCCATTTTAGAGATAAGAAATAGAGATAGCAATTTGCTTTTGTCAGGAAATAACTCAATGGCAGAATGAAAAAGAAAGTTTGTGCCTCCTGCCCTTTCTGTTTGATTACTTGCCTCTGACAGTATGAAAAAGGGAGGCGTCAGGGGGGAAAAAATCACATAACAATAACAAAAAAACCCAAACAAAAACACCTCCACCAAACAAAACCACCACACACACAAACGCACCAAAAAACCCAAATAAATAAACAAACAAAAAATCAACACCATAAAATAAAACATGAAAATATCTGGACAGAGTCCAGCAAAAAAAGACTATAAAGCAGTGCATTGTGTTTGCATGGCAATGTTCTGGTATTAGAGATTAAAGGTGTGGCTTCTCTGAGAAGCTGCTAGAAGGTTCTCCCATGTCTGACAGAGCTAATGCCAGGCAGCTTCAAGGTGGACCCACCACTAGACAAGGCTGAGCCCATCAGCGATGATAGTAACAGCTCTGTGATAACATATTTAAGAAGGAAAAACAAGTTTTTCACAGAAGTAATTGTAGCCAGAGAAGAGCAGAGTGTGAATATGTGAGTGGAATAATATTGCAGTGCAGGTCAGTGAATGAGGGGAAGGAGGTGCTCCAGGTGCTGGAGCAGAATTCCCCTGCAGCCCATGGAGATTCTGTGGAGGTGTAGAGATCCACCTGCAGCCAATGGAGTAGCCACACACTGGAGCAGGTGAATGCCCAAAGAAGGTTGTGATCCTGTGGGAAACACATGCTGGAACAGGCTCCAAGCATAACTTGTGACCCTGTGGGGACCCACAGTGCAGCAGTCTGTTCCTAAAGGACTGTAACCCATGGAAAGGGATCCACATTGGAGCAGTTCATGAAGAACTGTAACCCGTGGGAAGGACTCACACTGGAGAAGTTTGTGGAGGACTGTCTCCTGTGGCAAGGACCCCATGGAGCAGAGGAAGGACTCTTCTCCCTGAGGAGAAAGCAGTGGCAGAAACAACATGTGATGAACTGAATGTAACTCCCATTCCCCATCTCCCTGTACCACTAATGGGAGGAGGTAGAGAATTGGGAATAAAGTTAAGGCCATGAAGAAAGGAGAGAGGGGTGTGGGAAAGGTGTTTTTAGGATTTGTTTTACTTGATGTTTTACTTCTCATTATCCTGCTTTGCTTTTGATTTGTAATAAATTCAACTACTTTTCCTAAGTCTCTTTTGCCCTTGATGATAGTTGGTGAGTGATCTCGTCCTGCTGTTATCTCAACTCATGAACCTTTTGTTATATTTTGTTTCCCTATCCAGCTGAAGAGGGGAGTGGTGGAGTGGGTTGGTGGGTACTGGGCATCCAGCCAGGGTCAAACCACCAGAAGCAGACAGAAAAGACTTACATGGAGACAGGGACAAGAGATACAATGTGTTTAACATAAAGAGAGACAAAAATTACAGAGAAGAACAACCAAATCTGAAATGACATATAAATCAGTTTACAAACAAAACCATTCTCCCAGCACAATTATGGTGACAGAAGAATCACTGGAGAGCTTTAAGAAATCATTCACTGAGCACTTACATGGGCTAATCTAGCAAAGGGACCCAGGAGACCCAGTTGATCTTAAAGAACAAACTCCTCAAAGCACAAGAACAGTCCAATTCAATTTGTGGGAAGCAAAGTGGGTGTGGAAGGAAGCAGGCAGCTGAATGAGAAACTCCTGACAGCGCTCAAACTCAAATGGATGCAAATAGAAGGTGAAAATGAGGGTGTGCTTCTCAGGAAGAATACTGAAACTCTGGCTTGGCATGTCAGGATGAAAATTAGAAAAGCTTGAAACTGCATGAAAATCCATAAAGTATGAAAGGCAGCAAGAAGGGCTTCTAAATGCACACTGGTAGCAAAAGCATGACTAATGGAACTGTGGGACCAAAGCTGAGTGGAACAAGAAACCAGTGGTAAAAAGACACTTCGGGCCCCAGTGTCTTTTTAGCCTTTACTGGCAAGGACTGTTCTCAGCCTTCTTGTTCCATGTGCTCAGTGGAAGAACCCAGGGGACTGAAAAACTACCCATAGCAGAGGAAGACTGAGTTAGGAACCATTTAAGCAAACTGGGCATACTCAAGTCCCTGGGACTCGACAAGATGCCCCAACAGCACTGAGGCATGCAACAATGGCTGATGTCACTGTGAGGGAAGTGGTCAGGGCACCAAGTCTGTCAAAGTTCAAGGAGCGTCTAGATGACACTCAGTTATGTAGTTTAGTTTTAGGTAGTGCTGTGAGGAGCAGGGAGTTGGACTTGATGATCCTTATGGGTCCCTTCCAACTCCAACTCTGTAAATCATGGTGATTCCATGATTTACAGACAGCTAGTAACAGATTGGTGTACTGCAAAGCAAATGGAAAACTGACAGGAGCGCTGCACTCAAAGGCTAGTGATTATCAGCACAATGACCCAATGGCTGCCAGCTACTAACACTGTTCTTCAGGGGTTCTTTGCTGGACTTGCTGTGTTTTGTCAATGTCTTTCCTGTACTGCGGAGCCCAGTACAAGGCACAATAAGCAGATATGATCCCACAAGTGCTGAGTATAGGGAAATAATCCCATCCCTTGACCTGCTGTCTATGCTTTGGCCAACACACTTCAGTACATGATTAGCTTTCACCACTGCAAGAACCATCCTAATGGTTAGGGCCTAAACCATGATATGCAAAGAAGCTGAGAGAGCTGGGTATGTTCAGCTCAAGAACAGCTGAGTATTTAGTCTTCATTCTCTGTTCTTTAGCACCAAACCTAAAAACTTGATATGCAATTATGAAACCTCATCATCCATTAAGTGAGCATAAAGGACAAACTGAAGCATGGTGACATTATAACCCAAAATGCAAAAATACAAGGGTTAATAAATATTAATATAGAATCATAAAATAGTTTGGGTTAGAAGGGATCTTTAAAGCTCATCTAGTCCAACCCCCCTTGAAATGAGCAGGGACATCCTCACCTAGATAAAGTTCTCAGAGCCCCATCCAATATATACTTTTATATACAGATATATATATATACACACACATACACACATCAGGCATTACAACATGTCTGATGTTGGCATACTGCGTGATGGTAACAAACCCCAGAGTAAAAGCAAGAGGACATCACAGCACCACACAAAGTACTTGATATAATTTTAATTCAGAAACAAGGACTCCCTAAAATTACCTGATATTAATCCTCCATTTTGTGGCCCTCTCAAGGTAATACCCAAAACAAGACTTACATATGAATGCAAACACTGGCATAGGCAGAGTCCTAAGACCAAGCATGCCCAAGTTCTCCAGAAATGTGGTACATCCACACATCTGGAACAACTGTACACTGTTCAGATGAATCAGAGCCTTTCAGAGTTTCAGGCACTCTTGAATTCACCAATACAGCACCAAGGACATAATCTCTATGCACAAAATTGTTGCCTATGAATGGCATTAGATAGGTTTTGCAACACCTTGGTAAGACATTACTTCAGCCAACAAATCTCTTGCATTATGCCACTTACTTTGGATAATCATCCTGCTGAGATCCAACAGTCTTTTCCCAGCAACCTTTAAAATACATGGCAGCAAAATCTCATGCTTAGTCTCATTCTCTTTCAGTAATAAAATTCTCTTTCCCTTAAAAACTGCAGTGGACACTTCATTGCTGGACCAGTGGGTCTCCCTACGTATACCAGATGAATGATGTGAAGTTTTGGGACAGAAAACCCCTCATTGAGTGAGAATTCAGCTGTTAAAATAAAACAGATAGAAGATCCACGCACAACACCACCAAAGGCAAGGACCTTTTGAATTATTGTTGTTATAATTCTTTGCCACATGCCTACAGAAAGCTTGACAACAAGTAAGCTGTCAACATGCTATCGTACCACCCATCCAGCTGACCAATCTTTGGTTTTCTGCACTCCCCCAGTTATCTGTGTCCATCTGTTGTCTCCTGTCTCATCCTCAGCTTGCTGGCTCTTCGGGGCAGGGAACATTTTTTGCCCTGTGTTTGAACAAGGACTGTGTAGGTGCTACCACAATAGACAGGGATAAAAATAACAACAATAATTAGGTTTTATCTTAGTATCTCTTTGCATTGGAATGTTTCCCTCCTGACTTCACAGCAGTGTTCATAAGCAATTACAACTTGGTGCAATATGGGGCCTCATAAACAAATAATTACACCCCAGCCTACCTTCGACCATTTCACCTAATCATCCCTTGAGACCTGGATCTGTTGAGCTCTCCATATGCTCCAAATGCTGAGTGTGTGTGAACTCATTTTCAGAAGAAAACACAAGCCTTCAAGTGCAGCAGGACTAACACACTGAATATAACCCATAGATTTTCTTTGGACAGAACAAGCTTCCTACACACAAACTGTTGCCTCCTACTTTTTTGTGTCAACCCGGACTCACTTCTAGTGCCAAGAAGCAGAGGATAGTATCTTCATCCTCCACTCACTCTGAAGAATGGCAAGAGCCTGCAGTTACCAGTTTATGTGAGATGGTGGAAAACAGCTACATTATAAATTGCACACACACATTATGGCCATGCATAACACTGTCCAACTTCAACAAGCATCTATTTCTGGATGTTCTGTTAAACCAAAAGAAAAATTGTCCTTCTTTGAGGTTTGCTACGGGAACCAGCTCTTTGCACTGGAGACACTCAGAAATTCACTCATAGGTCCAACTGGCTCCATACATAATGTAATCTAAGGTTCAGGAAAAGAGAGCAGTAACACGTCACACAGTATGCCTTGGATTACTTGCTAGTAGCTGAAAGGTTTTGCTGAAATCTCAGGGAAGAAAAGCCCCATTTCCCAAGTAACATCCTCCTCTCTGGAAGTGCCATGAGCCCTACTCACAAGTACTGAAGCATAGGTCTTTACTAAATCAGGCTCCCTCTTCTCAAATCCACTGGCTGCAAATGCGCCTCATGCAATGCCCAATCCACACTACTCTCCTTTAGGACACTGGAATAAAAGATGTTGCAGAGAGAAAAATTGTTTGTCCTTGTCCACTTCATTTGACAGAGGAGCTCAGAAAAATGATCTTGTAACTGTGACATACACCGCTACATGACACATTCTACAAATCTACAAACAGGTGTAAGCCTCCTTTTACATCTCCAAACAATTTCTCCAAATCTTCCCAGTGTAAATTAATCAGTAACCTGGATAAGAGTCTCCAATAACTTCCAATTCCTAGTTAAAAGGATGCAGAAAGCTGGGCCAGTCCTCTCCTTGTTATCTGCAGAAATAGAGGCTTACAGTGCTGGATGCTAATGTAATGCTGCTGAACACACAAGTTCCCTCAAGCCTTTTTGGGATGTGCACTGTAAAACTGGATCGTGCCAGGGGCATGGAAGGTGCTGCAGAGGAATTTGCAGAGGGAGTGATTTGCCCTGACTCTGCTTCCCCAAGCTGCCACAACTGCCAGTGAGGGGAGAAGCCTGCCTCTCAGGCAGTGCAAGAGCTGTTGGGACCAGACATCAGGAGTTTAGGCAGTCCATTCCCCTTCTGAACCTGTCAAAACTATAATAAAACAACCTAGATAAAATTTGGTGTCTCCTGTCTCATCTGCCCTTAGAACTTCCTGTGACAAGGGCACTCCAACCTCTTTCAGGAAGTTGTTTTCTTGCCTAACTATCCAAATACCAATAAAGCTTTTCCTAGCACCTACCTCCACATCTTCCTTGCTACAAATTAAGCTGCTTACTTCTTGTCCTATCCCCAGTGGACACAATTAATCACTGTCTTCTTAAAACAAGCTTTTAAATATTGGACAGTTTTTCATGTCCTTTGTCAATCTTCTCTCTAGTCTAAACCAACCCAATCAAGCCTCTTCCTGTAGATGGCATTTGCCACTCTAGCTGTTCCCTCCTCATCTCCTTTCACTGTTTTTAGTTTTCCTGCTCTCACTGGATGCACTGCTCTGCTACGGCTTCAGCAGTGGCTGCTAGAGTAGAAATACTGCCTGTATGCTACATGTGACATTCCTGTTAAATATACCCCAAAATGAGATTTGCTTTTTTGCAATATCACTACACTGTTGACTCACATTCAGTCTCTGACTCACTGTAGATCCTCTCAGATCCTTTTCTGCAGTTCTGTTGCCTGGCTTGTTATCCCTCATTTTACATATAGACATTTGATTATACCTTCCCAAGGGCAGTACTTTTCATTTGCCTTTAATAAGTTTCTTCTTATCAAATTTAGACCATTTTCTAGTTTAATAGGTAAATTAACTACGTTGTGCCAAGAAAGCAGACCAAATTCCAGCCTCATGTTACACATTGGCAACAAAGAGAGCATGAAAGGAAGAACTGTTGTGTTCAGGCAAACTTCTTAAAAAGAGTTACTGCGTTATCAAAAGCTTGTCAATTCACTACTCCTTTTTTATTCTGCGTTTCTACCCGATTGAGGTGGTTTGACCCTGGCTGGATGCCCAGTACCCACCAACCCACTCCACCACTCCCCTCTTCAGCTGGATAGGGAAACAAAATATAACAAAAGGTTCATGAGTTGAGATAACAGCAGGACGAGATCACTCACCAACTATCATCAAGGGCAAAAGAGACTTGACTTAGGAAAAGTAGTTGAATTTATTACAAATCAAAAGCAAAGCAGGATAATGAGAAGTAAAACAAATCCTAAAAACACCTTTCCCACACCCCTCTCTCCTTTCTTCATGGCCTTAACTTTATTCCCAATTCTCTACCTCCTCCCATTAGTGGTACAGGGAGATGGGGAATGGGAGTTACATTCAGTTCATCACATGTTGTTTCTGCCACTGCTTTCTCCTCAGGGAGAAGAGTCCTTCCTCTGCTCCATGGGGTCCTTGCCACAGGAGACAGTTCTCCACAAACTTCTCCAGTGTGAGTCCTTCCCACAGGTTACAGTTCTTCATTAACTGCTCCAATGTGGATCCCTTTCCACATGGTGCAGTCTTTCAACCAGAGGTTGCTCCAGCATGGGTACCACACAGGGTCACAAGTCCTACGAGTAAACCTGCTCCCATGTGAGCTCCTCTCTTCCCAGGTCTGCAGGTCCTTGCCAGGAGCCTGTTCCAGTGCGAGCATCTCATGGAGTTACAACCTTCTTTTGGGCACCCACCTGCTCTGGTGCAGGTCTCCTCCACAAGCTGTAGGTGGGTGTCTTCACCCCCACTGACCCCCATGGGCTGCAGTGGTACAGTCTCCCCCAGCATGGTCTTCACCACAGGCTGCAGAGTTGATGGAGCACCTTCTCCCCTCCTTCTTCACTGACCTTGGTGTCTGCAGAGCTGTTTATCTCACACATCCTCGCTTTGCTCTGGCCGCAATTCTGTGAAAAAACTTTCTTTTCCTTCTTAAATATGCTATCACTGAGGCATTACTATAATTCCTGATTGGCTCGGCCTTGGCCAGTGGTGGGTCTGTCCTGGATCTGGCTGGCACTGGCTCTGTCGGACGTGGAAGCAGCTTCCAGCAGCTTCTCACAGAAGCCACACCTGTCGCCCCCCACTACCAAAACCTGGCTATAAAACCCAATACACTGACACACTGTGGTCTTAGAAAACATACAGTAGCTCACTCTAGACTCACAAAATACATTTATTCAATGAAATTACAATCTGCTTCCAAAAAAGGACAGCAACATCCCAGGCACCACGTCACTCTGTGATCCAAGCTAGTACCAAATTAGCCACTCATTAACTAGGCCATATCAACCAACAAGGAAGACAAGGGACACATTCAATAAACTGACTATATTGAGCTAAATTCTTCAGTCCTGGCTCCACAAAATTATGCTTTTCGGTGCACTGGTATTAGATACACCCTCAATATCTATTTGATTAATGATCTATATAAAATTACATAATGGATCAATATGTTTCTTTGTATTTTCCCCATAAAGTGCTTATCATTTGATTTCTAGATATGCAGCAGGTATTTTTAATGAATATACAATACAATTCCAGGTATCATACTCTCTTTCAAAGAGCTGACCAGACAAACCAGCAAATTTTAATTCCAGGACTTCAATGCAATAGCAGGCATTCAGAGTCCCTTGAGGAGGTTGGCCTTAGTTCCACCACAGGACTCCTGCAATCTCTATCTTTGTCCCCTTCAAAAAGTCAAATTTTAAATTTCTTCTCTTTGTGGTCTACAAAAAGGATTGCAGAGTGTAACTATTTTATGTATTCACCATTGCCATAGTAAAAGGACAATTAAACTTGAATCTCTCTCTCTCCCAAAAAATAAGAAGGATGTTAAGATAATTGAACAGGTCTGAAAAAGAACAACAAAGCTGCTGAAATTCTGGAACATATGTCCTCTAAAGTGACTGAGCACTCTCTGGGTTTATCCAGTTTGGAGAAGAGGGGGTTGTGGAGCGACCTCACTGCTCTTTACAGCTTCTTGAGGAGGGGAACTGGAGGGAGATGCTGAGCTCTTCACCTTGGTATTCAGTGACAGGACATGTAGGAATGATTCAAAGATGCATCAGGTGAGGTTCAGATCAGATATTAGACAACACTTCTTTACAGAGAAGTTACTTGACCAAACACTGGACCAAGCTTCCTAGAGGGGTGGTCAATGCTATATGACTCTCAGAGGTAGTTGCACAACGCTCTTAGTAATATCCTTTCACATTTGGTCTGCCCTGAAGTGGTCAGGCAATTGGAATAGATGATCACTGTAGGTCCCTTCCAACTGGAACTATTCTATCCTATTCTCAGATACAAGAAGTCTTCCTTTCAAGGAAATATAATACAAATTATAATTTTGAACATTCAGTGAATGGCAAAAGTGATGATTATTACAAAAAACTATGTTTAACTATGGTTAAACATATTCTGAGAAAGAACTCCAGATTTCTGCTTCTTAAGTTAATACTTAAGGACCATCCTGCTCTGCTGACACTCCATATCCCTGTAATGAAGTTCACGGGTCATGGATCAGTACATGCTGAGGGACACCTGGCTAAATACAGCTTTGCACAAAAGGACCTGGCATCTGGTAGATACCACACTGAACATCAGCCAGAAATGTGCCCTTGCACAAAAGGCAGTAATGGTGTCTTGGGCAGCATTAGGAGAGTGTTGAGGCAGGTTGAGGAAGGGGATCCTTCCCTTCTACTCAGCACTGATGAGGCCAAACGTGGAGTACTGTGTGCAGTTCTGGGTCCCCCAGTACAAGAGGGAGGCAGACGACGGGGGGAATACAATAAAGGGCCATGAAGAAGATTATGAGCATCTCTCATATAAGGAAAGGCTGGGAGAGCTGGGACTGCTCAGCCTGGAGAAGAAAAGACTCTAGGGAGTAGTCTAGGATGAGGGTGAAGGGTGTATCTTATCAATGTACACAATTACCTGAAGGCAGAGTGTAAAGATGATGGAGCCAGTCTTCTCTCAATGGTGCCCAGTGACAGAACCAGAGGCAATGAGCACAAACTGAAACACAGAAGGGCCTTCCTGAACATCAGGAAACACTTCTTTACTGTGAGAGTAACTAAGGCCTGGCACAGGCTTCCCAGAGAAGTTGCAGTCTCCCTCCCTGAAGATATTCAAAAGCCATCTGGACATAAGCATCTCTTCTAGATGGCCCTGCTTGAGCAGGGAGTTGGATCAGATGACCTTCAGAGGTTCCTTCCAACCTCAACCATTCTGTGAGTCTGTGAGTTTCACCAGCCATTATCAGGTCAAAAATCTTCCTAGAAAACAGTTGTCCTTAATCTATTCCTTTTCAAATGCGTCCTGGTGCTACAGCAGATCCTTCTGTGGGTTGATATTGCAGATGGTGTAGAAAGGAATTTAACAGTTAGGATGGGTTCCTTCTCAGGACAATGCTGCTACTTTGCTTATTGCATGAACTTTGCTTATTGAGATCTTTGCAAGATCACTTTAATTCAGACTTATGCAATGCTTGGAAAGGTCAGACAGGTTATTCTCTCCTTTCCATTATTTCCCAGAACTAGTGACAGAAAGCAAAGCCATCAAAAGAATTCAAATCAAACTGTTTAATACCATTAAAAATATCTTGCTTACATCAGCAGAGAGGTTTATTTCAGCTAAGATCTGAGACTAAAGCAAGGACTCTATGCATCCCTAACACCTGGAAGTACAAAAAGAGGCCAGAACAGCCCCCCACTGGCTCTTTCAGCAAGGGAGGAAGATGATATAATCTCGTCTCACCTTCCAGTGGTCTGAGGACCAGAAGAGAAAATGTTAAAAGTGCACATCACAACCTTGTATCTATGTTCAGTGACTGACTTATCCACATGCAGTAAATGAACATCAGTTGTGCTACTAGATATTTGCAAGTAACAAGAGAATTATGACTGGTGCCTTAAGCTGCACTTTGACTCAATTCACTTATAAGTACAACAACTATAAAAGTAGGAAATTAGAAGAGTGCCAAACTGAACAGAAACCTTCTTAAACACCTTGCTTTTTAATAAAAATGAAGTATTTTGTAAGAAACACAGTTGTCTACCTGGCAATTCCTTAGCACATATCAGTTGAAAACTGTGCAGGTACAAAAGGAACAAGATTCACACTTAAGATAAGTGAAGGACTCTAAACTTAAGGTGAACAGGTTTTTCTCCAGCCCTTTCCTTGCTTCCCTCCACAACTGCTCATGAAGACAGCTGACAGAAGGTCCTTCCACACATCCCTCACAAGATTCTGTTCCTCCACAGTCCATTTAGTTTCTGCAGTTCAAGCAGATTCCTTTTCCCCCTGAAATCAATGTTTAATTAACACATTATTGGAAAAAAAAAATGGGATGCAAGAGCAGACTGAAACAAAGCCAGCATTTTCCTTCTCTGCAGATGCAGCCAGTCCCATTAGACAGTTACCTCACTGGAAAGTTCTTCCTCTTCTCATCCTCCTTCAGCTGCCAGCAAACATCATTCTCTTGCTTATTTACCTTCATTTCCATCCCTGTGGGACTCTCCACCTTCTTAGAAGTGCTTCACAACAGGAAAGACAGAAAGTAGAGAGAAAAGGGGAGCAAGTGGTCTCGGTGTAGCCTCATAGTACGACTGAGGCCTCACCTTTAATCCTGTCATCCCCATAGGAGCAGCACACTGTTTCCGCTGATAACATCCCCATAACACAGCAAGCACAGTAGAAACAGGACAGTATGCTTTGCCCTGAGCAGGGGATTCTCACAGGGTCAAACTCACAAACAGATTCTGGAACTACACACAGCTGTATGTACCCAATGGCAGCGTAGATGCTACCGGCAGCTTCAAAAGGTTTACATCATACCTCCCCCCATCCTCATCAATTATTATTCTATCCCATTCCTTGGCTCTCATCCGGCTGCTGGGAGGTACTTGGATGCAGGGGATGCTGCAGCACTGTCAAGGGCATTATTGAGGCAGGCCTAGGTCTTGAGCACTGTTCCTCCTAAACACACAGGCACCCTCACTACAAGATTGGTGCAGCCAGCAAGGGACAAGAGTCCATGAACTCCTGAGCTAAGCTGCCCTAGTTACGAAAAGAGACATCAGGATCCTTGAAAGAGTCTACTATCCTAGCACTGTCTTTCCCAGGATCCAAAGCTACTAGTGTTAATTAGCTCCCGTGATGTGAAGGATGACAAGCGGCAGGGCTAGGAATGACACAAGCAGATTGTGTTTGAAATAAGCCGTCCCTCACCATCAAGGGCAAAGAAAAGGAATTTGGAAAGGACAGGAGCTGAGCACACCACTGAGAGACGACAGGTATGCTGACAGTCCCCTGAATCCCTGATATACCTTTACCAACACCCCAGCTCACTCCTTCTGTCAGCAGACAAAAAACAGGCAGAGGAGCATGCCTGGGAGAGAACTCGACCACATGGCTGCAAGAAACAAGGAGAAAGCCCTAAGACATGGGGAAGCAAAGCAGATGAAGGGCTAATCCACCCTGTAGCAAGGGGCCATATTTCAGACAGAGCAAAACTTCTGACAGCTGTAAGGGAACCTCCACCGCCCTCTGAAAAGCCACATAGTGACACCTGCAGCAGCCCAGAGCCTTGAGAGGCTCAAGGCTTTAGCCCAGACAGAGGACTCTGCCAAGCTGGCTGTGTGGTGTACAGTTCACAACAGCTGTCCACAGTGCTCAGAAAGCACCATCTTCTGTGAATGGCAACAAGAGTAATCGCATTCTCACCTTCCCTTAAGGAAAAACAGAGGATCTTCCAACATCACTGGCATATTTCCACTAGGAGTCTTATTGCTCAACTTTTCAAGCATGTCACTTCAGAGACACTGCAATTCATCCCTAGTAGGCTTCAGTAAAACCATAGTCAGGCAAGCCCAACCTAATGTCATGCTTTTTTGGGGAAAAGAGAAAAGGATGAACAGAGCACTAAAATTGTCATCCATTGCCCACAGTAAGTAGAAAGGCAGAACAAACTTTTCCCATGCTGTCTTTCTACAGACGTGTCTTGGTCTGGCTGTTTGGATGGCAGTGAGAAGTCAAAACACTATCTCTGATTCAGAGTCCTTTATACACAGGAATTACCATTGTCTATGCCCAAGTGAGGAAAAATCAAAGAAAAGAAAAAGTAAACAACCTGAACCAAGATTATGTAGTGTACTGGTTTCAAGAAGCAACCAATCCCTCTAGTATCTTGGTGTCCAAAATGCAAAATATTTTCCTCACCACATGCTGTATGAATTAAGAACCTACTCTGCTAGAATGACAGACTGCTATTAACTAGAAGATGGGGACAAGGGGGAGAAGAGAGATGACAGAAATTTCCAAAGCTTAACCATAATTTCTGGCTCCAGTTGCACTGGCAATAGTCCCAAAATAAAGCCCATCTTCTCATCCTGCTGGTGGAGGGCAGGGGCAGATAAATGAATGCATTTTATTTTTAAATTAGACACCATGTGTCCTGCATCATCATCAGAGGTCATCTCTTATCCCAGAATTTGGTCATCATAAAGCTTCTGACTCCTTCAGTTTGTTCTTGGACAGATCACTGAGTGTCCTTATCCCTGACACAGCATATCACAGCTCAGCTAGCATCCTGACATCCACCTGCACATGCCCAGAGCACAGAGCTAAGGAGGGAGCAAAGAAAAACAGATCAAGGGGGAAAAATACACTCCACTTCTCAAGAAAAATATACTAAAGAGCCTCTGAGAAGGCTGCAGAAAACAAATAAGTTCAGTAGGTCCACCAAAATACCACTGCTGCTAGTTCCCTAGTTAAAGGGAACTAAACTCTTCCTTCCTAAGAATAAGCAGACAAGAGCCCAACCATCTTGTGCAATCTGAAGGTGTCCTCTAGGCTGAGGGTTAAATCCAATTCTAACACAAAAAGAGTAAGAGTTTGGCACCTGCGTTGGTAACTTGCTTAGAAAGGGAAGAAAGTAGGGGAGGGAGGAGGTATATATATTTCCTTCTTGCACAGGGACTTAGGTCTTAAAATCCACCATCATTGCTACTCTGAATTACCCCTAGTACCACCTCTCACTCTCTGAATGCCCCGTAGGAACTGAGCTCCCCTCTCACTTCAAGGGTGCAAAACATTCGGGGTCAGGAGTAAGTTCCAGAGCTATGTGAAGTTCACTGGCTGTGAAAGCTCAAGGAAGGACAAAGTACAACAGTCAGGGCAAGCTACAAAACTCACATTGCAATCATTGAAGTGTACCTACAATAATGCTTTTTCCAACTTTTTCTATTCCTGCTAACAAATAATTCATAAAAGCAGGCTCACTGTGCCAAGAGAACACACTAGTACTTTGATTAAAGAGGCACAGGAGAAACCAAAAAAAACCAGGGCTCACCTTTGCCCTGCAGAGTACCAGGGAGGTACCAGGGAGGTACCAGGGAGGTACCAGGGAGGTACCAGGGAGGTACCAGGGAGGTACCAGGGAAACAGCCTCCACAGAAGGGAAGCAGACATGCAGGCCCTGCAACCCACTCTTGCCTGTTACTCAGCTGGCCACTGCATCATCTTGAAGAGCAGTCATGCAAAAATCCAATATAAGAAGGATATAAAGCTATAAGAGAGCATCCAAAGGAGGGCAACGAAGATGGTGAAGGGTCTAGAGGGGAAATCTTATGAGAAGTGGCTGAGGTCACTTGATCTGTTCAGCTGGGGAAGAGGAGACTGAGGGGGACCTCACTGCAGTTACAACTTCCTCATGAGAGAAAGAAGAGCGGCAGACACTGATCTCTTCTCTGTGGTGATCAGTGAGAGCACCCAAGGGAATGGCCTGAAGTTTTGTCAGGGGAGGTTTAGGTTGCATATTAGGAAAAAGTTCTTCAACCATAGGGTAGTTGGGCACCAGAACAGGCTTCCTAGGAAAGTGCTCACAGCACCAACGCTGCCAGAGTTCAAGAAGCACTTGGAGACAATGCCCTCAGACAGTGCCCTCAGGCACCGATGTGATCACTGGTGTGATTATTGGGGCTGTCCTGTGCAGGGCAGGAGCTGGACTCCCAACTCAGGATATTCTGTGATGCTATGATTTCTACAAGCACAGCAGCTGCAGCACAACAACCATTTCCAAAGTGTCTGGGGTAAAAGGGACGGCAGGGAGAGATCAAAAAGTAACTACTGGTGAAGCTGGGCAGCTGAGGCAAGATTTGCTTTGGTGAGCAGACCCCAGGGAACAGGGGACTCTTTCCAGACATCACCTACACCAACAATGTGGTGCAACGGACACACCCCTGCCCTCATCTTCCTGACTGTATAGTTTACCATTGCACCTCAAGGTCAGAAAGAAAGGAGAAAAGCAAAAGGCAAACAACAATAGGTCTGGACAGATCTATTTATTCAACTTTTGCTATTGCTTCATGATGTGGAAAGATCGAGAAACATGGAGACCTTGCAGCAGGCACTGCCACACACAAGAGATGAGAAGCAGCAGCTGGCAGAACCATAGAAGCACCTTCCTCCCACAGCTCCCCACTGCCCAGGTGCAAGCAGCCCATGGCCAAGCATGGAGGTCCTTCACAGCCAGAGGAGGAGGGTGCTGAGTAGGTCTCTGACCCTTAGATTGGGTCCTGGACTTCCTGAAATGCAGAGAAAAGCCTCTCTCTCACTCCCCTGGCTCCCCCATCTCCATGCACCAGCCACACACAGCCACCCACTGAAGCTTGTCGGCCCTTCCTCATGTTCTAGCTGGCGGAAAGAAGGAAGGAAGAACAGATGGAATAAGAGACTCTTATCACCCTTTGGTCCCCCACCCCAGCCTTTTGCCTGCTCTACTCAGACATGAAAAGCCATGGCTCTCCTGTATATCTTACAACAGAAACACAAGGAGCTTTTCCCCGCCTCTCAATTCACCACCCTCCAGGCTCCGACAGGGACTGCATGGAAATGGCGATATTCCTGTATCGTCTGGATCAACAGCACGGATAAGCTCAAAGAGGGCAAGAGAGGATGGCACGGGGGGATGAAGCAGGAAGGCTTTGTTTCCTCCTGGCTCCAGTGCAGCCCACCCCCTCTCTCGATCGCAATGCCCTCCAGCTCGGACATGCAAGGAGGCGTTGGAAAGGGAAGGGACCTGGGATGCTTATGAATTTTGTTTCCCCCATCAAGGGGACAGCTCACTCCCCCGAGCATGCCTGGCTCTGATGGAGCTCCCTGGAGTAACCTTTATTCCAGTGTGTCGCAAGCATGTATTTCACGGATGGTTACACTGAATCATTATCACCAGACGTTCATTTGACCAAAATAATGTTATTAGCATCGTCAGGTCCATTTCCCCACACACAATTCCTCCCTCCCCAATACACATACGCTCCTTCCAACCCCCAGGCCCTTGCCATCCACATAGGGCACACCCCTCCGCAGCACAAAATCTCATGATGTGTGACACAATGACCAGGAAAAGAGAACAACAAGAGGAGCTGGCGAAATGGATGGACGTGCCTTTGGCATTTACTGCGTTCCTTACCCTCTGCCAATGTTTATCAGCCACACGCACACACACAAAAATTAAAATTAAATCACGGGCTATCCAAGGTACATGACTATGGGTGTATGAGTATGCCCAAGCTGCGGTCACAGACCTATTGGGAACCCAAATCTGTGTGGCATGAAGCAAAGGTCATCATGCCACTGTTGTGATGCACTAAAAAAAAAAAGCCGCAGAGCCATCAGGATGTAACACAGAATTTTCTCGTCAAGGGATGAGAAACCTTCAGGGGGATGGGGGCTGGGAGGAGGAAAGAGGGTGTGCGGATGGGGGGGTGGGGGAAAGAGCAGAAAATGGGGAGGAAAACGAAGAATACAAAGCTCCACTTCGCTAATCCAAGATAGACAATCCATCCCTTCCCCCCTCTCTACGCCCTCCCTCCCCCCGAAATGTTGGTGCAGATGGATTTCTATATCTTGGTTTTGCAGCAGTGGGTCTAATGACTCCTATACCAAACCCCCTCACTATGATAACCCCTCCCACTATTTTTTTTTTAGACCGAGCTGAAGAATAATGTGTTTTTAGAGATAATGGGTTTTATAAAAAGAAAAGAAAAAGGGACGCAGCACAGACATTATGCGAATAAGCTGCTCCCCGCATCACCCCCATCTTCTCCCAACCACACATTCAGATTTCATCCCCTCCCGTCATTCTCCAGCTTTCCCCATCAGCTCCCCCAAGGAAAGGAAAAAAACGCACAACACGATCTGGGTAGCAGATCTCAAAATCCCAAGCACTAATCTGCTTGAATTTGTTCTTCCCCTTATATAAGCAGCAGCACGTCAACATGTTCAGTGGAAACGCAGCGTAAAATGAGGCCAGGCTACAGCCATGGAACAGGGGTGATATCGGCAGATATCGGTTCTACGGAGAAGCCATCACCACCAGGTTGATGAAATCAAGTATTGGGCTTCCAGCTGTTCCCTTCCTTTATTTATTTATTTTTCAATGCTTACTCTAATTTTACTTTGTTTCATTTTGGTTTTGCTCTACTTCATTTTTTAAAGGTCAAAAGTGAAATAAATAATTAAAAGCCTAGAGACATACCCCACCAGAAGGTGCCCGAATGCTCCAGAAAGAGAATCCTCACCTCTAACTCTTTGGGTTTTTAATAAATAAATACAGTCCTGTTGCTCACATTATCCCCAAACTTCCATTGTCCCTAGCTGCACCTCCCTACTCACAAAAATCAGATACTTTGTTAGAGAGTCATGAAGGTTTAAAGAAGTGCCAAATACCAAAAAGAAACTGATAGAGAAATGGAAAATTATATCTATACAATAATCTCGTTTGTTCAGCTGATAAAGTGCGTTCAGTCGCAAAACGTGAGCAATAAATGCAACCTCCTCCCCCCAAAATACTACTAACCCTCAGATAAACTTGCCCAACTTAACACTGATGACCATTTTAACTGAAACCAGTGACAGACGTAACACCCTACGGGTTAACGTTACAATTAATACATGACTGTATCATCACGGCACACAAAACCTTTTGTGATCAAATTTTCTCCCACCTTCTCAACATCTCTCCTAGACCTTTCACCAATCTAGTTAAGAGTTTGTTCCCTAAAAAAATAACCCCTCAAAATATGCAATAAGCAGGTGTTGGTCTGCGGTTATTTCAATATTCACCTTTTTAGGAAAGCTGTGTGCTTATCTCGAACAATTGCGGGCAGTAAAAAATGCAGGAGGGACAAATAATATTCACTAAAATAGAAATAATTTCTTAAAACTATTTGCAATGAAGCGTTGAACAGTTTGACCATGGAAAGGTGGAAAAAAGAGCTTGGAAAAACAAAAAGCTGAAAGTATCCTTTTTATAAACAATTCAATGTTTTTAGCTCCGCTTCTGCCTCCACAATCCTTTGGTTTTTCTGCTGCTGATCTCATGCCTAATCTTTTTTATTGTTTTCTTTTGAGGTGAGGGAAAAAAAAATTGAAATAGAAAATGTTCAATTTTAACAAAATGCATTCTTAAAGAGCACTGTTAAATACGTTTCTTCCTAGCTATGTAAGATTGCCACTAAAATAAATTTAAGAGTAAGCAAAAGACAAGTCACCTGCAACGCACCAGAGTCGGTGCCCTTAGGTAGGAGAATTACATCACTCCCTGACTGAATGATGTTTTCTTTTAAATCATAAAGCCGGTGGATTTTATTAATTTTTTTTTTTACAAAAAGGAAAAAAAAAAAAAGAAAAAAAAACCAACAACCGGTTATTTCACATACATCTTGCACGAAGAAAGCAATGAACCAACCTTTAAGGTCACCGACTGCCTGAAAACCCACAGCAGTCACTCACGGTGGAAGTTTTCAGACAAGACGGCTACTAAATCATTAATACAAACAAATGGAAGGCGGGGAGGAAAGGCACTACCGTAATAGATCCGAAGACTTGGAAGAGGAAAAAAATATTAAAGAAAAAAACTTTCATCTTCAGCCTGTCTTCTTTCCTCGTTATTATTTTTTTTTAAGAAATCCTTAAGCTTTAGTCAAACAGCAGGCTCACGCTAAGAGTCTCCCTGCTGTAACTCAACGTAGCGTCTTCTTTTTCGAGAGCCCCCCTCCCCAATTTTCCACTCGAAAAAGCCCCGCTGTAAGAACTGCGATTTCCCAAAAAAGTCGGGCCAAAGGAGCCGGAGCGTCCCAGGGGGTCGGCGCGCACCCGCTCCGCCCGGGCGGGCAGCGCCCAGCNCCCGCCCGCCCGGCCCCGGCTTTTAAAGAGACCGCGGGTCCGCGCCCCGGCCCCCGACACGGTCCGCCCGGCTCCGACAGCGGGCACGGCCCCGGGCACGGGCAGCAACGCTCCTCCGGGCTTCACCTCCCACGTTTCCGCCGCCTCCTGCCAGGAAAGAGGTCGGCGGCTTTTCTGCTGCCTTCAGCCAGCCCGTCAGCGTCTCGTTCCTTGAGCGCTCCCTCACCGGGCCGGCACAGCAAGGGGGGATTTTTGCCCCTCTGGTCTCAGCAAGGCGAAGGAGGCGAGATGCATCTTATTTTTTCCTTCTTAATTTTGCCACCAGAGACCTGCCATCAGAGCAGGAGGAGGTAACGTCTTCTGCAGACGATGAGTTCCCCAAAACTCTCAAAGTTCACAAAGATTTTTCCCTTCTAGCTCAGAGTTGGATCCGAACCTACTGTGCATTTCAAATCAATTTATACACTGCCCATTTCATTCAAACCAGCCACTAAGTTTCTTTGTTACCTTGCACAAATCTCTCAATCCACTTATTTCGTCACTTGTAAAAGTAGAGACAACAGCACAGACAGACAGCATCTACTGTGTTGGGGTCAGTAAATCATCCAGTGTACATTCTAGAAATTATTCTTTATCATTTGATCACCATTAGAACTTAGCACAGTAAACATACTGTTCAGGGAACAAACATTTGAAGTTTTTTAATATGTTATCATGCTGAAAGTCCACCTCAAAGAAGACTAGCAGGCAGGATGAAGTTCACACAGAACTAAAAGTGAGAAATCTAGCCTTCTGTCCCCTTTCTCCAGACCCTGTGATCTTATAAAATTTGTATACAATACTCATACTGCAACGCCAGACACTTAGAAATGAATTTGCCTTAGGGACAGACTGGAAAGCTATTTGTCTTTCCTTCCCCTTCTGATCATGTATCCAATGGTTTTTGTCTTTTTCTACATTTTGCATAGCAGACAGTCTACCCGCAGTACTCGATAAATAATAAATAATTATTATTTTATACAGTATGTATTGATCACTATCGAAATGCAGCTGTGTCTGAGGTGGGTAATGGCCACACAGAAACACTAAATAATAGTTACAAGTAGTATTAGGAGCCCCCTGGGATGTTTCTCTGGAAAACACAGTCCTTCACATGCCCTAACAAATTCAGATACATGCAGAGAGGATAATGGAGACCTATTTCAACAAGGTGACAAAGGTCCAGCGAAGAGGCATCTTCCTGACTCAAAATCAGCATCGCAAGAGCAAGATTTTATCCCTTTAGGTGTTTGTGCAAAGGCAGATTATTGTTAAGCTTCCTGTTTTATATAGACAACATAACAGCAGTAAGAACGATCTATCCCTCCTCAGGGCATGGGATTAGATCCTGGTCTCAATTACTGTGAAGAAAATCAGGTATTACTTCATTTACTTCAATAGTTAACTCCAGATTTAAAAAGTTCAACTGCCAATAAAATCTGTCTTCTAGTACCTTTTTTCCCCTGCTGATAGTTCTGGCAGTCTAGCATTTTGTAGCTTGCAGTTTATCAAAGCAATGGTTTGATAAGGTAGTCATCTGAAACTGCACCATTTCTGGCCCTTCCCTCTCCAAGGTCTTCTAAGACCATGCACACACATACTTGCATCACATTTTGATCTGGCTATCAACAGAGTATCTTCCATGTAAAATCAATGACAAGAGCACAGTCTCCATTTCCAGTTCCAAACTAAACCTCTTCAGTTTAGCAGACAGAAAACAGAATATCTCCTGAGAGAAAAACTACAAAAGCTTTTATCCAGCTTAATCACCAAAGGTAAAGTGAGCCCAACAAGATTTGGGGAAAATAAACACACTACCCTTTCACCCGGAGAAAGAAAAACCTAGGACTCCCATATTTGAAATGTCTGCAAATCAGAAAGAGGGATAGAAGACTTCATCTAACTAAGAAGCTTCTATTCAGAGTGCTATATATGAACATATAGATATGAAGATAACAACTACTTTGAAAAAATCTTACTTTGCCTAACTCAGACACACAGACCTTTACTTCTGAAAAATTGTTGCAGTTAGGCACCAAAATAGCAGACATCATTTTATAAACAGGCAGAAAGTAGTGAGAAAATATTAGAAGAGCAGTGAGAGTTTCTTTAAGGTTGCAAGGTACACCTTTGCTGGGGTGAGAAGCAAAACAGAGACAAGAGGAACGCAGTGCAGTACAAGAAGTTCTTTGTCCAGTAAGCAACACTCTAATTGCTCAATAAAGGAGTGGATTTTTCTGATTAATTCCTCTAACTCAGTTTCACATCTCTAGCTCTAGCCCTTCAGTTTACAAATAAGTTGTACGGAGCAGAAGGAAAAACATGATTACCACAGTGAGGTTTGCACCAGTCCACTCTAATACTGCTCCCCTCCCTAGTATTTGTACTGGCATTGTGACTTTTCAAAATGTATGCTCTAGATAAAGTGTTTTGTCCCTCTCTATAAGATGATAAGTAGATACATCAGACTTTTTTGGTGTCTTTATTAAGAAAACAGCCAGCTCCCTTTCCAAGGGTGCTTGAAAATTAGCAGTGGTATAGATTTATAGACCTGGGCACCTGGATACTCTCTCCCAAAATCACCAGAGAGAAGAGGAAAGAATACAGTCATAGAAGTGTTATTCATCTTCTTTCGCCTGTTCCCCTTAGAATAAATTTCCAAAACTTTTTACCAAGCCAATGTGCTTGTTATAACTAAAAGACAAAATGCTGTCAATAAACTGGGGCAATCCAGTCAGTCTAATTTTCAATAAATTGCTCCATGGGCCTGCTCATCTTCAAGGTACTTATTCTGCTCTGAGATCTGGGCTTGTTAATTCAGGGCAGCAGCTACAGTAGTCACAAGATTTAGCTTTTGCCTACATCTTGCTAGAGATATGAGCTGGTTCCCAGAAGCTACCTATCTCCCTGATGCAGTAGAAACTGCATATACCATTATCACCAGTTCCTGGTCCCTCCCCCCGAACACTTTCCTGCTAAGCAGGGGTGATGAGAGAGTGGGATCAGAGGCTGGAAAAGACTCTGGAGACAGAACAGGCAGGAGTTGGAGGCATTACCCATCATGCCAGAATGTCCCAATGCTGCAACAAAAGATCTAGAAGATTCAGTCAAAACTAATGCCCTGAGTACAGCAGCAGGAGATAGGAAGAGAGGCTGCACTGCAATACTGTCCCATACAGTATAATCTCCTGGTCTTTTTCCTTAGGTTCCCTGAACAGGATTCACCAAATCCTTGAAATTAAGCATTTGTATGGTACTGTTTAATGGAAATGAGACTCAAGGGGAATTTGCCATTGAAACAGTGGCAGTGAAGTCTATGCAACATGGCAAGAATGTAATTTATTTCGCTGGCCCTTTTTTTTTTTTTTTTTGCCATGTTAGCACTTTATTTTTGCCCAGAAGTTAATACCCAAGGTGAATTTAGAAGCTGCAGTCCAAACTGTGATCAGATCTTCTTGGTTGTGCCAAACGAAGCTGATCTTATCTTACTGGTGACCTTATCCTACTTGAGAGAGCAAAACTCATTACAATAATAAAAAAAACCAGAGATGGTAGAAAAGTAATCATGACAGCACTTTCATGGTCAGAAATCCCTTCACTATCATTTCAGAGAATTAGTTCTAAGCTCTTCTCCTGCCAATGTCATTTTTCACTCCAGCTGAAGGTTCAACCTCCAAAGTTACTTTGATGACTTGCAGGACATATCTGTTCATTCTTGATTCACAGGATTTTTCCTCCCCTAGCATGTTCTGTTGCATTTAATAGAAACTCTACACAGTGTATACAGGAAGCAATTTTCTGAGCACTGCTTTGTTTAGTTGAGTATGCAGGGAACAGAAACTAAACAGACACAACTTTGAGTGTGTGGAAGTCTATAAATGAACATATTGCCAAAAAAACTTTATGTGTGTATACAGGAGTGTAAGGGTGAACCCATTCAGATGAATGAGTTTCCTGTAGGAAGAGTGTGTAAGAGAGCAAGGCATGTAGGGAAAAGAAACATGTTTCATTGCATCAACTAACACATTTGGGGAAAAAATTATGCAAGCCCTTTTCCAAGTCTCATACACTGTTTTCCACCATCTTTAAGAGCATCATTGTGAGAGGATGCATTGTACATGTGTATTTATACTTTGGAATACATAAGCATAACAACAACAAATGAGACAGATGTGTGTGCACACTTGATTGTGAAAGGGAAGAAAAAAAAAGCTGTACATTCTTTCAGCCAGCAATACAAAATGTAATGGTTGTCGTATTGGCTTTATGACCTCCACTACCAGATATTAGACTCCTATCTACAACTCATCTAAGACAGAAAGACATCCATTGCCATCTCCCATTGTCAGCAAGCTCACTGTGACCCTGACTCAGTGCCGGCCCAAAAGGAAGAGAACCACTTCCTCAGCCAGCAGGTATCATCCAGTGAAATGGCCAAAACCAAAGCCGCAGTTCAGCATTAAAGCACAACTTTCCAACAATTATCTTTACCAGTTTTGAACTCCATCTCTTCTTGCTTCTTGAGTGTTATGAATCCATGGGATCATTCCAGTTTCCAAGAAGTCATCAGGCCCCCCTGGCAGTAAGACTCAGCAGATCTTCATTGCTTACTACCTTCTCTGCTTGAACTCTGCCTCCTTTCTCTGTTTCTGAATCCTCAGATGGAGCCATGAAAATTAACCAATGACATCACAGTGTGCTTCCCTGGCAAGAAATATTATGTCATACCTGCTTGTCCATCAACACAGTTAGGTTAGACTAGGAATTGATGAGGACTAAAAGAGGAAGAGCATGGAAAGACATGCAATCAGAAAAGCTGGATTTAACATGAGTGAGAGATAAACCTCTCTTTAGTAAAATGCTAATTCGATGCATCCACAGGAGCTACTCCTTGAAGAGTTTCAGCAGCTCCTCAAGTAAGATTAAACGCTATTTCCATCTGCCTCTTGACCCCTTCAGTGACCCTGAAGTACCAAAAACTTGATTACTCAAGACCAGTGGTACCAGACAGGGATGTTTCTCGCTGTATCCACTAGATAACTCTTCTAACAATGTAGGAAACACAGACAGTTTGGGGGTTTTTATCTGGTGTTGCACTCAATCTTCAGGATCAATCCCTAGCATTCTCAAATCGAACACTTACCTGCAGCTGGCCACTTAATCCACACAAGACAGAAGCTCTCCCCAGCCAACAGAGCAGGTAGAATAAGGAGATCAGCACAGAATAACAGCATCATTGCAAGACAAAACAGGTTGTCCCCTCTTTCTCTCAAAAAGCAGGTCTCTTACACTTACTACAGCACTCATCTCATGACTGAGCTTGGATCTGCTCCACAGTCACCGAAGTGTAGGTTCCCCACCAGAATTTCTTTTATCGCCTGAGATCTCGAAAGATGCTTGAAGGCATCGTGTTATAACTAACTAATCAGTTGGGAAGCTCTCAAGATAAGGAACAACTGCTGCAGCCAGCGCCTTTCTAATAGTTGGGCTATCTCATCTTAAAACCTTATGCACCATTTTGGATAAACACAACTTCCTCTGCTCATGTGCCAGACCAACACAGTGTTTTCAAACATTGTTCTATCCATGGGAGGAAGTACTTCTCATTCACAATCAGATGACAATAAACATCTTTGTTTGTTGTCTATAATGTTAATATTTAAGGTGAGATGAGGAACCTCAAACAGGACTCCAATAAAACAGAGGTGAGGGGGGGAAAATTCTCTTCTTGCTGCTATAAAACAGTGGGGGCTTGGAATTCTGTAGCATCAGCAAAATTCTCCAGGGAGCCAAAAAGTGCAAAACATACCTTCTTTTCACTTAGCAAACACTACTTTTGACAAAAGGCTTTTAGCTTCTGTTTAATGATACGCACAGCCTATCTCCAGGGCAAGCCTAAAGCATCGCTTTTGACCTTTATGCCTCTTTTTCAAAGTTATCCATTCTATTTAAGTACTTTCTGAAAATCCTACTGGGTATCTGTCTAGGAAAATCCAACCCTAACTGAGTTGGGAAGCCCAACCCTAAGTGTCCTGCGTCTCATCACCTCTTTTCTGAACAAAGTTTAAGCCAGTATTGACTCCCAACCACACAAGCAAGTCCATAATGAACTAGCAGCCAGGACTCTGCCCTACACTGCTTGCAAGGCTGTGCCCTCCTACATGTCTCCCCCCCATACCTCGTGGAAGGTTCTGACTGATGCTGTGAGACTGGCAGCAGCCCTATTTCATCCGGTTACAGATTCTGCACCCACCACTGTGTATCACGGCATGTTCTTGCATTTCCTGGGCTTGGTCTAGGCTTTGAGACAGGCAAGCTGGAAAGCTAGACAAATGCATATATTCAAAAAAGGGACAGCAAAAAAAATGGAGAGCAGTTCCCCTTCTATAGCCTGGCCCCTGTGTCCCAGAGCAAATACAAACCTTGCTTTAGGGCACTATATAAATTGGTATTATAAATTCAGATGGTGCATCAGGGAGTGCCTCATTCTGTATGATTGGAGTCATTCTCAGGAGCAGCTCAGGCACTCAGCCTGCCACATGCGACTGCTGCCCCAAGGGCTGCCATTACAGATGCATTATTACAAAGTGCTGCAATAAAGCATGAACTAAAACAACTTCATTGAAATGAAGATTAATATGGAACATGTGTTCACCTCTGTATACTCAGAAGGAACAGTCCAGCAAACACAAGCACCAGAGAGTTTGTGGTGCTGATAGGCTGATGGTCTAGGGGAGTAATGCTGCTGGCCAACCACCACTAGTGCTGAAGGCAAGCAATACATTTCCACAGCATCTTTTAAGTGTCCACAGATGGATTTAATGCAGCAGCTGTGAAGTAGAGAGTCAGGCAAGCAAAACATGTAGAATGCTGAAATATGCAGAAGAGTGAGATGTGTTTGAGGCAGAAAACAGAGAGGGATGTTTCAAACTTACAGAAGCACTACCATTAGCTGCAGAATGATCCATGCCTTTAGTTATCACGGATTTCAATGGATATTGATGGATATTCTCAGCACTTCAAAGTGTTGTGTCTACATGAGAGTTAGAAGTGAAGAAGATCAGCTAAGGTGATAGTTCTTCCATTCCCCTCACAATGAGAACAAAATTATTCCCCATGATGTATTTGTTGGTGCCGCTGTGACCTCACTTAAACTCTCCCATGCAATACAACAGTCATTACCTCCCACTTCTGATGCCCTTTCAGACCCTCATAAATTTCACCATTGGCATAAACTGAAAGCCATTACATCTATACATTTCCTTCCTCAAATTAAACTCATGATACCCTGTTATGGTTTGATGGTCCAACTTTCATGCTTCCTTTTCCTGCTGCAGGTTTTTCATTCTTCCTTTCCTTGAAATCAGTGTAAAGCTCCTATCAAAACTGGATGCGACTACTGACTACAGGTACCAGTGGATTCATTCCTTCATTCTATCAACCGAGTCAGTCCTGAACTTATAGTAGTAAGCATAAAGGCATCCAGAATAGACACCATCCATCACATCCAGAATAAGAGACTCAGTTCTGGAAGTGAATACCCCTAGATCCTTTTGAAGTCTCTGAGACATGACCCTGTGTGAAGGCATTAGAAGATGGCACAACATCAAGTCTTCTTAGTAAGGGGGAAAAAAAAGCATATGGGAGGGATATGGCATTATGGCATCTCACGAGAGAAAACAAAGCGTTGGTTGCTATATTACACCTCCAAAGTGACAGATTCATGATTAATCTGCATGATGGTACTTGGCACTTTAAGGAAAAATCAACAATCTTCACTGAGGGCACACCTCACTGAACAGAGACTTTGACCCTTGGGAATCAACAGCACACAAAGGCTTTTATTTATCATTTAGCAACGTTTAAGACCTCATAGATGATCTGCCTTTGGCATAACACCCAGACAGGTACATTTTAATGGTAGGTAGTTAAAAAAAAAAAAAAAGAAACAAAACAAAAATCCAAGTCATGCATCTCTGTATATGGGCTGGAAGTGAGTGGGGGGGAAAGGACTAATTAAAGTAGAGAACAGATGCGCCCGTGATGCTGGCATCTATTGCTTTCTGTTTCTGGAATGAAAAAAAATAATTTGTCATAAAAATAAATGAACTGACATCAAATATTTAAATTTTAGGGGAAAAAAAAAAAAGATTGAAGGGGAGATATAAATACACAGTAAACAAGCAAAAGCTCCAGTTAACACGTTTGTCTTTCCTCTCCAGGATGACTGGCACTGCACCAATGCAACTCAGATAGAACAAGATCTGCTGCATGCAAACAATTCCTAACAAAGCTGAAACTCTGCACTGAACATAGATGAGCAGAGGTTGGGCAGTTGCCTTTAGACAAGGCTGCCATGTCCTACTGCCCATTCAAAGGGCAATACTGTAAAGAAATGGGTATGAATTATATTATTTCACAGCAAGGTGCCATCCATTCCTCCTTGCACTGCAATTTTATATCCCAAAAATAGAGTAGCCTTCACAGCCCTCCCACAGCGCACCTCTCACACCACCACAAATACAGCTCGATAACAGTCCACTGTCATCAATATTCCTCTAACTGAAGATGACTTAATAAAACATTCTTAGAAGCCAGTCAACAAGGCTTATAATTAAAAGGGAGCCATTGTTAAGCTCCATTGAATTACTGTTTTCTCTCAGTTCTTCACACTTCTACTAAATCAGACATAACACTACATCCCAGGATGGATCTACGCTATCCCTAGCTCTCAACAGAGAACTCTGTAGATTTTTGAAGGGACAGGATTTCTTCTACAATTCTAAAACACAACTTCACAGACGTACAGGTCTCTTAGATTTAGACTACACATAGATACTAACAATGACACACATATGTTGATTTGTAAATGCCTGCATAGACCTGATTCCCATCAAGCAGAAAGATATGTGAAACTTTATGAAGGCTTCCTACAAAATTATCATTACATTTCTCTAAAAGGAAGATTCCTAGTAGGCAAAATGTCATTTGGATGACTATACTCAGCATTGGAGGCACTGAAGCTTTCTACTCTTCAGATCTAGGATCAGGATTTGAACTGCAATAAAACAATGGGTGCACCTGTTTAAATGATGAGGCGGTACCTCTCATCATTGGCCTCTTGTATACATTAGTCAGAATCCTCCTATAGGAACTAATCCTTAAACAGAAGGAAGAAATAGTCAGAAGACCCACCAGGTCTGCAGTTGCTACATTTCATATTACCATCCTAATAAAAGAGAAGGTTTGCAACAGGTTCTTATTAAGGAAGTTTATTTAGCCCATCTCTGTCTCAGCAAGAAGCACCAGTGGTTAAGTCAACAGGACTATTATAACCCAGACACAGGCAAGTGTCACAGATGAACTGCAGTGTCTTGAACATACTGTGCTCTGCTACATCACAGTGATCATACACAGCACGCTTATGATCACCCTATGCACAGGCAAATTCATAACAACAGAAGACTTCATCCTACCCCATCAGCTACAAACCTCAGCTGACTGTTAAGATACTGGCCTGCAGAGAGAAGACATTGATTATCTTGTCTTTTTTTGTCAGGCACAATCTGAGAACTATAGCTCAATCTGCTTGTGGCATTACCGATCATCACAGCAGAAATGGTCATGTCATCTCTGAGTTCATCATGATATCTGCAAGAATGATGCAGAAAGTGCTGCATCAGAAGTAATTTATTCTATGTTTTGTCTGAGACACAGTTTTGCTGGGCATACAAATGTAACTTCAGAAATCTTGTTAAACAAGCATTACAATTCCTTGTGTAAATCTTGCTGTAGAATAGGAAGTGCCTTTTTTTTGTTTTCCTTAGTCTAAGCTTCTCCAAAGTGATGCAAGCTGACTTGTGAAAAGTTATCTTATAAAGAAACAATGAAGTTATACCAGCATATCAATTTAAGTTCACACTTATACACACCAGTATCAGTTCTCCAGGCAGCAAACATATTAGATAAGGGACTTTCATAGCATTATCAACAGCAAAATGGAAAAAAAGCTACATCAGATACCAGCACTGACAGAATTGGGGTCATCTACTGGGTCTTGTCTCCTACCTCTGGAAGAAACTGTGGTTTGGTGTCAAGCTGAAATGACTGAGAGTTGTAACTTGACAGTCCAGACACCTGCAGTCATGTCTGTAAGCCAGTGTCCTTCTCCATACCTCATATCATTCAATTGTAAAATGAAAAGCACCTCTCTAACCCCTTCCCATGTATTTTACAAAGCTTAGCTATTTAATACTAAAGATGCCTTCTATAAACAAAAATAATAGAATGCTATACGTGAAAAATCTTCTGAGGAGACATATGAGTTACTGTCCTGGCAGTCAATTTTTTTAGCTTTCTTTTCCAAAGTTTTGGAGCTAGAAATCTGGCACAAATTTCTCTAAAGACCTTCCATATTAACAAAAGTTTCCCTACTGTAAAACACTCAGAATTACTCCTTCCCTCTCCCTCTGTGTCAGGAAAAAAAAAAAAAAAGGCTCTTGCAAGGGGTTATGATGCATCTTTAATGATGGAGCCGAGAGAAGCGCCTGCCATACAAAGAAGCTAATCAGTCAATCAAGAGCCAGCTCACCAGACAGAAGCCGTCAGTGCCTAACTGCTCTGTCTCCACCTGTCCAGGGAAACAACAAAACAGCATGGGACACGCCTGACAATTGAGTGCAAAATAGCACACATATTAATCTATTTCTAAGCATCAAAGGGGCAAGTCTTTGCTTCAAATTAACATTTTCAAGAATAACACAGCACCACACACATAGCGATGTGCATTTGAAATAAGGCTAGTGACTCTCTTTCTTTTTGAAAACAACAGCAATCTTCAAGAAACAGGAGGGCAGTACGTGAGAATTGCTATAATTGGGATAGTTGGAAAATCTTTTGCCATAAGCTTGCCAATCTAGATCAGTTAAGCAAAGAATTGTAGTTTAGAGAAGGAAATACATTTCTTAAAACCAAAACAGGAAGAGCTATAGAATCTATGGTTTTGTATTAGTGACAGCATAAAGGTCAGTCTTTATTTCCCAGGTTCAGTAGTGGCTGAGACAAATCACATTATCCTTCTCTGCCTCAGTTTCCCCAACTAGATAAGGATAATGAAACCTACTACATTATATAAAGACAGGATTGATTTTGCAGCTGTCTTCATTAATAGTCACAAAATGCATGGAGACCCTTGCATGAAAAGCACTGCCCAAGTACTGACTGTTGAACCTGACATTTCCTGAGTGCTCTTGTGAAAAAACTTCGAATTTTTTTTTCCAGTTCTCTTCAAACAGGTGAGTGTTCGGCAAGCGTTTGGCGCACAAAGACTTTACAAAAGCATTAGGTGGCTTGAAGTAACCCGCACGTTACGCCGCGGTGGCCTGAGGCCGAGCGCGGTGCGGAGCCCTCCGGGCTGCCGGGGCCGCTCTCCGCGGTGCTGAAACCCGTCGGGCCCCACGGATCCCCGCGGGCACTCGTGTCCGGGCGGGCTCTGCCTGAGCGCTCCCCGCGAACAGAACCGGCTCCGCCTGACACGCGGGCTGGGCTGCGTGGCTGCACTGCCAACCACTGCCAACCACTGCCAACCACTGCCAACCGCTGCCAACCGCTGCCAACCACTGCCAACCGCTGCCAACCACTGCCAACCGCTGCCAACCACTGCCAACCGCTGCCAACCGCTGCCAACCACTGCCAACCGCTGCCAACCACTGCCAACC